>CM068305.1:6630577-6983077 GCA_034768735.1 Schistosoma mekongi
CAACTGTGCAATCATTTTGGCTGATAGCTCAGCACACAAGCCTGTAATTGGTTAGTGAGTCGGAGACTTACAATTTACCATACGATTCGCAGTGTATTTACTCTTTATATCCTAGATCTTACGCCCCATTTTTCTTCGCACACACTCCCGCTTTATTTTTCCCTATTGTATTCCATTAAAGTGTTATTCATGTAAATTTGATCTCGTCGTGCTAATGTGGTATAGCGACTTAGACCTATGCATATGTGCGTTAGGTTCTATGTTGTCTATGAGTGACTGATTTGCAAAGCGCAAAATAATGCGGCTTCAGAATATTTTTCTCATATCCCAAAAACTTTGATGTTAATATTTTTCTTCAAAATAATACGAAATATGGACATACCATAGCTTCTTTCAACCATGATTCTCTAGTATGACAGAGATGAAGGCAATCACGAGAATAAACTGGTTCATTGCGAAAATATCCTAACGGGATTGAATCAGGTGGATAAATAACTTGAAATTTAAGTAAATGGCGTTGAAGAACGTACAATGGATGATTCTTAAAATCTTGCATGCGTTTAGGTAGAGGTTCGGAAAGGAGTTTTTCATGAATAGAATCAGCGTCTTTTTTATCTCGTTGAACAGTTGAAAGTGAATCCGACTTCGAAACTAAAGCATTGTATTCAACAGCGTCCTTATCGAAAAATTTACTTTGTACATCAACAAAATGACCCCACTTTTCAGCAGGAATGCGATGAGCACGAGCAGAAACGCACCAATCCTGAACATAACGAGCAGACAGATCAACTGGATTTCTACCAACATAAGATACTAGCTCAGAACTCGTTGACAGTACGGAACAAGCACCGACAACGTATAAAACGCCTCTCTTAAAAGTCACTTTATCCACAACACCTGTAGGGGAGGACGGATCAATGCACACCCAACGATCCAATTTCGGTAGAAATATTTCGGCGAATAGTATCATGTTAGGTTTTGAATCCTCATGATATGAATGATAGTCGAATTGTGCACCAAATATGTCTTCTTCATCTGAAGAAATAATTTTTAGATTTTGTTTTTTTTTATCTGAATCTTTAGTTGCAGAAGTAAAAACTGCAGTTGCTGTTTCTCTGGGCAGTAAAGGTATTGGGTTTAGGCCAAGAATTATCCTCACATCAAATCCAAGTAAACGAAGAGCTGCAACAAGTAGTATGATACAATCACCCTCAGTTGATTTAGACTCTGATAAACGCTGAACAAGCTGAAATTCGTAATTATCAGACAAGCTCTTTACAGTACATGATTGTATTCCCTGATAAGATAATAATGAAATTAGACAAGCTTCTACATGTTCCACTGACCATAGTGGTAATTTGATAAATTGCTTTGTTTTGTTATTGTACACTGCACTGGTATTAGCCAAAAGTGAAACACCTAACGCTCGGCAAAAAGAGCTATCACAAATCTGATTTATCACACGGCTATGAGCGAGAAAGCATAACACATGGACCGAATGCATCAATGAATAGTGTTCTTTTAATTTGCGCTTTAATGCAAGTAGTTTAAGAACTTCGGGGTCCTGTTTAGAATGTTTCCTTTTGATATTGTCAACAGGAATGGCTACAGTTAGCGATGCAGTCTTCGTTTCTTCGACTTCACTAGGGGCGGATATAATACTAGAGTTTAAAAGTTTGTGCATAAAGTCTATTTCATTTGGTATTTCGTTATTTATGTCAACCCATTCTGTTTCATCATCAGAATCTTTCTCCTCACTTTGAAAATTTTGAACTGTCTTAACTTCATTTGATAGTTTCGTCATATGTTTAGACACACTTTTAGGTTTCAATTTTGAAGGCAAGCGCGACTTGCTTTGTTTCTTACTTTTGGGTCTGTCAGCATTTGAAAAATGAGGCACAAAATCACTTAAGTCACTGTCATTACCCTCGTCCTTGAAGTGGGCATCTGTCAATACTTCATCGCCCTCAGATAATTTACTTTCTTCTTGGAAGTGTGATGTTATCTTATGACTTGACACCCTTGAACTAATTCGTTTACTACATCTTTTTGCACTATTCGAAATAGACCCGCATTCAACTTCCTTATCAAAAAGGTTTCCTTCGACACTGACCAGTTGATTTTTCCATTCGGTTGGATTAGCCAAAGTGTTATTCTGACAAATCGTATCAACTGTGGAAGTTGAAATAGATGTTCTGTCAGAACGCCTTCCGGTACGGCGTAAAGTGGATCTTTCTCGGCTCATGTTCAATCATATATCCGTAAACCTGTAAAAATGTAAAATGTGCTTCAACTTCACAGTCCGAAAAACAAGAGACGATGAAAAACCTATCCAACAGTTAAATATGCAAAATACAACCACACTCAGAAATAAGACCACAAATAAGAATAATCCACTGGATTTCTTTACAGTACAGTTGGTTAATTTGAAGTAATCGATGGGAGATCAATTCAGATGTAGAGTAAAGTTAACAAAGGATATATATAGTAATGGCCAAATGACTGGAACATTGGGCCAAACGTAAGGATTGGGTCGGAGCATTGGGCTAAACGTCAGGAAGCCATGCGTGTGGCCCAATGTTTTACATGCTGTTTGGCCCAACCTTCCGCAACTTTAGCCCAACCTTTTTGTTTATTGGGGTGTTGCTTTTAGGGTATTCTTTTTCAAAGACACTTTCATTTCTGAAAGAATAACTACGATAGGGCGATCCCTTATTCTAATCGCACGAAACTGTTGTCTAAATCCTTAAGGTATATCATCAGATAGATGGATCAACGCATAACCTTGGATTAGGTTAAAACTCACACTTGAAACTTCCCAAGGTCCCTGGGCATTATGGAAACAATAATGTTGGTTTTAGAGCGCATGTTATGTAATCTGTATAAAGGAGTTCAGTAATCATAAATATCTAAAATATCCTGTCCAATTTTTCACCTATTTTACCTATTATTAGTAGTTCAAGCTTATAGCTCATAAATGTCGTATGTTCATTAACTAACCTTGTCCAATATCCAATATCTGGGTGACGAGCTAGTTTTAAAGCGAGTGATTCCTTTATGCTCACGACTTGAGCGTCGCGGTTTTGGTTCCTGGTCTTCGGTTTCTTCCTGTAGTTGGCTGGCTACATGGGAGTTTCAGGTGGTTTTTCGCGCCATTATTATTCTTTATTTTCTAATGTATTCCCTTCTTTTCCTTCTTCACTCTTGTACCTTTCCCTTCTATATCTTCTTTTTTATTTTGTTTCTTTTATTTTTTTAATAACCTTTGTAGTACACTAGTCTCGTTCTTTCGTTCCATCCTTAGTAAGGCTTAAAAGAATACCGTATAATGAGTAAAGATAAAGCATGCTAAGGCTCAAGGTTTAGACCTGATATCAGGTTTTCTAGCCCTTGTTCTAGAAGGCTCTAGGTGCACCATAGTGGTACACATAGTCGTCTGGCTTCATTATAAAACGAGCCAAGGTGGAAGCTGTGGTTACTTCCGCTGGTATCGCCTTCCAGGTGGAGCAAACTCCTTAAGACAGGGAAATTGCCCTCACCTGTGTTCGTCCTCCCTGATGGGCAATAGTTTGTGAGTTTTGTCGAGGTATGTGAACATACGAGGCTGCCAGTATGCTTTAACTTCCATGACCAGTCGTGTTCAGTATGTCTTATACGGTGATTAGGTCTCCTCCATCAACCGTCTGTAGCTCAAAGTGATCAGCCCCAGCTGACATAGCTGGTCAAAGTCCGGTTACGCATTTTTTTTGCTTACCTCTGGACTCTTTCCAGAAGGTTGGTATATATTTTGAGGGTTGGGCGTGAGACGATGTTGTGGTCCTGTGTCAGCATGCCCAGCTGCCTACGTACTCATGCAACCTGGCGTATGCTTTCATGACGTCCACTTAATGGCTTCCCCCAGTCTTCAACCTGTCGGTAAAGGTTAAGCTCAGGTCTCGCTGCTTGGAGGTACTAGTTATTCGTATCCCGCAAAAATAAGAGGCCGGTTGAGTACCATATGGTGTGCGATAGTACATTACATGGCTTTTTTGTATATTACGAGTCAGATCGTTGTCGTCTGTCCACTTCTCTATCCTTGCCAGGTCCTATTGTAAAAGTTTCGTGTCCCCGTCCCCTCTCATATCTCCCCACATTTTTACGTCGTCTGCATATATAAGAATGGGCGAACGGATATTTAGTAGGAGGTCATTAATGAAAATTAGTTACAGCTTTGGCCAGAGGATCAAGCCCTGTGATACTCCAGACGTGGCCGGCCTCTAGTGTCAGTACACCCCATTCACCTTAGTACAGAACTTCCGCCCCCTGTGGGTAATTCTATAGCCAGGAGAGTAACGGTTCTGTGAAGCCCACTGCTACTGCCCTATGGGTGGGTAGGCTATGGGTTACAGTGTCTGACTCTTGTGCAGTGTGAACCTGAGTGCTGCTGTCCCAACATGCTGCCTGGTCATCCCAGGCCAGAAGGATGTTTGTGTTACAGTACCGGTTTCACCAGAGGCCGTGGTGTGCTTCGTGAAGCAGGCCGCGATTGTCAGGGAACTCTCGCACTTGAGCATCTATAATACTTTCTAAATCCTTTGATTGTATTAGGAGCATTGCTACCTGTCCATGGCAAATGCGGTCTTTCCTGCCTCCCCTTGTAGATTAGGGGTATGATCGCCTTTTATTCTTCTGATAACGTTTTGGTTTACAACAAATGATTAAAAGAGGTTAGTGATTGGATGGCTCAGTACTTCGGCGCACCATTTTAGCACCACGGGGCTCATGTTGTCGCGGCCCGGCGATTTGTCGGGCTTTAACTCCTTGGGTTTTCTCAAGGTTAGCCCGGGTTTATTCTCGATATGCCCGATTCCTGTCTTCGGAGCTGTGCTCGTCTGGTTGATGATTACTACTAAAGGACAGTTTAGTTGTCTGCCGAAGTGGGCGTTGAAAGCTTCGGATGCCCCAATACTGAAGAGAGTCTCCACGTCGGAGCATGCGAGAGTTAGGGGTTTGGGTTGGAAGACGACCTTTCAACCACAAACCTGTATAGCTGTGTTTGGATTCTCCTGAAGCTTCCTAGTCAGGTGAGGTTGGAGTTTTCGCTTATCGTAGATGGCATACACGTCGCACCTGTTCCGTTAGTATACGTACGAACCGTGGTCAGAGGCCGTCCGTGTGATTCTCCATCTGTTCCAGGCTTTTCTATTCACCTTAAGAAGGTATACTGTCCCCTTCCCAACCAGGAGGTCGTTTTGGCTGGTTTGCTTTACATGACAAGGATATATCCTAAGGTTGCTTCGTCAGTGATGCATTTAACGGTATGCCAATGTTGGTCTATGGACAACTTCTTCCACTCGCTAGGCCGTGTAGATATTCGATTAGAACCCAGTAGTCTATGGTGGTAGTCTGTAGTGGTGGCTAACAAGGTCTGTGAGGAGCTAATCCACTTGATACATATGTGTTAATCCTACCCTAGGATCCTATGGATGAGCTTGAGTACAGCAATCAACCAGGCTGGATTGATACTCTGCCTTGTGGATTGGATGCACTTTGACAGTCACGACTAGGAAACTGTGTTGTAGGTATAATTGTAGGTGCAGCTGTGACCTAAATATTCTTGGTGGATGGCAAGAGACTGATGATTATTGAGCTAATGAAGAAATAAAGACGATAGCACGTCACAGTCACTCCAGTAATTGATCACGGCAACCACTATAAAAATAGTTCGATTTAAAGGCGTTCTGCACTCAAAGAAACAAAATTTGACCATATATCCATGATACACCTCCAACTTTACAACCTAGGGTTTAAAACACTTGACTTTTTTGTTGGAGAGATATTACGTGAGATATTTACTCTTCTTAATAAAACTCAAGATGACATTTATAGACTTTGGGGATTGATGTTGTATCTAAGCTTGTGCACTCTCAGACACTAAAGCGAAGAGACCGTAATATTTATATAGTGGAAATTATTTGCATTTAACGCCGAGGCTTTTGATAAATAACTGTCTGTGGCTGTAATATCCATTGAATCCAGCAAAGCATTTTATAAAATGTCTCATGTCAACCTTATACCAAAACTACCAAACTCTGGGATATTAGGGCCAATTCAAAGCTGGATGAAGAGTTTTCTATGCGAGCGGCGACGGAGTTCAAATTAGCGGAAGACCCTCAGAATGGAGGCCCGTACTAAACTGAGACACTACAAGGTACCGTTTTAGGCACATTATTGTTCCTGCTTTGCATTAATCAACTGCCATGTCAGCCAAAATTGTCGACGCCTTTATTTGCTAGTTGCCTTATGATTTAGAAAGCAGTATTCAGCTGCACTGCCTAGCTCGATCTTCAGTCTGAAGTGGATGAATTGGCTCGATGGTATCAAATCTGGAAGGTTAAAGATTAATTGCAGTGATGCATACTGCCCCTGTAACGCAGCCAATACACCTTGAATAATGCGCCATTTTCACAAGCAAAAGAATTTAAGGATTTGGGAGTAAATTTGAGTCACTACTTGAGAACCATTTTATACTGCAACGCACCAGCAGCTAAAAGGTTTCGAGTGTCATGGTCACTCCTCATAGGATTCAAATGTTTGCATGAAAATATGTTCCCCATTTTATGTCCCACGTACGTGAGACCTCATATTGAATAATGTATTTACGCAGTAATTCTGTATGTCATTAAGCATACTAAGACACTTAGGGGGGTTTAACTAGTAAGTAATAAGCTAGTAACAGGCCTTTCAAACCACCCTTACGATAAGCGTTCGAAACGTCTAAGTCATTTCCCCTTATCCTATCGTAGAACACGGGGTGACCTTATGTTAGTATTCCGCATCTTAAACAAGGACGTAGGTGTCTTGTCTGTTTGCCACCCCTCTCCAACTAGTCACCACATAGGCCACCTCAAGAAGGTTCGAAAACCATAATCGAATGAACTTAGAGTGGGAATCTGCCCTCCCCACTGATCGGTCAACCACTGAAACGTATACCTGAACAGGTAGTATTAGCTCCTTCGGTGAACTCTTTCAAAAAAAAGGCTGGATTTACTCTGGAAAACCACTGTAACAATTAATATACGCCACCAGACCTACTAACCATATCATTGAAGATGGAACATGTTAGGCAGTGTATTTACACATATATTACGAAACATAGGTTACTTAGTGTCCTTAATGGGCTTATAGAAATAATTAATATGATCTACAACACGTACGAATTTGTGGATCAAGCGCGTAGTATTTCAAGTCTCCAGAGGGGGAAAACTAACGAGACTTATAAGAAAATATTTCGGAGACGTAAAGTCAAAATTATTACCATACGAAGAGTGTGTTCTGCCCATACCAGAACATGGTCGTATACTTTACAGCAACTGCAGACACTCAGATTTTGTGGAAATCGAGAGAGTTCACAGAGGATTGGCAAAAAGCCTACTATGTTATTTTGGCACAAAAAATTATCACTATCGATGTGACACATTAAAATTAGAACCTCACTGGCTCCGACACCTGAAGTTAAGTCTTATTTACATATGCCGACTATTAAGTGAAATTTCTACTCCTCAACCATCTTGATGGCTTATTGCACCACCTCACACAGCCTCCGTAGCACCTGAAACACTAACTATCTCGTGACGTCAAGTATAGCTGTGCAAAACTTCTTCACTGCCAAATAGCTAACACTATAGAAGAGGCCCCACGAAAATCTTTGTTACAGAAAATCCCTAACCGAATCCAAGAGACCACCTATTAACTACACGTCGGACTAAACTTTATGTAACCTTAACTATCTAGTAATAAATGACGATATATAAAGACGAGATCCCAGCTTTGTCTAAACTGCCCAAAATATGCCACACATCACAGTTATCTCTCCACACACCAGATGGCAAATACTCGCAAATTATTCAGGCTGTTTCTGCCTTCCATCATCATTTAAAAGACTAATAACAATTGCATTGACACTTTTGCAGTTTAGCCTTTCAATTATTATGACGATATTAGTTGTCTAATAGACTTATTCACATTTTGTGTTGCAAACACTTACTGGTTCTCCGTATCATATATTTAATTATGCAAACGCACATTTTTGCTCAGAATCCTCAACCCTCCAAAATCACTTTAATTTATTTCGTTTCCATCCTTAGTATCCATGATAGTACGTGTTATTCTGGATTTTCTTTAGCTGAGTAAACTTATTTTAACCGTGGCATGTGTATACCACTTTGATGAAGCCAAAAACCATTTATTCATAGCACATTTTAAATAAGTTATACGTGAGTAAAATAAAATAAAACGAAAATACTTCTATAGATGGGCGAAGTAAAATGCGTGAGGTTTCGTAAACCAATATTGATCCGCTCTCGTTCTTTCGTAGCTAAGCAAGGATAGGATAATAGAGTGCTATTTGTTTACATATGTTTTAAGGCTGGGTTCTGTGATCCATTTGGCAGCCAGTCTCTGCACTTTTTCATCATGTTCGCGTCTCATTAAGGAAGGGAGTAGTGACTATACTGCGCACCTCAAAACAAATTCATACGTAGATTTCGTGGGTAGGATCTAGAGGTGAGCGTCCCTGGCCGCTCTTAAAAAAGTAAGACTCACCGCAGGTTTGGCTTCCAATCATCTGACAGATGTCGCTTTCATCGAGAGTGTTGATTAGGGCGACATTAGTCTGGCTCAGACACACGTCAAAGAGACAGTTCTTACCAAAATAGTAGTACTGTATCCTTTACTCTGGGGTGTGGTAGCCCAGAGAGCCTTATTGTTAGACCCTTATTTGCAGCCCAGTGGCTTTTGACTGGCATTCGAGCCAAGGCAGGTCCCTTTGTAGCACCTGTACATCACTGCCACAGCCCACGGTTCACCATATTCTCACGTCATCAGAACAGATCATCCCCAACAAGATGACTGTGTCGAAAACGTGGTTGATGGGGTAAGAGAACAGTGATGCCCAAGATAGCTCGGTACGCGACCCAATAATTCTGTTTTCTAGGTCAACCTTATTCCACTCTCCTTGGCTCAAAATTCTAGGTTTATCAAATAGTTCTGAAGCTGTAAGAGAAGCTGTTCTGAAAAGACTATACGCCAGCAAAATTTTACGTGGCGCTGTTTCGGAAGCCTTAACGGGATCGAGGAAATATAAGTAAATGGGTATTTTTGTTTTAGTAGTCCATCTATAAGAGTGAGCTTTCCTTGTGGCCGTGTTGCTCTTTGTGATAATCCGATGCCCAAGAACAAACTTTGACATCTGATCATCCATTATGCTTTTTAAAAACTTTATCGGTAATAGGAGCAAGCAATTGGTCTGTTTCCTCTTATCTCCCCCTTCGAGCATTTGGGAACGAACGGCTTTGTTTATCGAATAACTAGTTTTATACCTATTTGCCACTTATGTGTTGCTGCACAAATTAATTTTATAAATTGCTTGAATCCCTTTAGCTGTATAGGAAAAGTGATCTATTGAGGTTTGTCTGTCTTCAATGGTAAATGCGGTACCACATCAGCACCAAGAAACTGTTGTTTTGTTGTGAGTTTGTGCGGGACTCAAGAACCTGTTGGCCTAATAAAGAAAGAATGTTGACTTTTGAACGTTAACAGAATTTCAGTCTTTACACTGAACAGATTAAAAAAATTCCGTCTACAGAAGTACGCACATCAGACAATCTTCTAGTATTTTCTGGGCTCGTTAGTGTGGCATACAAAAGTATTAGCCTTGCCCTGGATGATGAGGCCATCTTTTAGCACATCATGGAATTAATAATAATGAGGTATTTTCTGACATTAGGCAAAATCAACAAAACACATCAAAACATAGCAGAATTAAAATGTTGCACGAATAACTTAGACTGAGGTAAGTAAACATCAGGAGTTAAGTGTGTAGTAATGTTGTGAGACATCCAGGAGTGTGGATGATAATCAGAAATGCAAACGTCTATATAAATTTGAGTATAGTAATTGAACGATACGAATTTTAAATTTAAAACGATAAGTAGCATTAAAATTGTACATATAGAGTACAGTGTTTCGTAGCGTTTAGCAGAGTTTGGTTGTTTAAAAATGGGTGTATATTAGTTGACGAACGCGGCTTTTACAACCTGACCCCATGCAGAGAGGTTCGGAAAGTGGATTCGGGGAGTAAGGTCAGTTTTCTGTATGGCTCCTTGTGGGATATAAGTTTGTATCCAGTTTAGTTTACAGTTATATATTTAGGGATACTGAAAAAAGAGTAGAAAAAGCGAAAAGTGGAGAAAACAGGTTTAATGAGGGGATTAATTAATAATAATCAGGATGAATTCGTAACGTTATGTCCAATAATCAGATAACCAAGCAGCCAAATTTACAGTAGGATCTAATGTTTAGGATCGCCAGATAAACAGCAAAGCCTAATGGAAAACACAGAGATAAAATGAATGGGGAGATTTGGACAAATGGGGGGGGATGTGGTCTAAGGTCAGTAGGCTCGCTTAGTATCTAAATTTACTTGGACACAATAGGCATATAACGGGATGACGTCCCTGAGCAAGCAATATCAGCGAATAATGTACACTACCTCTACTACGGCTCTATACAAAATCACGCTCTACTAACACTTTTATACCTACTTGGAAGCTAGCAACAAAATAAAAACATTACAGCGAATTAAAATTCAAGGGTAGTAGAACAAAGTTAGTATTAGGTCAGTACGAATACAGATTTTATTTTAAACTCTGGCTTTCGTTGTTTTCTTACCTTTCATTGCTGTGGAACAACATTCTAATTGTACCTCTGGTACACAAAATGTATCACAAAATATACACCTCGAATACACACAGAAAACAGAACGTTCCAGACAGGTGCGGTACAGGACAACCCACCTACTTTTACGCCATCGTGCTCCATTAAATTCATCTTCATCATTCTCGTTATAGTCATACATAAGTAGAATACGAAAGTCTATCCACTATTATTTCGTCATCGGAAACAGTGGTTTTAGGATGAACCAATGTGCACGTTGTACATGTGTAACTGTCTGGACTCAGTAGTCTAGTGGTGAACGCGGTGGCGTTCTACACAAAATGGACTGGGTTCTAATTCCACTGTGAACATCAACATTGGGATGCAGGTACATCCAGCCGATGCGTCCCAAATAGGACGAAACGCGCGTCCTGGATTTCACTTACCAGTCACAGTCCAACTTATATAAAACAGTGGTTTATTAAAAGACAAATTCGAACGAAAATTGAGAAGGTCCCAGAAAGCTGAAGAATTAAATGACCAGGAAGTAACTGTGGATCTGAAAAGGAACGTCACTGTTAGAGTACTTACTATTAAGTCCTATTCTCTTGACAACGTTGTCATATACAGTTGAGACAGTTAGTTTCATAAATCGTAGACAGGAAATTTCACCATGCAGCGATCCAGAAAATTTTTTCAATCAGTTGATTCCTTCAGCAAGTATAGAAATATTTTGCTATTCTACAGTCAGCTACGAGAATTTGTGGCTAACTCGTACATTAAGACTCTGCGAATTTATATCTCTTCCTAACTACGAATTCGTAATTCCACTGTTACGCTCTTTTGAATAAGTCTATTGTAGAATCCAAACTAAGTCAGTTTGGACTGAATAATAACTGTCGAAGTTGGTTTAGATACGCGTACTCTTGCCCAGAACAAATGGTTCGGTGAGAAACGGTTCTATGCAAAATTATTTACACAATGTACATTATTACCTAAACATTATTATCCCTCTAATATCTGCTTCCAATTCTCGACGCAGCGTGTTCTTTGGCCTTCCTCTTCTCCGTTTACCAACAGGATTCCATGTTAATGCTTGTCTCGTGATGAAGTCTGATGATTTCCGCAATGTATGTCCTATCCATTTCCAACGTCTTCTCTTAATTTCCTCTTCGGCTGGAAGTTGGTATGTACTCTTCCATAGTAAGTTGTTGCTGATGATTTCTGGCCAACGGACATTTAGTATCTTGCGTAGACAGTTGTTTATAAATACTTGTACCCTTCTGATGATGTTTGCAGTAATTCTCCAAGTTTCAGCTCCATACAGCAGGACTGTCTTCACATTCGAATTGAAGAGTCTGACTTCGACGTTAGTTTATATTTGTTTTGAGTCCCATATGTTTTCAACTGTAGGAATGCTGTCCTTGCCTTGCCAATCCTTGTCTTCACATCTGCATCGGACCCTCCTCGTTCATCAATGATGCTCCCCAAGTATGTGAAAGTATTCACTTCTTCCAGAGTCTCTCCATCAAGTTTAATTGCGTTGGTGCTCTCTGTGTTGTATTTGATAATCTTGCTCTTTCCCTTATGTATGTTCAAGCCTACTGATGTTGAAGTTGCTGCTACACTGGTTGTCTTTGCTTGCATCTGTTGGTGTGTATGTGCTAGAAGAGCTAGATCATCTGCAAAGTCCAAATCATCGAGTTGCATCCTACTTGCCCATTGAATCCCGTACATTCCCTCAGATATGGAGGTCTTCATGATCCAGTCAACCACTAGGAGGTAGAGAAAAGGTGAGAGCAGGCAAACTTGTCTGACTCCGGTCCTCACTAGGAATGCACTTGTCAGTTGTCCTCCATGCACAATTTTGCACAATGTTCCGTCGTAAGAGTTCCAAATGATGTTGACGAGTTTCTTTAGTACGCCGTGGTGTCGAAGAAGTTTCCATAGTGTTCTCCTGTCTACATTATCAAACGCCTTCTCATAGTCAATGAAATTGATGTGCAGTGACGAGTTACACTCAATTGATTGTTCAACAATGATCCGTAGTGTTATGATTTGGTCCGTGCACGACCGATCCTTACGAAAACCAGCTTGTTGATCTCGAAGTTGAGTCTCCACTGAATCTTTCATTCTGTTCAACAATACTATGTTGAAGACTTTTCCTGGTACCGACAGAAGCGTGATCCCTCCGTAGTTGTCACATTTGCTCAAATCTCCTTCCTTTGGTATCTTGATAAGATGTCCTTCTTTCCAGTCTGCCGGCACTTGTTCTTCCTTCTAGATCCTCCTGAATAAAACGTGGAGTATCCTTGCCATTAGATCGATATCTGACTTGAGTGCTTCAGCTGGTATATTGTCAGGTCCTGCTGCTTTCCCACTTTTGATTTGTCTGATGGCCATCTTGATTTATTCCATCGTTAGTAGAGTGACATCTCTCAGAAGATCTGTAGGTGCTGCTTCGGTGTCCGGTGTGTCCAGTGGAGGTGGCCTATTCAAGAGTTTCCCAAAGTGTTCTACCCACCTATTCTTTTGTTCTTCAATCTCAGTGAGTGTCTTGCCTTCTTTGTTCTTGACCGGTCGCTCTGGTTTACCATGTTTATCTGCCAGTTTCGTCGTTGTGTCCTATACTGTTTCATATTTCCTTCTCTTGCAGCCTTCTCCGCTGCCGTTGCAAGGCCTTCAATGTATTTCCGTTTGTCGGCTCTAATGCTCTTCTTTACCTGCTTATTTGCTTCTGAGTATTCAGCTTGAGCCTTGATTTTCTCTGCTCTTGTTCGGCTGTTGTTGATTTCTATCTTCTTGTTCCTCCTTTGTTGAATTTTGCTCAGGCTCCAAGGGAGATCCATTCCTTATAATGGTACTTTTTGCGGCCCAGAACCTCCTGATACGTTGACGTTAGTGCTTCTTTGATTCCTTTCCAGTTATCCTCCATAGTGGTTTCTTCTTCTTTCGGCATATCTTGTAAGGCTTGGAACCTGTTGTTGAGAGATATTTTGAATTCGTTGAGTTTGTCAGTGTCTCGGAGAAAGCCTGTATTGAACCGTTGTACTGCTGCCACTCCAGTTGTCCACTGCTTCTTTAGCTTCAGTTTTATTTTAGAAACCACCAGGTGGTGGTCTGAAGCTATGTCAGCTCCTCTCCTGGTTTTTACATCTTTCAATGATCTTCTAAATTTTTTATTGATACATATATGATCGATTTGATTCTCTGTAGTATGATCTGGTGAGACCCATGTAGCCTTGTGTATGCGTTTGTGGGCGAATATTGTACCACCTATAACTAGTTTGTTGAAGGCACAAAGATTTGTAAATCTTTCACCATTGTCATTTCTGTCTCCCAGTCCATGTCGTCCCATGATCTCTTCATATCCAGTGTTGTCCATTCCAACTTTGGCGTTTAGGTCCCCCATCAGGATTGTTAGATCCTTTCCTCGACACTTTGCTATAATTGATTGCAGTCTATCATAAAACTGATCTTTGTCCTCGTCGTTGCCGTCGTTGGTTGGTACATAATATTGGATAATATTCATTGTAATCCCTTTCTTCATTGTTTTGAAAGATGCTTTGATGATCCTGGGTCTATGTGGTTCCCATCCCACAAGTGCATTACGTGCTTTTTTGGACAGCATCAGAGCAACTCCTTGGGTGTGAGGAGCATTTTCCTCTTCGTGGCCAAAGTATAGCAGCGTCTCTCCCGAAGCCAATGTTTTCTGTTCAGCTTGAGTCCAATGGGTTTCGATGATTCCGAGTATTGTCAAGTTGTGTCGCTTCATTTCTGCAGCTACTTCATTTGTCTTTCCGCTCTCCCACATTGTTCGAACATTCCATGTACCTATAAAAATATTTGGTCTGGTTGTTAGAAGGGGGGAGCATCGGCCTCATGACTTCCGAAGAATTTCGGCTTTCATCATGAGGCGTTATAAATCCTTCTACTCCCAGGGCAAAGTTTAAATGGTTTAGCTTGTTTAATCTGGTTAACGTCTTTTTAGCAAGCTTGGCTTTTACGGGATGGGGGTGCTAGCCCCATGTCCAACCCTCCTCCTTTACCCGGGCTTGGTACCGGCAGTAACCCTAAGAGAGCTACAGGCGGAGTTAAAAACAACAAATATTACAATGAAAATAAATAGCAACTAACTCAAAAGGTCATTAGAATGCATAGCTGAATGGAATAAGTGGAATAAATGTGCTTTTAAACGCAAAACAACGAAATACAATGGTGAAAAATGTTACTTGGAGGGATTTTCACAAAGAATCATCAAAAAAGATCTTACACCTATCATATCAAGCAAAAGACCTGATAATAGAATAACAATACCCTTTTAAAAGATATTACTCACTTCTGTTGGCTGACACGATACATGAAATCTTACTGACGGTCCCTAGTAGATGGATACTGCCAAACACAATAGTGATGTTTAACGACATTCCATAGCACTATTTGGTGTATGCCTATGTTGATACATTCCTAAATTTATTAAAATATAACAAAGTATATGAATTTGACAAGGCGGCTTATTTCCTTATTTCGTTGATTTTCTGTCGAGGGTAGCTGATTTCAGAAATAGACTCTGCTGGATCTATGAATTTATAATGACGCGTTATCTCTTTTGGAGAGGAATGAAGACTTTAGTGATTATTCCCCATTAAATACGCCTAAAAAGACGTCAAACAGACAATCTGTACTCACCTACTGAAGTTAAAGCAAAGGATGTGCAGTCAGATTGCACATCACTCCAATACTCAAATATCAACCCCACCAGTAGCAGCCTCAGTTTGCCGGTCGACCGGTTAGAATGCTTAACTCTAAACTGGAACACATTCAAGTTAACAAAACTATTTGCCTCCTCACCATTATTAACTGGTGAACTAGGAACTTGTAGCGGCAAATAATTCCCTAAATAAATAGTTCCATAGGCTCCCATTAATAGTGCTGACCATGTATGCTTTAACGGATATGATCGATTAAAGGCGTATGGCCATACATTACCACCAGACCACGACAGGACACAACGTGGAAAGCAACTCACTGTAGTTATCCAATCTAGACGTTGCTATCTTATTAGCCCTGCACCATCCTTCACTGCTTTCTGATTTATTCGTATTCGTACGTATGGGTACAATCGTTGGAAGTTGCTTTGGTTATATGGCTAACATGACTTGGAAATATACGGGGAGCACTTCGGTCACTTAGGCTGATAATTATTAGCCTCCTCTTTTGCTACTATGATTAAGTTGCAATGTACTTTTATTGCTTAACAGAGTAGCTGAAGGCTAACTCACTTCATTGTTTCGGTTATCTATGATAACATAGGAATATGCCAATCAGGAGAAAGATACAAAATAATAATAATAGTTACTATTACATGTAGGCAACCTTATTTCCTCGTAAATAGTGTGGTGCATATTATAAAGTTTCGTCCATTTATCTAGAAAAATGAATTTAGCTGTAACTTGTTTTAAATATTTTTTTATTCTGAATCATTGTATTGATAGTTAGGTTGTTTTGCATTCCATCCTAAGACTGAGCCGTGCGTAAGTAACGGTATTAAGGCTGCATATGTTACCTAACGTTGTATCTGGGTAAGTCTAGACAGCTGTGTGTTAGAAGCATATAAATTCTGTTAATCGTTTTTATAAAACTCTGTCCAAACTTATTTAATCCACACTTAATTAATTATTGCATTCACTCTCGCATATTTTTTATCATCGGCTCAGACATTTTGCCTGCACCATTATCTTTGGTTGTTTGACCGTTCGTTCTAGACCAGATGCTTGTAATATTGAAAGTTTCTAATAGCATATTTATAATTTATTGCACGGAACAATATTCACTTTACAGGTTATTAAATGCATTATTTGGGCTCCATTCTTTGTTGATTTTGGTTCAATTGGACCTGATTTATGGAGGACAAAAATCACTGTAAGGGGTCCATTTAGAGCGTTCTGCAGTCAGTATAGCTACATTATTAATGAGTATTCCTGCGTATTCCATCATTTTACGAATCTGGTTGGTAGTTATGATTCGTGTTGAGAATCCAAAAGATGTGGTTAGCTATCGTCAGCCTGACAATAAGAAAGGATGCTGAAAATTTATAAATCGCTTTGCTTTGAGTTCTTCCGTGCTCGAATCGTTTCGGTATTTTCAATGCATTAATTAACTAAATGGCATCCAAAGATTATCAGCAGCAAATCGCCGATACAGCAATGAAAGTGGATACAATATAATAGAATTACAATGAAGTGATCCGCAATTAAGGACATTCAGTAGTTTGCTGGAATTACCACAGAGGAATAATAAGTAACGATCAATGTTGATTAGTAGCTTATTTGTACATGCACCCAGAGACAAAACGAGCGGCAAAGCGCATAATGTTGTTATGGGAGTGAAAACAAAGATTATGACATATGCATCAACAAGTATTCCATTAAAATGTATTACATACATAAAATTAGCTAGTCACCAAAAGTTTTTAGATTGTTTCATACTAGCATCTGGCATTTATGTTGTGAAGTCATATATAGGATGAGGTGAAATAGTTTTACACAGTAGTCAAAACATTCAAATCTGCAGGATAACGTATCATAATGAATTTTTTTGATATGCGAGGTTTCAAAAACGCAGACTGTAGGTTGTTTGAAATACCAGTTAGACGAGTGGCGCCAAGGTTGTTGGGAGCCATTTTATTAAGCCATGAGTAAACGCATCCTTGCAATAACTGATGGTTCGAGTTCACGTTCACGTAGGCGCAGTAGATCCCCAGACACCTCACCAGGTAAATTGCAGTCTTAACTGACTCAGAGTATTTTAGACTCAGCCCCTCGAAAACGTAAAAGCAGGTGGTCTGCTGCTGAAACGGATCGCATTTTCATACCTGGTATGCCTACTCAGCTGCCCCCAAATCTTACACCTCAGCAGGAGAGAGTGTACATCAGTATGTCAAGTTTGTTGGTCTAACTCATTTATATAGTCCAGCTTCAAATCGAAGATATGTCTAGACGCTTGAAAAGTGGAGATCTGGGCATCCCGAAAAATCCGGAAGACAGGTTAGCAATTTTTAACATAGCATATTTTACAACTGTGTAGATCTCACTTGTTTGTTGAACTTGTAGTGCTGTAAAGTTGTTTGAAAATTTTCTGTATAGAATAGTTTGGATTAGTTGGTATAGATTTCCCGTTAAACTAATATTCTTGTTTAGAATTAATATAGTATGTAGCTGGTCTTTTTTACAGTGGATCAGAAAGTAGATAATGGGTAAGGGATCGTAAAGCTAATCGTCTGATATCTGATTACAATAGGTTCCCTTCTGCTAACAAATTATCTCCTTTTCAGATCTCCTTCCCCGGAACCTATTTATAGCAGTGATGGTAAGCGCCTAAATACGAGGGAATATAGAACCCGCAAAAAGCTGGAGGATGACCGCCATGCACTTGTACAACAACTTATGGAAATTAATCCGGAATATAAACCACCCTCAGACTACAAGTATCAGCTGTTTAATAATCATATCTTCCTATAGGCCTCCTCAAAATAGGATAACAGACAAAGTATTTATTCCTCAGGATAACCACCCTGACATTAATTTCGTTGGGTTGCTTATTGGACCGCGTGGAAATACTTTGAAGGCACTCGAAAAAGATGTAAGTTTCATCTGTTGTAAGTTATTTTATAATGGTACAAATCTTTATTTCTTTAAGAAATTGTATCAGCTTTGTAACTACCCTGCCATTCGTTTGTCTCTCCAGATAGAATAACCGAGCATTACGGGCTTCTCTTACCATACGACTTCCATGAATTCGCGTTATCAGTTGTGCTCGGGTATTTATTTTCAGATTTGAACTAACTTGGTCTAGTTGTAACTCCATACCTAAGATGACAGGGACATCCAATGTACATTATTGCCTACTTCGACTTGCATCTGTCCACGTTAGGGTCAGCGGAAGATGGACTGATCGTATGAAAGTTTAATAGCCTAGAAAATTATGGTTCTGAATTTTAGAAACTAGTAAGTAGTGCATTGACATCACTAGCATCAAGGAGTGTTTACACCAATTGTGGTTAGTTTATTGAACTACTTGTATTGTGTGCAGGATTTATCATGGTATGGTTGATACTTCTTGTACCTGTAGCGTTTTGTTCGCATTAAGAAACTCAATAAAAACCACTTCGCATACCTAAATAATCCACCTTTTATCCGTGGTATTAAACCTTGGTAAGTAAAATTATTACCATAGGTTTTATTTTTTATTGACATTCAGCACATCATACTCCTTTAAGTGCCATAATATTGTATGTAACCATTTTGCTTAATGTTACTCAAATTCACTCCTAACGGTCGTATTAATTGAGCTAATCGTATTCCAGCTGCTCGCGAAATAAGCAAAAAGTACAATAATAAATGCCGTCTATGCCATGAAATCCTTGCAATTTGGTTAGTCTTTAGTCTGCTTCAAAACTTGATGTTATTCGGAGCTTGAGGAGGGGGGTTGTGTAAATTCTCGTTATATTTTGTTTTGTAAAGACAATACGAGAAGTGTGGTGCTGTGAGATCTCTGATTCATTATGCTGATTACTACCATATTTTATTCCTATTTTCATTGTTTGCTGCATTTACGTACTGATTCTTACTAGAATTTTGCTTCATCCAATTAGTATGTGTGCCACTAATGTTATGTCTTTTCTTTTGACCTCAGACAGGGGCGAAAGTGATAATGGGTAAGGGATCGTAAAGCTAATCGTCTGATATCTGATTACAATAGGTTCCCTTCTGCTAACAAATTATCTCCTTTTCAGATCTCCTTCCCCGGAACCTATTTATAGCAGTGATGGTAAGCGCCTAAATACGAGGGAATATAGAACCCGCAAAAAGCTGGAGGATGACCGCCATGCACTTGTACAACAACTTATGGAAATTAATCCGGAATATAAACCACCCTCAGACTACAAGTATCAGCTGTTTAATAATCATATCTTCCTATAGGCCTCCTCAAAATAGGATAACAGACAAAGTATTTATTCCTCAGGATAACCACCCTGACATTAATTTCGTTGGGTTGCTTATTGGACCGCGTGGAAATACTTTGAAGGCACTCGAAAAAGATGTAAGTTTCATCTGTTGTAAGTTATTTTATAATGGTACAAATCTTTATTTCTTTAAGAAATTGTATCAGCTTTGTAACTACCCTGCCATTCGTTTGTCTCTCCAGATAGAATAACCGAGCATTACGGGCTTCTCTTACCATACGACTTCCATGAATTCGCGTTATCAGTTGTGCTCGGGTATTTATTTTCAGATTTGAACTAACTTGGTCTAGTTGTAACTCCATACCTAAGATGACAGGGACATCCAATGTACATTATTGCCTACTTCGACTTGCATCTGTCCACGTTAGGGTCAGCGGAAGATGGACTGATCGTATGAAAGTTTAATAGCCTAGAAAATTATGGTTCTGAATTTTAGAAACTAGTAAGTAGTGCATTGACATCACTAGCATCAAGGAGTGTTTACACCAATTGTGGTTAGTTTATTGAACTACTTGTATTGTGTGCAGGATTTATCATGGTATGGTTGATACTTCTTGTACCTGTAGCGTTTTGTTCGCATTAAGAAACTCAATAAAAACCACTTCGCATACCTAAATAATCCACCTTTTATCCGTGGTATTAAACCTTGGTAAGTAAAATTATTACCATAGGTTTTATTTTTTATTGACATTCAGCACATCATACTCCTTTAAGTGCCATAATATTGTATGTAACCATTTTGCTTAATGTTACTCAAATTCACTCCTAACGGTCGTATTAATTGAGCTAATCGTATTCCAGCTGCTCGCGAAATAAGCAAAAAGTACAATAATAAATGCCGTCTATGCCATGAAATCCTTGCAATTTGGTTAGTCTTTAGTCTGCTTCAAAACTTGATGTTATTCGGAGCTTGAGGAGGGGGGTTGTGTAAATTCTCGTTATATTTTGTTTTGTAAAGACAATACGAGAAGTGTGGTGCTGTGAGATCTCTGATTCATTATGCTGATTACTACCATATTTTATTCCTATTTTCATTGTTTGCTGCATTTACGTACTGATTCTTACTAGAATTTTGCTTCATCCAATTAGTATGTGTGCCACTAATGTTATGTCTTTTCTTTTGACCTCAGACAGGGGCGAAAGTGATAATTCGTGGAAAAGGCTCCGTCAAAGAAGGTAAAGTTGGGAGAAGAGACGGACTTCCCTTGCCTGGTGAAGACGAACCCCTACATGCTTTCATCTCAGCACCCTCGGCCGAATGTGTAGATAAAGCAGTTAAGAAGATAAATGAAATAATAAGGCAAGGAATCGAGATACCAGAAAGTCAGAATGATCTTAGAAGAGCCCAGTTACGTGAGCTTGCTTTACTCAATGGGACACTACGTGAGCACGAAGGTCTAATGAAGCTTCGTGCAATGGCGGAAGCTCAGTCGATTGCTACCAATAAAATCCAATGTGGTATATGTGGAGGTAAGTTCGCCTTAGCGGTGAGTAGTACGTATAATCCTGTCATTAGACCAGGTAAACTAATTATTACGCGAACAAATGGGTATAAGTTGCCTAATTCCTGTTTTTGATCACTAACTTACCTGCGGTCTGTTCGGTCCCGATAATCTCAACAATAGTGAAAACTAGTATGGAGAGGATATATTTTGTTCAGACTTACGGATACTACTTATATGATTACTATATATCAAGTGACTCTCCAACACTACCAGAATTTCATGTATCCTATCGCTTCTAACCTTTTTTTGCGCTATTCAAGTAATGGAAGTGTTTATTAGTATGTTTGGTCTTTGACTATTTTTGTTAAAATTAATTCTAACATCTATAATGTACACACCTACAAAGTCCTACGTTGTTACTGATTTAATTACTGACTTATTATAGATGGGAACCCAGGGTCAGTTCATGTATCATTATTATCCATATGCTCTACATTACGAATATTTCTATTTCGCTTTCTGAGATGTTCCTATCACTGACCAGTCCTCCTGTGATGTTTGACGCATTATGTAAAACCGTTTAGGATAACCATTCAGTCATTTTGCCTAAGTATTATTTGGAGCTGAAGTCTTGCGTCATTACAATATGAAGCTAATAAGTTATGATATTTACTTACAAATAACGGATTTGATCTTTATGTGCAATATTAAGAACAGTTTAGATTGGGATGTTGACAAGACGCGATTTAGACTGATTTTTATTTCCAAAACGGTATTAGAGCAGTAACTTTCAGCCACTAAGTCACAGGTCCTAAACCCGCCTGTTCAGGCAACACTGGAAGCATTACAATTCCCCACATATACTGGATATTAAGTACATGAACCTATACCTGATAAGGTTAATTTCAAACGTAGAAAGATAGACATGAAGTAGGATCTGAAAGTGGTAGATGCTTAGTAGTTCACATGGTTGAACTGTTTAGTGACAAAATGCAACTTGGTTTTCTTAGTAACGCCTCCAGTAATCAGGACACAAGCTATTTTAGTCCTGATTGTTTCTTATATACTTACAGGACTACCATGCTTAATTTTGCTAGATAGGCTAACATAGGACGATATGATTGTATCTTATACAACTACTTAGAAAGTTAACTAGTACCTGCTTCTTCCATCATTACTGCTGTGGTGTAGCATGCTACCTGTGAAGTATGGGCCATAAAAATAGAATATATGCGTAGGCTCCAGCTCTTTGATCATAGTAATCTTCAAAATATTGTTCGTATATCATATAATGACCGAATAAGTAATATTGATCTTGGATACAGTACTACTCTGCCTGGAGCCCCCACAGGGTTTCTACCGGTCCCAAGCCCGGATAAAGGAGGAGGGTTGGGCATGGGGTTAGCAACCCCATCCCGTAAAACAACTACCATGCTAAAAAACAGCTTACGAGTAAAAACCTCTATAACCATTCTAACTCTGCCCTGGAAGTTGGAAGGACTAATATGACGCTTCATGGTGAAAGCCGAGCTCCTTCAGAAGCCATGAGGCCGATGCCCCCCCTCCTGACAACCGGAGCAACAATTAATGTACTTGACCGACCCCAAACAACTGTCCCCGGGGCACTGCGGTCACACTCTCAGGTCATCACGACCTCCCCTAATCCTCTTTCTCTTTCAGGTTCCTCAAGAATGACCCTTCCACGGTGTGGGCAACCGGGAAGTAATAACCGCCCTCATATCGCTAATAGCACTCGAGTTCACCTTGTTCATGGTCAAACTTGTTCTCCATCTCTGGTCTCTTCTTATAACATTTCTCCTACATTTTCTATGCGCGCCACTTTTACTGGTTACCCGAGTCCCCAAATTATCATACCAGGTCTCCTGAAGCCAGGCTCCAAACTTCATGTTGGAGCTCTTAATGTGCGTACGCTGTGTCAAATCGGTCAACAAGCTGCCTTAGCTAAAACATTAGGATCTCTTGCAATTGATGTATGCTGTGTCTCCGAAACACGCATACAGGATCCCAGCATGGTCATCCGTTTGACCTCACCTAGTCAATGCAATGGAACTACACACTTCACTCTTCGTTTATCTGGAGACCCTACAGCTAGCTCACGTGGCCTTGCTGGTGTAGGCATAGCACTAAGCTTACGTGCAGAACAGGCTCTTCTCGAGTGGATTCCTGTAGACAGTCGTCTATGCGCTGTCCGTCTAAATGGCACAGTACGAACTCGGAAAGATAGGGACACACGCCGATGCCTTTTTGTCGTCTCAGCTTATGCCCCCACTGATCGCAGCACAGATGAAGTGAAAGACGACTTCTATATGAAGTTCTCTAGCCTCCTTCAGAAAACTAAGCACTCAGACATAGTAATTATTGCAGGAGATTTTAATGCCCAAGTAGGTAGACTAAATCAGGCTGAAAAGCACTTAGGTGGGTTACTCGGCATCCCAGCCCAGAGAACAGACAACTGAGATCGTCCGTTGCAGTTATGTTCAGACTACCGTTTATTCTTAGCTAGCACAAACTTTAAGCATAAGGCGAGACACTGTTTAACCTGGCGACCTCCAACATCTACGCAACGATGGACACAAATTGATCACATCGGCATCAGCTACCGTTGGAGAGGTTGCACAGAGGACTGCCGCTCTTTCTGGGGCACTTGCCTAGACTCTGACCATGCCCTAGTAAGAGCACGTATCTCTATGCGTTTTACTGGTCGCAGAAAGGTTACATCGGGCAAACCCTTTAGATATCACTTTGAAAGTGAGAAGGCGAAGATTGCATTTAGGAATGGTTTGGCTAAGCATTTAGTCGCCCATGACCAACAGGTTCATCCCGAAGTAGCTTGGAATGATTTTAAAGCAGGTGTATACGCAGCAGCGCTATCAGCATCTAACCCCAATCCAATGAAAGACCATTGGATCTCTAGTACTTCTAGGGTACTGATGGAGGCTCGAAAACTCATTCCAGCAGGCTCGGAGTATGATGAAGAGCGACGACAACTGAAACGTAGACTGACAAAGAGTCTGCGTAAGGATCGTGAACAGTGGTGGGCAACAAAAGCAAAAGCGATAGAAACATCAGCAACGGCAGGCAATAGTAGACAGCTGTTCCGACTTATTAAGGACACCGGTATCAAAAAATCGGCAGTTAGTGAAATCATCTCTGAAAAAGATGGGTCGTTGATCTACTCTCAATCTAGAAGATTAGAACGATGGGCAGAACACTTTCAGGAACAGTTCAACTGGCCCCTAGCCACTCTTAGCTTACCCACAATCCCCAAGCTACCCGAATGGAAAACCGACACAGGTCCCCCCAACTCAGTGAAGTTGAAAACTCCATAAGTAAATTGAAACGAGGGAAAGCAGAAAGACATGATATGTTGTCTACCGATATCTTTAAGGATGGTGGTCTAGTTTTAGCGTGCCGGTTGACTGATATTATTAACCAAAGTCTGGGAACTAAACACCATCCCATCTGACTGGTCTCGATCGATGGCTGATCGTTCCAATCTACAAAAAGGGACAGAAATCCTCTTGTGATAACCACAGAGGAATCAGTTTGACTAACATAGTATCTAAAATATTAGCCACTATAATCATCCGACGTTTAACTAACACTAGGGAACAACAGACTCAAGAAAACCAGGCTGGTTTCAGACCTGGCCGGGGTTGCATTGATCACATATTCACCCTGCGCCAGGTCCTCGAACACAGACATATGTACCAACGCCCAACTATAGTTGTATTTCTTGATTTAAAAGCAGCGTTCGACTCTGTTGACCGTGAAGTCTTGTGGCAATGTTTGTCATTAAAAGGCGTACCTCAAAAGTACATTAACCTTATAAAGGCTCTCTACTCGGTCACCACTGGTCGAGTCAGAGCATATGGCGAATTGTCACGAGAAACTTCATCCTCAAGTGGAGTCCGTCAGGGTTGCCCCTTATCCCCATTTTTATTTAATTTCATCATAGATGTACTGTTAGAAATCTCTCTCACTTCTTTTAAGTCCTCTGGAATTAACCTCCTTCCAGGAGACTCTCTTGTCGACTTAGAATATGCAGATGATATAGTCATATTTGGTGAAGATGCACACAGCATTCAAGGTCTCTTGAACACGTTGAGTAACAATGCAGGCATATTTGGGATGTGCTTCTCCCCTCCCAAATGCAAAATGTTACTCTAGGACTGGTCTGCTTCTTCCCCCAAATTATTTATAGGGAGTGAAGTAATTGAATGCGTTGATCGCTTCACTTATCTCGGAAGTCTCATCACCCCTGGTGGGTCGGTGTCTGACGAAATCTCAGCGCGGATCCAGAAAGCTCGACTGGCATTTGCCAATCAACGGCACTTGTGGCGCAGACGAGATATCCGTGTCTCAACGAAAGGCCGGGTGTACTGCGCAGCAATCCGCGCCATCTTAACATATGGCTGCGAAACATGGGCCATGAAAACTCAAGATATGCGTCGTCTCCAGATATTTGACCATAGGAATCTTCGTAACATCGCTCGTATACCATGGAATAACCGGACTAGTAATAGTGAGGTTAGACAAAAGGTTCTTGGGAAACACGGTAAATCAGTCGAAGAGGTCATTAACCATCATCGTCTGAGATGGCTAGGACATGTATTGCGCATGCCCGACCACTGTCTACCCCGTCGCGCCATGTTAGCTAGGGCTGAAGTAGGATGGAAGAAGGTTAGGGGCGGCCAAACCAAAACATGGCATCAGTCCATGAAGTCGTTGACTACTGGTCTAAGCCATATAGGTAGATGTAGATTTACCTGGTTGGGGTCCGCGTGATGATCGCAACAAATGGCTGGAGACACTAGGTGATATGGCTCAGAATCGGTCACAGTGGCGCAAGTGTATTCACTCTTTAACCTCATCTAGATCTTAAATTCTATTGTTATTTTCTAGACATCTTTACTTTACTCTTACCTCTTGTATTCTGTCTATACGTTACCTCAATATTCTCGTAGTGCTATTGTGGTATGGCAACTTGAACCTACAGGCGTTTGTGCCCGGTTCTACGTTGCTGATGATGATTCTGATGATGATACAGTACTAGGGAAACCTGAAAGATCAGTCGAAAAGGTCGTAAACCTTCATCGACTGAGATGGAACATGTGTTGCATATGCCTGACTACTGCCCACCTTGTCGCACGATGTGGGGCAAAGTAGGATGGAAGTAGGGTAGGGGTGGTCAAACCAATTAGTGGCATTATTCTGTGGTCTGTTTTGGTCTAAGGTACATTGGTAGATGCATACTACCTGGTTGGGGTCCGCATGTTAGTGTCAATGAGTTGCTGGAGATGCTTTGTAACATGGCTGAGAATCGATCACTGTGGCGCAAATGTTTCCGCTCTTTATGTTCTATGTTTTTCATTGTTCTTTCATACGTTTGTATCATTCCTTTCTGTTAAATTATACTGTGTTAATCCTGTAAATTTGATTCCGTCGAGCCGTTGTGATATGTGCCAAGTTTTACGTTGTCCATGACTAATTGATATTACCTACCAAGAACGTGTAATATATCTGATAAGTTTATGCATTATTCACCACTTAGGGTTTTTGAACTTTCTGTAATAACACTTAGTACAAAGCACCTTTTAGTACTATTATTTATATGAATATAGGGTGCTGCCTACTGTCTATAATTACTAGTTAATCTGCTCACCGTTTGGTATAAAATTTCTTGTCACCGTCTTCACGATTATTTGATTTATTTTTTCCTAGGTGCCGGACATCTATCAACTGACTGTAAGGCGTTGTTGGGTGGTCAGGCTTATCTTGATCAACTTAATGCTAACCCTAGTGAAAGGGCTAAAATGGATAGCGAGTATACTGCATTGATGGCGGAACTCGGTGTAGGCGGTGTCGCACAAGGTTTGCTTTTTGATATGGTTTTATTCTTTTTGAAATTTATAAAACCTAAGATGTTAAAAGTTTACAAGACTTGGCGTGTACGAATCCAATCTTATGCCCTGATCTTAAACCCAGATGGTCAAGTTATGAAAAGATTTACCTACGTGACGTTCTGAATTATAATCAAGGTTATATTGTGTTTTGTTCTTTTTGAGACACATCAGGTGGTTGTACCTGCATCCCAGTGTTGATATTCATGAAGGATGAAACGCGCGTCCTGGATTCTACTTTCCAGTCACAATCCAATCCCAACTATATTTTCAGTACTTAGCTGTTGCTTCATGCTACACAAAACGTTGAACATCTATACTTGTCATAATATGATCTCGATACGGTGATTTGGACTTTTCCCACTATTCTGTATCACAAGGTCATTCTTCGGTCTTATTCGCACTGAACGCCACATAAATATCAATTTAAAACAATGTTTTTCCATGCAAATTAACTATGCCTACATCACACTTCTCTGTATTATGTGTATTCGTATATGTAACTGCTATATTTCACCATGACCATGCTTGTAAACTGATATGAATTCTATAATTAATTTCGAAATATTGTAATAATAATAATAATGTGGTAACAGTGACTGATCTGTTTCAGTCCCTAACGGCATTAGAAGCAGTCTGCATCCACTTATTGCTATGGATTCTAAATTAGCTCACGTGAGGTTGTACTTATAAACGATGATATTTAAGGGTGTTTTTGTGAAATTTTATTATGATATAAAGCTCAATTTTCTTAATTACCATAATATATAACTGCAAGATAAGTGAATAGTTGCCAAAATATATGAAAAAAATGTTCACTTTTACCATCCTACCAAACTTAGATTTCAGAAATATAATATTTTGTTTGGCATTACTCTACATTTTGAAGTTTCCATGTATTTGTCCATCCATTTATTTGTCAGTTTTTTTCCAAATCCATATTCAGAACTAGATTATATTCAATATTTAGTGACAACTTGAATTTGTGTACTTATGAAAAACCATCAAGAAACAGCATTTTTCTGTCGTTTATGTTTCCAGAATTTTCAGGTAAAAAGGCGAAGATTCATAAGATGAAGTCGAACAAGTATTTACTATAAATGGTTATCTTATTCTTAGATGTTTCAAAAGTACATCGTGATGTTACAAAGTTTTAGTTAGAATAAATTTTCATGAATCAACATCCATTCTTTATCTGTGGGTTTTGGCTCTTCACTCGAAACACCGCTTGACCATTCAACAATCCACAATAAGCATAGGATAGATACTAATCTCTGGCTATCATAACTTATCCCAGATCAGGTTATTAAAGAAGGGAAGATTAAAGGACAATTAATGGTCATTTTTATTTACATTTAGGCTTAGCTGCTTGACAAGATATTCGAATACGTATTCTTAATCCGGCCAATTTTAAGAATATCAGAATTTTCGATTTTTGGCATTTTATGGGGGGGGGAGCACCTAGATAGTTGTTGGGACGGAGTGATTTAGCGAAGAGCATTTCAATTTTCTGATTGTACAACGGAGTGCTTTGGTTTTATTTGTTTTGATTTCAGGCCTTAGAGGTTTTAATGCCTTACAATCACAACCCGCTCGTCCAGCTCGTCAGCCTCCGCCTCCTGGCGTTACAACTTTTGATGATGACGACGACGGAGACACAGTAACAAATGGCACATCTGCTACAACAACTTCAACTCTCTCGACTACAGTTTCTTCTCCCAACCAGTATGCATTTGCCTTACCGCCACCACCTCCTCCTCCTGCTCAATATGCACCCATGATGACACCTGTTAGTCCATGGACTACTGCTGTTGTACCACCTATGCCTGGATATCCTGCAGTTCCCTCTGCTACAGGAGCTTATCCTGAAGTACCGGCGGCAATAAATGGTTCCTCACTTAATCAGTGGCATCCTTCTGTTCCTGGATCAGCTTCTTGGTGTGATAACTCATCACAAGTACCAACGGGAGTACCTGTTCCCGGTAAGCATTTTTGAATGAACAGATTTAATTAATTCGGATTACAACTTTGTTCGCTCAATGAAACTAATTACCTGTGTTCTAACATAATTTGCTACGCTAGAAGTTAGTAAACTGTCCATTTCTTCAAAGGCTTTAATAATTGTTCGTGGCAGAAATCAGTTGTAATTTGTGATGTTTCGAGTTACCGGTTTGTGCAAGAACGGACCGGACAGTTTTCTCAGTTCTGACATATCCAATATGATATGCGTTTGTGAGTGCTACTTAATTGTTCAGGAGATTGTTTTCATCGGATTAATTTCACCGCTAATGTAGTTGAACATTTTAGGAATCACTTATCACAACGTGTATAGAAGACAGAGTTGTTATTATTTTTAGCTCTACTACTTCTGATATTTAGTAATGTTACTGCTCTCTAAGTGTGAGCATTTTGTATTTGATAACTTTTGAGCTATTTCGTCTCGTGCAAATATTGTTTGTCTTCACTATAAAGGATTTCTTACTTTTCTCGTTTTAGGTACAGCAATGGTTCCTCCTTATTATTTACCTGCACCTGCTGATTATTGGGCAGGTTATGCAGGAGGTTACGCTGCTCCTATGCCTAATCCACCCCCACCTCCACCGCCTGGGGTCTAAATCATCCATTATCAACTTTCACTTTCCACCGCAAAAATGTGACACTCCCTGTACAAATTTCAAGGCATGAAGGATTTGACCGACTATTGATTTATCTTTATAGAATTCAAACTTGTTTGTCATTGTGTTGACAAGTTATATGCAAACATGTTGATTCCACCAAGTGTTTACTTTCTCATTTGTGTGTGTTATGGATAAAATAGTATTTTCAAAAGGGTAGTACAGTGTGATCATAATGAAATGTAGTTTATGTGATGAATCATAGTTTCACTATGGTCATTCAAACAGATTACATTCTGTGGAAACATTCCATTCACTGCATTTGCCTTGACATTCAATCTGTTGTATTTTCTGGTGTAGTGTTTTATTTAATGTACTGTTTCATGAATCATCCTGATGATTTAGTATTACTTTAGTTGACATAAGTTTCGTCATTTGTAAGGAATCGCTTATAAAAGGGACAATTCAATTAATTATGAACTAGTGTATATTAAACTTTCATTAATGTGATCATGGGTAAGTTTAATCCTTACGCGCTTTCAAAATGCTTCCACTATTTTTCCTAGTCTACTTAGATATGCGGTAACTCCGTCTTACTTGCATTAGGAAAATTACAAGCAAATAACAGTGCCATTTTTCTTTTTTAAATGACATATTGTGTATTTCATTATATATACTCTTATAACATTAAAAACATTCTTTAAAGTAACCACAATGTAGAAATCATGAAATAAAAGAGCTTCATCCATGTAACTTCCGTCATTTCTGTTGATCAGGAAAAATAAATCTGGTAGTTTTAAGAAACTATATTATCTTTGTCATAGATTAACCTGAAACTGATTAAAAATAAATTTCAAATTCATCGTCGTGAAATCACTTGACATGAATTATATGCAACTTTAGCACACAGGAATCGCTGCTTTCTCTAGGGATATCGATTTTTCCCTATTTCATACACATACACTACGCAAACCATCAGACTGCATCACAAGACAAGCATTGACATGGAATCCTGCTGGGAAACGGAAAAGAGGAAGGCCAAAGAACACGCTGCGTCGAGAATTGGAAGCAGACATTAAAAGGATGAGCAGCAACTGGAAACAACTGGAAAGGATTGCTCAGGACAGAGTTAAATGGAGAACACTGGTGAGCGGCCTATGCTCCTCAGCGAGGAGTAACGGGCAGTAAAACTATCTACTTACTAATTTCTAGTAGGGTTATTTCTAAGTCCTCAGTTTATAACTTCCCTATCTTGTGCTCGTTTTGTGTTGCCTATTTTCATATTAATTGATATCGAATATTACTTCTTAGTTTGTGATTTCTAGAGTTGGATTGTAAGCTCATCGGTTATTAAATTATATTTTTCTCAAGTTGGTGCTAAGATAAAAGTCCCTATTCAGTTCTGTAAGTAAAAAATTTGGTAGTGGAATTGTTCGACCGCATATGTTGCAAGGATGTTTTTTGATGAGTACATAAATACGTCTCCAGATTTCAGTCTCTATTAACTTAATGCACAACACATTCGGTAGTTTTGTAAGGGCAGCCACTTTCATGGCTATGTGGAAATCTTGACTAAGTTGGCTGTTCATAAACCTTGGAAGACATGTTATCAACAGTTTTGTTAAACAGTAAAAACGAACAAAAGCTTAATTACTAACCGATTCGGCTACGTTAAAACATGTGAATGTTGAGTGTGTAAACAATTATGAGGATCAGAATTTCTTCCTTTCTATTGATGCTTAATCGAGATCTTGTGATATATCAGTGGTGTCATCGTTTTCAAGTGTGATTACTTATCGTTTGTATCTCAGACTACTTGAAATAGTTTCCTAACATCGATACTCATATTTTGTAGATTATGCTCATTTTAGTGGACAAGAGTAAATGATTATTTGGAAATCTTGCATATTCCGGTTGATGTGCTCCACTCTGAGTCACTTTCAGCGTTAAATCCGAACGTTATACTACTGGATACTTAATTAAAATAATTTATACAGAAATAGGGTGTTTCATTATCTTTGCCAATGGGACTTACGTTGATTTTCAAAAAGGATTAAATTGGCTTCTGACTTCTTTATTATAGTAGAGACCAGAAGTTGAGCTAGGTAGAAAATTTGTAATGATACAGTATTATTATTATCAGATTATTACTATTTGCTATTCAAAATTTGCCTTAGTGACTGGAAAGAGAAACTTGTGTTGACAAATATGGTCAACAATTGTTGGTTTTAATACAAATAATTCTCATTCTTGTAGTGTAACTGGCAATTCTTCGTTTAGTGATGTCACTTCTTTTGTTTATCTGATGAGCTGAACTTACCAGACTAGTTCGTCCTAACTAATACCTAGTATGTACTAGCAGCTTTGAAAACTGGAATTTGATTTGGAATGCCTTTTCGTGTTATATAATAGAACTTGTGAATGCCAACGTTAGATATACTCGCAATATAAAGGCCTGGTTATACCGGTATTTCGAACGATTCAATTTTTAACCCGAATTATTTTACTGTTTCCTGAATAGGTATTTGTACTGTACGGAGTTGGTTCTTTACGTATTTCAGATCAAAAGATGATCACATTTTGGTCACAAGACTCCAAACTCAACTTATAGGTATCGAGGTTCTCTGCCTAATTAAATGTCTTGGACGAAATTACTTTTTCGCCTTTAGTGACCACTCCTAATGTCTGAAACTAGAGTGGATCAACTGTCCAGTACACGTTGACTTTCAAAGGATGTCAATTTTCTTTAAACTAACTAAATGTAACATACCATGGAACAACGGATTAGAATTTAATTAGTTTTATTTCGATTTCTATGAAATATGTTTAAATGATTATAAATGTTGTAACATAAAACTTTAACGAATTAAGCTAACGTACCATCTCGTAAAATATCCAGTTCATCTTCTGTGTTGTGGTGTACATCTTGTGATTCATTCTTATTGCCAAGTTCACTAACTTGAAATTTAAACAAGTTTTGTTGAATTAATTTGATAATAGTATTTTTCTACATTTTCCTATCCCTGAATGTCTAAATCGATCAGTCACTTTATCATATGGTTTTATAGATGTCTCATTGTCGTCACTGTCAAAGACTTCTTATTTCTATCTTTATGGTTGAAAAAGAAAACTGCAACCCTCGTTTACTAAGTGTCGATCCATACGCTTTTAGCCACATTCGAAGCCAATTTTCTCAAGCCAGTCTAGGTGGTGGTTCTATCTTGAGACTTAGTTGCCAGGAGTTGAACACCTTAACCACATAGCTACTACACTTATTCCTATGTATTAGCTGTTATAGGTTTCACTGGGACTATAACTTATCACTTAATGAATAGTTGTCTTTTGTAGTTCATAATATTCAGGCATTTTAAGCATAGTGCCCTGTTTGACGTAAACTGTATAACGATCATAGGTCTAAGTAAATGCTGATCCCAATTAGAATAGATGGAATGCCTAATGTCAGGATATTAGTCACTCATTTATTACTCTATACAGTATGCTACGCCTACTAATCTGCGCGTGTATCAACAAACAATTAGTAAAAGTCTAATCTTAACTGCACGATAAATATATTAAATTTTGATAAAAAGAGCTTGTTTATTTCATAAATGCTTTCCAAAAATTTTATCCATCTGCTGAAACTCGTATTTTAAACTGGATCTCAAAATAAGTCTATAGTTATACATGTTTTGAACTGCACCACTCAACTCTGTGCTGTTACTAAGTTGTATGATATTGTTATGTATGGATGCTAACAAGTCGATGATATACGAAAATATTTGAACAACGCAGTCCAATTGGAGGCATTTAGGTCCTAATTCATAACTAGTTGTTTGAGAGTATTGTGTTATGAGTGTATGAATAATATAATATCGCTTACTATGTGCCGTATAGACAGCTACAGAAAGACGAGTTCCTTCTATAAAGTTAACATAAAGGTTGAACTATCATGAATAATAGAAATCTTTATTATATGAAACTAGGTGTGTTTTAAATGCCTTTAAATAAATCAGAGCGTTTTGTAGAATTATCTTCATCAGTTACAAGCTATTATCAATAGCTTAGTTGGCTTCAACTGATTGTTCAAAAATCTGAACAGATAGTTTTATGTCGAAGATATCATCAGCTTACATATTCACAGTTTCAGTGGGGTATGCAAAATTGCCTGCAGAAAGTTTGTGATCATACGTAAATACGTGTCTTTGGGTTACCTATTCATGTTACTGACACCAATTAGGTAAAACGATTACATCTTAACTTTCATAAAATCCTAGTTTTTTTATATCTTCTGGGTCATGACATCAATTGGTATTCCAACCATTCATTAGGTATATTAATTCAATGCCTTTTAATTCTTTATGACTTACCATTTATTTTCATAGTCAAATTATCTTCAATTTCAAGCTTATGCTCTGGTTTGTTGTTATCTTCATTGAAACCTATTTAGTGAAAAATTATGTGCATCATTTGATAACAGATTGTAAATGAATTTCAGTCAATAAAATGACAAATTTTGTTATGGGTTAATGATGAGATGGAACTAGTTCATTAATTTGCTGCATAGTGCTTTAGTGTTATGCACTATTTATCAGGTACATTATGTCAGTTTATTAAAATCCACCTGTTGTGTGTCTGATTTTCATACATTGGAAATATTTTTGGGTGTATGATCATATTCAGTCGATTTCATTGTGTACAGTAGATCAAGCAATTTTTGGGTCACTACTTCTTGTCATTCGTAAGGAGAATATATTTCGATACTGTGTTATGAAAGACATGGGTTTTGCCAATTAGGCTTAATCATTTATAATAATCCAGATTACATAGTACTTAAAACAAACGGTTGTTTAACACGAAATATTAGTGACCGTTTTATTTGGTTTATGATGCGTGTTAATATCATTCACCTCTATACTTCGTATTTATATGTTAGTTCACTCTTCCATACGATAACATTAAGAATTAGTGGATATTAAAGCTGAATTATTACTTTCTATTAATTCGAGACAATCTTAGTAATTCATATCGTCAACTCAATGTACTGGCTCAGAAACACCATTATAGTAGTTCAGCTCTATTAAGGAAGCATAAGCATGCTATATTTTACTCCGTATGTAGTCCAACGTACGAACTGCACAAGTATTTGAAGAGACCATTGTTGTCCCATCTCTCCTAGATTTCAGTTTGTAGTGGAAATTATTTTGAAGTCATTCAATTCTAGTAGTAATATGCAATTAACTGATTTCAGGACTAATTGATAATTTTCTTTATAGGATTCAGCTATAAGTTTCATTATATCTTGGTAGTTTAGTGGATAATGGGTTTGTGCATGAAGGTGAGGAAAGTGGGTTCTAGACTTGGTATGAGAATCAATACCTAAATACTAATGTTAATGCACCTGATAAATTTCAGACAGGATGAAATTGGCATCCTGGATCCCACGAAGTGCCACATACCAAATATGTTAGTCTCTTGTTTGAAATAACTTATATAGTCTTATACGTGCACTTCAATTTACGTAAACCAATTATCCCATTCTTTTAATTTGTACTACCACTCAACTTGTTCATCTCTTTCGTCTTAAAATAGTTGCTTCAATTGTAGGGGTGATAATTTGTGTTTATTAATTACTTTTAGAATGATCACCAAGTTGATTCATTTCAACAGGTTTAACTTCTTCAATAGGTTCATCTTCGTATGTTTGCATGGGATGTATTTCTATAATTAGGAAAAATTAAATTTGGAATCAACCAATCAACCAGTTAATTGTGGTTATGAAAGTTGACATATAGTTGCTTAAAATGGGAAACCAAATTTTATACAGGTTTACGGACATATACTATAAACTAGCTTGATAATACTATAGGGACAGCATAATCTGCTCATTCATCTTTCTATTCTTAGAGTCCTGTTTTAAACTACAAGTGTTTTATTAAAGCTTATTGTTCAAATGAGTAATTTCCTTGTATGCTGAAATGTTGAGTGTTCAATGATGGGCATGAATGCCTAACATATATACTTATTTTGATAAGTATTATGATACAATTATTAATGTTTACAAATGAATTAGCGCTGCACATAAAGTTTCACTGTGTTTAAATAATTCCTTCTGAGTCGGATGATTTACATTTTGAAACGTCACAAATGACAGGAATTCACAGATTGTTCGTTAAAATTTCAATCATTCAGGCTGATTGCTTAAACTTTTAAGCTGTCTACTTTTGTAGATTTTGTATCATAGAATAATTTCGTACGTGGGTCACTTAATTTACTAACATTAAATACCACACGATATAAGCGGGAACATCATAGTAGTTAGTATGCATTTCTTGTCTGTTTTTATTGGAATGAGGAAATTGTACCTAGGGATCCGGTGATTGAGCATAGGGAAATGATATAATGTGTTTAAGGTTGAAGATAAATCTCAGCTATACATTGCAAGAATAGTTTTTTCGAATAATTACAATTATGATACATGATATCGTACATTTTATGCCAAAAATTCTTTACTGTAATTGTATTGATTGTATATGTGACTTATGTATTGTATGTATGTAGGTACAACATAGAACCTGGAACTTGTGTACATCGATCCAAGTTACTATTAAATCTATACAGTTATTAGTTAGTTCAATGATAATAATGGGAAAAGAAAGTGAGTATACAGAATATGTTTCAGCCATTTTGTGTTCTTAGACCTCATTTAGAACTTGTACAGAAGAACTTATTGATCACTTCAATGGTATCAACATACAAGCACTTTGAAGCATAAACGTGAGTTGTTAGTCAAACGTAACCAGTTTGCACTGACGTGCTAACATGACCATCTAGTTTATTTTGAGCCATAACAGTCCACTTGTAGAAATAAAAAGGAATGTAACGATAGACAGTTTCAAGACTTCTTTACTCTTAACTATGTAATGCATTGCTTCCGCATAAGATAATTGAAATAAAGAAGGCTTTTCTTACAAGAATTATAAAATCATCAATAACTTACGACCAACTTTCAGGTGAATTTCATGTGTCTGCCCATTACTTTTAAGAAGTAGCCAGCTATAAAAGAGTCAACACATAACAACTAGTAAAAATAAAATCTTACATTTTAATGTATAAAAAATGTTCCATAGTCCTTATTACAAAAGTTCCTTAGCTAAATTTAAAATGAGACATTAACAATGATTAAATGAAATTAATAGAATGAATGGTCAATGAGTCAAAATAATGTAACAATGCTGAAGGTAATGGCTAAAGGTGGACATGACTTTTACGGTCGAACCAATGAGGAACGAAGGAAGCATTCAAGGTCATGGCGGACACATGAAAGTAGCATGTTAACGATAGAATGTGTTCTAGATCTTATTAGTAATAAAAATCACGTTATTCGTTTATAAACTATGGGATTAAGAAAAATATTAAATTATCAATGTGGCAAGGAAATGACAATTTTCGAAACACAAGGGACACAAGATGGTATTGCTTTCATTGTACTTTGCGCTGGTGTAAAAAGTTCATCCGAACGGATTCTTTTTTTGCTCGTTCCAGGTTAGAATTGAAACAATTCTCGTTTTAATTATCGAATAGGTGATTCGGATTAAAGTAACGGCAGCCACTTCAGTGGTATGAATATTGCCGTAAAATATGTTCCGGCATATTAGTCCCCTTACAAATCCAATATTCAGGGCGAGGAAATATAGTCGAAATTGATGAAGCACTGATTCGTAAACGAAAGTATAATAGGGGACGCTAGGTTAAAAAAAGACTGGGTAAGTAGCTTCTTTTCCTAATATTTGTAGCTGTTTGGTATATAAGGCAGAGCAACAATATCGAATCAATGGGGAGCCGAGTTACGTGTCACTTACGACCTCACTTTGGATCTCAAGGAAGAATGCTATGGAAACATCTAGATGAATATTTATATAAAATGCATCATGACATTAAGTCTGCGGAATTCGAGAATAACTTACATAAGTTTTTTAATGATATAAAAATAGTATATCCTGTATAATCTTTCAATTTCAATTATAAATAATTCATTAGAAATTGCAGATTTCTCATTGCATTCCTGGTTATGGTTAAGTTTTAATATTATATGCATATAATTTGAAAGGATGAATATTTCTTCGTTTACCAAAGATTTCTGTGGGGGGGGGAAAGGCATACTACAATGAGTTTGAGTTTAGAATTCTCTAACAAATCACTGGGATTTAGGGGAAGATCGTTGGTTCTGATTAAGAGGGTCGTGATCGGTTCATTTTGATTAAGGCTTAGAAGGCCATTTTAAAGTCACTGAAGTTCGGCCGTAAAAGTCATGTTTACCTAAAGAACAATTTGACAACTAAACCATCGCATATATAGTCGAATTTAAACAGCTCTAATTGAATAGATAGAATAAAGTTGACTACACTATGGCAACTAATGATTAATAATAAAGCCCAATTATTAATACCTACGCAAACAACAACGACAACAATAATTGTTAATTAGTTAGTATTCAATTTATTTCTAATTATTGTATTTAAAAATTGCCAAGTGTGATATCACGAATTGACCGGAATCAAACAACCACTGATCACCTAAAAGCACTTGACAGCTGTTTCGTCCTAGTATGGGACTCCTCAGCAGTGCGCATCCATGACCCCATCGGGCATCAAATCCAGGACCCTCTGGCTCCGCGGCGAACACTTTTACCATTGGATCACTGAGTCGGCTCCTAACGGTTGATATTTCCAATTCAGTCAATATTTAAAAATGTCAATCATCATAATCATCGGCATGTTTAGTTTACACATATGACCTATTTATACGTCTAATTGTTCAACTGCCCCTACTCGTAGTCAAAGGCTTACATTGTCATTATACTCAATAATAATTAAAAGTAGATAAACACAGCAACATACACATACGAGTAACTAATTGGTCAGATGTATACACACATTTTCGCATTAGATCTTTCTCATCATATAAGTGGATTAGTTGATTGGCTATTTTCTTCCTGCAGAAGCTTGAAACAGATTATCAAGTGAAAGGATGATATCCTTAAATTTCAGTCGGTAAGATTATTTCAAATGTGATTTGTGCTTCTAATGTCTTCTGTTTACTCAGTGCTTTACTTTAGTCAACATATTCAGTTGACGAATTCTCATATAAATCTGTAACATGTGTTGACGAGGTAGAATAAGAAGATATATATGAAAATATACTTTAATTCTAGATCTAAATAATAACAAGTGAATGCATCTGCTTCACTGTAACATATATGTATCACTCAACGCTTCCCACTACTTATAACTGTTGTCGTACGAACTTCAACCAAATAGGCATCACCTATTAAGATAGTTCATACTAACAGTCAATGACTTCATGAATTGGTCCTGTTTAAACAGGTGACACAAATAAAGGATCTCAACGTAGTATTACATTAAGACTGAGTGTTGTGGAGATTGTTGAATATTAATTTAATATTACGAATTGGTTTAAATTAGAAAACCATTGATGACCTGAAAGCACTGGATTGCTGTCTTGTCCTAGAACGGGAGTCTTCAGCAGTGCGCATCCACGACCCCATTCGGGGTCGAACCCAGGACTCTCTGGCTACGCGGCAAACGCCTTACCATTAGATCACTGAGTCAGCTCCTAACGATTGATATTTCTGATTCAGTTAATTCGTGATACGTTTGCTTGACCCCGTCAATTGCCATCGGTGGGTAACTGCCTCACACCGACATTAATTGCACATATCATTATTGTAATGTGACAAGAAAAGAACTTAAATAGAAAGATTTCTAAATAAACAATATAAGACTGATTATTTGCTTAATAAATAGACGAATATTTATTAGATATTTAAAAGTACGACGAAAATAACGAATGACTGTCACTGTGTCATTGTGACCAGTTTCCAAGGAGTCGTATTGAAAGAACAACAATAAGATGGTGTTCATAAATGAAATTTTTCGTAAGTTATAATATAGATAACAAAAGGTTTTCTACTTTTTCCTTACTAATATAAATGATATGTTTCAGATAACTAACCTGTTACAAGTACGTTAACATATATTAGCATCTCATGATAATGATATGTTTTGAAATTAGCTTTTTACTTCCGTAAAATAAAGACAGTTACTATTAATTTTTATCGCAAGTGAGTGATTTGAATTAAGAAAATACGCATTCGATACAATTTTAACAACAATAATTCAGATACCAAACATTACCGCGTATAGATTCTAAAACACAAATGTAGGCTTCTCACCAGTTCTACACTGGATATTTTTATTAATTAGGGTCATACTGACTCACTGAATCTTTCAACATCAAACAAGTCGTCAAACAATTAGGCTGAAAAACATACCATTTCAAACTTGTGCACTAAGGAGGCTTTGACAACCTAGCTATTCAAATCAGAACTTTGAGTGAAAAAGTGTAAGACACAGGAGTTAGTTTTGTCAAGTCCCTAGAATTTTTTTCGTACTTGTTTAAAGTCTCTTCCAACTTTCAACAATATTCATTATTTACAATTGGGGGGGGAGGTTGTGGAGAAAGTTAACTGTTAATTTTGTTATCTCAAATTGATCTGAATCAGACAACCATTGATCACCTGGAAGCACTGGACAATTGTTTTGTCCTAGTACGGTCCGATGGTAAAGCGTTCGCCTCGAAGCCAGAGGGTCCTTGTTTCGATACCCAATGGGGTCGTGGATGCGCACTGATGAGCAGTCCCATACTAGGACGAAACAGTTGTCCAGTGCTTCCAGGATATCAATAGTTGTCTGATGCAGACCAACTCGTTATATCGAAATTGACAATAATTATTGTCATCTATGTAGTGTTTTACTTTCCTTTTTCAAGTAGACAATTACCTCACAATTTCTTGATCCATAAATATGTTTCACCTTAGAATTTTCCTCGATTTAGACAACTAATCAACTTTTACATGATCCTTGTATTATTTTAAATCATAGAAAATCTTTATAAAGAAGTACTTAATTTACTGATGTACCACTTCGGAACGTATGTTTTCATGTTTTCAGCTATAAGTCACATATTTGCTGTATGAGATACAACAATACTAACCGAATGATGGAAGCAAATTAGATAAAGCAGGGTTCTAACCTATAATCTATTTGCTGAAGGTAGGATGCTTTATTTGGTTATTTTTTTCGATTATTGGATAGGCATATTCAGTACAAGTTATTTCTTATTACTAAGTGTACGGTTAACAAAGGAAATTTTGATTTTATTATGATGAATAATAGTAACTTATTAGTTGATTGAAATGTAATAGGACTAAACAGCTTTAGAAATGCAGACCCTATAACCTACGGCGATGACTAGTGGCAAAATATGCTGTAAAGTTACAGTATACACTCTTATGCATTCTTGTTACAGACAAGATATGTGGGCCATGAAAACTCAAGATATGCGTCGACTCCAGATATTTGACCATAGGAATCTTCGGAACATCGCTCGTATACCATGGAATAGCCGGATTAGTAATAGTGAGGTTAGACAAAAGGTTCTTGGGAAACACGGTAAATCAGTCGAAGAGGTCATTAACCTTCATCAACTGAGATGGCTGGGACATGTATTGCGCATGCCCGACCACCGTCTACCCTGTCGCGCGATGTTGGTTAGGGCTGAAGTAGGATGGAAGAAGGTAAGGGGCGGCCAAACCAAAACATGGCATCAGTCCATGAAGTCCTTGACTACTGGTCTAAGCCATGTAGGTAGATGTAGACTACCTGATTGGGGTCCGCGTGATGATCGCAACAAATGGCTGGAGACACTAGGTGATATGGCTCAGAATCGGTCACAGTGGCGCAAGTGTATTCACTCTTTAACCTCATCTAGATCTTAAATTCTATTGTTATTTTCTAGACATCTTTACTTTACTCTTACCTCTTGTATTCTGTCTATACGTTACCTCAATATTCTCGTAGTGCTATTGTGGTATGGTAACGTGAACCTATAGGCGTTTGTACCCGGTTCTACGTTGATGATGATGATATGCATTCTTGTTACAGACAAGTTAGTAGAGCTAATCATTTGTTTACAACTTCTGGGAAATTAAACGTTTACTAAATGATTCATTGACCGAATACTAAAATGTAGTATAATTGGTTGGAATCACTCATATGATATGATTTTTAGATTTTTTATATACATCGTAAACCTTACTGATGAGTAAGCAAAACTTACGTTTCTGATGGGAACTCATAAATCACTTCTTTTTTTGTATCCCATATTAAAATATCCGTACATAATAGACCAGTACGTTCCTCTTGTGGTTTATCTTCTACATCAACGGGACCTAAAAAACAACTAGTCACTTCTCCAAGATAAGCAGCCTCAATCAATGTATCCAGTATCTGTTGGTGGAATAAATAATTCAAAAAGTTAAATGTATAAGTGTTATCATCTTTGAAGTATACTGAAAAAGAATTTATCGAATAACTAGAAAAATGTTACAAAAATAACTTCATTTAGATTATCTTAGACATTTGCACTGTTAATCAGTCACTAGTATTTAACACCAACATATTTATTATTATTATGAAGATGTATTCACAAGTTGAGACAATTCACTCTTGGTTGTTCTCATTTCGTCTATGAAGATTCCGATGAGTATCTTTGTTTATTTAGTTGTATTACTGTGTCAACATATTAGATCAATAGAAAGAGATCCCTTCGAATGAAGTTTACTCGTTAATTGTATTATTATGGAAATAGTACAGTTTAGAATTGATATTAGTATTAACATCATTAATAATGATATATACAGTTAACGTAACCAATGAAATAAAAAGTGACATTCCCTAAATTCTATCTTTCCAAATTACAAAGCAGAAAGATGATAAACCTAACAGTGATGCTTTTATATTGGTGGAGGCCTAAAACAATTCTCAACCAGTTACTCATCTGTTTTATTATGTTGGTAACCATATAGTATAGTGATTTTTCAGATTATTAGAGATATGGGGGGTGGTGAGGTGGTGGTGGTGGGGTAACTAAATAACTCCATTTGTCAATATATTTTTACAGTTTCCATCTTAAAGTAAAACGTAAAAAAACTGAGTTATTTTTATGATCGAATCCCTAGATAATCCTGTAAGTTCTATCAAAGCAGTTATTACAACTGCCAGAACCTATCTCAGGGAACATATTTATTGTAACTCTATGAACTTGGAATAATTACATTAACGAATAACAAACAATGATGATGTTTTATTTTTAATTCGTCCAATAGAATTAAAAATAGTTATAAATTATTTCGATTGGGATGGTTATTTTTGTAGAGATAGGTTATTCAGTTGATTATCTCACAGATTGATGTTGGCAGCGTACCATTGAAAACCAGGGAGCACTAGAAAACTGCTTCACACCAAGTGCTTCAGGTTGACGGCGAACGCCTAACCATCTGCACCACTGGGTTGGCATCCAATGGGTGAATTACCACTTCCATCAATTTGTGATATATAGCGCAACGATCGTTCATAGTCGTCGGTGATAACTGTCTCACTCCCGACAAATCTGAACTCCACCAGTCACGACTTCTCGATAAATTATTTCATTAAAAATAAATGGAATCTTTATAAACAGAACCCGAAAGAAGGTCAAATTAAAATGTGTGAACTAATGCTTCTGCATTTATCGAAATAGACTAATAGGCTAAATGACGGTACTTCAAAAAGCCTATATTGAAACAATGAGGTGGTAAATCTTTCAGACGGGAATTTTAATGTACGTGATATTTCACTACTTAAGAAGGAACTCGATTTGATCATGTACAGACCTCGATTATCTGTTTTCGAAGTTATTTCAGTGAATAAATCTCTTAGCAAACCATCAGACAATTATGCTAATATAGTGAGTAGCAAAATATTTTCAATATTATTAAACCAAAAGCCTAATTATTCTAGTTTACTGAAAAATCAAATCTACACCAGATAGAGGGAACACAATGGTTAGAATGAACAACTCCGAATACGAAAATTAAGATATTGAACATCTACCTGATGGTCTTTATAAAAAAGCATGGTAGCAAAATGTCGTGTCACCAGTTAACAAGCTAACGACTGAGATAATTAGAATATTACAGTCTACAAAGTCAAAACTTGGATTAATACTATAGCTCCCTTTTGCCTTAAAAATTTCAGCCCTTTTGCGCTCGACAGACTACCAAAGAAATACAAGGTTAATGTATTACTATGACTGCTAGTAGATTAGACAATTTCACCAACCTATGACCTAATAAAATATCTAGCAGGAATATTTAAATACTATGATAAGGAGACGAAATATTCATTTGACTACAAAAACATGATCACAGATATATATTCGAAAGTTCATAAATTTGTAAAGGCCCAGATTATCTCCCTAAACATGTCAACTTTAAATTGTACATATATTGTTGGCTCTATAAAAATTGACTGTCATTCTAAACAATTTTAGGACGAACTTGTATATTCCTGTTGATTTATTATGAACTGAAGCTTGCCAGTATCTGTTGTTATACGTGCATCGAGAGGAGATGGCCTAAATATAGCGATTATTCATAAGTGATTGTGTAAGTTGGATTGTGACTGGTGGAATCCAGGACGCGCGTTTCGTCCTATTTTAGACTCATCGGCTGGATGAACCTACACTCCAGTGTTGATGTTCACAATGGAATTCAAAACTCAGTCAATTTCGTGCCAAACGCCACCACATTCACCATTAGAATACTGAGTCTAGACAGTCACACTTGTGCAATGGGCTCAGTAGTCTGGTGATGAACACGGTGGCGTTTGGCACGAAATGGACTGAGTACGAATCCCACTGTGAACATCAACATTGGGGTGCAGGTTCATTCCGCCGACAAGTCCCAAATGGGACGAAACGCGAGTCCTGCATTCCACTTGCCAGTCACAATCCAACTTAAACAATTTTAGATAATTGTTTATAATCTTTAAATCGCCTCTTATTATGAGTGTTTATTGTTTGATATTCTAGGTAAGATCCAAGAAAGGAGGAGCAAGAAGACAGCAGTCATTAACAGAAGAACAAGAACAGAGATAGCCAAGACAAAGTTGAATACACAGAAGTCGACAAGCTAGTGGAGGGGAAAATGAGATCGGATAAACTGAAATATGTGGAAGACCTAGCAATGACAAAGGAAACAGCTTCAAGAGAAGAAAACATAGGACACCTGTACGATACAACGTAAAAGCTAGCTGGAAGATGAAATAAGACGGAACGACCAATCACTAATACCCTAAATCAGCGAAACAGGTGAGTAGAGCACTTTGGTGAACTCTTAAATTAAAAGGCCCCACAGTATCGATGGATCTCCCTATAAATATGGACCCAAAAATATCGAATAAACCAACATAGCCATTTGCAAACCAAGAGTGACAAGTCAGCAGGGCCAGACAACATACCAGCTGAGGTACTGAAGTCAGACATAGAGGTAACTGCTTAGATGCTCCACATTCTCTCCAGGAAGATTTGGGACGAAGAACGAGTAACAACATACTGAAAAGAAGGGTACCTCATCAAGATGCCAGAGAAAGGAGATTGTACTAAGTGTGAGAACTTCAGAGGCGTCACTCTACTTTCAGTACCAGCAAAAATTTTCAGCAGAGTTTTATCGACTTGAATGAAGGATTTAGTCGACACCCAAATTCAAGGTCAACGGGCGGGATTTCGTAAAGATCGACCATGTACTTACGAAATCGCTACACTACAGAGGATTGTTGAAAAATCAATTGAATGAAACTCACCACTTTGCATAAATGTCCTTGATTATGAGAAAGCAATTGACAGTGTGGACAGGAGAATATTATAGAGCCTTCTTTCGACACTATGGTGTAGCGGAGAAGATAGTTAACATAATTAAGAATTCTTAAGATGGACTATACTGCATATTCGTGCATGGAGCGCAGCTCACAGACTCATTCTAAGTGAAGACTACTTTCATACAGGGCTTCTTACTCTCACCCTTTTCTCCTGGTGGTTGACTGGATTATAAAAGCTGCAACATCTCAGGGGAAGCACAGAATACAGTGAATAACTTGGGCGGAGCTAGGCGATCTGGACTTCACAGATAGCCTGGTTATTCTATCCTACACAACAACAAGTGCAAGTAAAGACGGACAGAGTAGAAGTAGCCTCTGCAGCAGTAGGTTTCAACATGAACAAAGAGTGAAGCAAGATCCTGTGATACAGCGTAGCACAACGAGCACTAACCCAACTAAACTTGATGGAGAAACTCTGAAGTTGGGAGGGGGGAACTATTACATACCTGGACAGCAGCGTCATCGACAAACAAAGCGGATTTAATGCAGATGTAAGAATACAGATTGACAGGATGAGGATAGCATCTCTACAATTGAAAAACATCTGGGACTCAATCCAGATGTCAGCCAACATCAAAGTCATAGTTTTTGATACAAACATGAAGACAGTTCTATTGTATGAAGTTGAAACTTCGAGAACTTCAAAAAGTATCCTTCATAAGATACAACTGTTTGTAAATAATTGTTTGCCGCAAGATACCTCGGATTAGTTGGCCAGGTACCATCAGCAACAATCTTTTGTAGTAGAGAACGCATCTGCGAGAGAAATTAAGAAAAGACGCCGGAGGTAAATAGGCTTACATAGAGAAAATTACCAGATTGCTCCACAGGACAAGTACTAACTTAGAATCGTTAAGGTGAAAAGAAAAAAACTGGTAACAGATATGGAAGGAGTGAACAACAATCGATAAGAACTGGAAAGTAGGTTTGATGACAGAATTGATTAGTGAATGGTGGTTGGTAGCCTATACTCCACTTGGATGGGGAGGGGAGTAACAGGTAGTGCTATTTTGTTAGTTAGAATGGAGACAATTACATTACAAAAAAATTTATTTTAGATAAACTAATTGAAGTATAGAACATTGACAGAACAATACATTCTAGAACTATAACTTTATCTTACATCATTTATCTTTCAAAAACTAATGTCAATATTTCATTTATAAATGAATTAATTTCTCACTAAATATTTCTTTATATTGTATGCATAAAAAAGAAAATCAATCATAATTAGTTACCTACCAAAACATTTCGTTTCTCAACACTAATCAATTGTTTACCAGTGATTGAACCAATTAATCTACGACCACAATCACCATATTGTCCTATTAAACAAATATATGGTTCAATAGAAATATTTGAGATATCTTTTGAGTTAGTTACATTATAGCTGAATTCTATCTGTATACGATAGTTTAATAGGAAAAGTTGTAATTCATTGTTTAATTGGTGTTTCATTGTTATTGATGTATTATTCAATAGATTTACAGAAATGACTTGTTCTCGAGATAAGCAACAAAAATTTTTATATTTTCCAAATGGTCGTCCAGAAAAATCAAATATTAACGGTTTAGATACTTCTACATTTTCTAGTATCACCTTAACATAATTTGGGAGGGATGTAGGTAAAAGAAAAACAGAAAAAAATGTATAGTTTAACTGAATGAGTAACAAGACTAACGGATTGATTACATAATTAGTGTGACGAAAAAAAATATAAAAAAAGCAGTACTGGTAAATGTTGTAACTGCATTATATAAAATCACTGTTCCATACACTTTGTTCCCTTTGTTAATTTCAAGAGAGCAAGGATAAATATTTGTGCAGAATAAGATGAATTCATTTTATTTCGTTGGTTTCTCATCAGTTGCATACAACCTAGAATAATATTTTACAAGATTAATATATGAAACAAAGTTTAACGTATTCATGACAGTGTTTGAATTTGGTTGAAATCAAAGTTATATAAACATGTTAGACATGTGAACATAACTAAAATGTTGAAGAAATTGCTTTAAATATATATCGAATACAAAAGAAGGTATCAGAAGGCAAAATAGAGATTAGAGTCCAAATACTTACATAATAAGAGGTGGTTGGAAATATATGATAATCATGTGAATTAAGCTCAGTTGTTAAACTTAAAATGACCTAATTAAACACAAAAGTTGAACTCAACCATCTAAAAATATGGTGATGTAACGAAAAATGTGATCCAAAAAATAAGTAGGCAATGAAAATAACGGCACGTAAGTCAGGTTACCAAGGTAAAGAAAGGCTAATAACAGTATCTTTTAGGACACATAAATTTGGTTTCATTCGTTTAATAGCAATCGCTTCAGCATATTTTAGAAGATTTGAACTTTTTTATCTATTGGATACTTTGAATGATTTATTGATATCAATCTGGTGTCCTGTGTCAATCAAATCTTTATTTCAAATATTGATTTTGTAAAATATTATTCTAGGTTGTATGCAGCTGATGAGAAACCAACGGAATAAAATAAATTCATCTTATTCTGCACAAATATTTGTTCTTGCTCTCTTGAAAATCACTGTTATTCAAATTACCAAGTGATCAATGTATCCATTTCTGCAGCACTGTACCAAATAGGTATAAAAGAAACGTTTAATCCTATTACACTGAGTTCAGTTAATTTATTCCGACTATGAAATTGAAGAAGTGTTGACGAACATTCAAAATCTACTTTTCAGCAACAATTATTCAACATAATCGATTACTAAATACATGAATCAGTTAAAACAAAACATGAACTTAGTGACTGCTCATTAGAGGATATTATTTTTAAAACTACAGTTTAAAAATTACGTCACCGGCGACATCTTAAAGCAGAAGGTGAGAAAAATACTGAGAAAAACTTTCTTAGTAGCTAAATTACTTGTGATATTTTACAATCGATCCTTGATTATTACAACAAAAGATAGACTGTCTAGATTCACCACCTTTATGAATATTTATCAGTTTAGCTGTTCTTTTATAACTAGTTATATAGGGTGAACAATCCTACAGTCTTGTCCTTGTGTCGGCGAACATCATCCTTCTTGGTTAAGCAAACGACAGGTTAAACAGATTAAAAATTCTAATCTGGCACACTCTATTGATACAGAACATTAAGTCAACTTTAGTAAAGCATTTAGAATTATTTATCGAATCCCACCAACTATTCCATATAGTCTACAAGTTTGTCTCTTACATACGCCTGAAACTATTACTATCTATATAAACTAAATCTGTGTATTCATCTGAAAGTTGTAAAACCACTTACTCTAGTTTGGCCATTAACATAAGCCATAGTATAACGGGGTTAAAATAGGAATTCGTCTAACGTCTTTTTCATTTATTCTTCAATTTACCTTAATTTTTTCAAATCTCTCTTAATTGTATGCTTACTTCATCCTTATTGTAGTCCCTTTATTCTTATGTGATTTTTTAACTCGATTATCAGTTTACCTTAAAATCCTACTTTCTACTAATAGTTAGCAAAGATTATGCATGTAGTTTGGTGGAAATTATATAGGGCGGATTAACAGAACAGTGTGATATTTCAGAATAAACGAAACGTTATGAAATAATGTAGTTCTCAGATGAGGAAAGTGTTTATAGACGATGACGTAATTTCTGAATTGGTGTAGTAAACAATAAATTTACTTCATTTATTGCTTCAAAACATTTTGATTAACCAAATCCACTTAAATCAGATCAAAGTCCATTGTACTTCAGTGAATTACTGGCTTAAAGAACAGACTTTCACCTAATATCAAGCATGAAGTTAACTATTACGTCATACTGTCATGGTGGTTTAACGTCAGATACATGAATCTTAAATTTGATTATTGAATCTTATTAGTTATTAATAAAGAAATCAAACATTATGTTGCTAATACTACTCACTTTATCAACTTCCCATTCACTTTGCACATCTGGATTTATTTGATTCACTTCTAAACGTATCTTATAGATCATGCCAACATTCTCCAATATAATCTATCAAAAATGAATTAGTATTACACTATGACATTAGGTTTTATCATGTGATGATTTGGTAGAATAAGCGTTAAAATAGGCTTCTAACTGTTAACAGATATTAACTCAACACAGAATGTACAATAACTGAAAACTTACCAAATGTTGAATGTATAGTTTATTTTCTGCTCAAATATACGTTGAATACAGAGATTAATTGTTATGTTATTGATTCATGACGGAAATTTACAACTTATTAGGAGTAAGTTAATGTGTAAGGCTGTTAGTGTAAATTGTGTTGACATTGTGAGGATATGATAGAATAGTTAAGAAATAAGGTGGCTTTATTTTAAGCAGTTATATATCTGATAAATGGCATATATTTATTGAGTAGTTAAAGTAACTAGTAGAATACAATATATGTAAGTTTCATGCTAGTTAGTGCTCATATCTCTGGTGATATAAGATGCTACTTTGTCACTCGTCCATCCACCCCCCCCCACTCGAGAAGAACTGTAATATTCACAATAGTCGATTAAAATTGCAGATACGATTTAAAGACGATACCTTGGTTTAAGGATTTCTACTAAATGATTTCGACAATACAACATCAAAAGGTAGCTTAAGAGATCTCAGTGTACCTTAAGTAGTTAGCTCAATAAAACTTGACAAACAGAAATTTACCATCCATAAGGACCAGATATTTATCATTAATTAGTGATCAATCAAGGTTCAGTGTATATTTTATCATTTGTAACAAATAATTTTGATTTAGTTGTTATGTTCAGTTATTGTAATTAAACTGTATTCAGTTGTATTCAGCTATTGTAGTCACACATAGTCAATAATTATAGATCTATGTTTCCTTTAAACAACTATTGTTTATTTATAACAGATTTCTTTGTTCTATTTCAAGCAGATAAGCATCTAGAGATGTTGAATAAGCAGTAATACATATCCAAAGAGTTCTTATTTTAATTTGATTAAAGAGATGACTGCTGTAGAGAGTTTTAATAATCACTATATAACATGTAGTCTATTCTTTGTTTTGTTATCATTCTCTATGAATGATTTTATCATTCTAATTAATTTCAAGACTTTTGTTATCATAACTACGTCATTCATCTTAATTTAGAATTAATATATATACTCACTTTGTGGTAAGTGATAGGTAGAATCAGAAAACCCCTCTAAACAAGCTCAAGACAGTATAGAAATCAATAGGAAACACTGTGTCCAATCAGCACTCAGATAGTTTTTTTATCAGAAACATCTAGACAATGCGAAGTCACGTGACAAGTCTGTGATTGGACAATTATCTTATTACTACTATGTTTAGTAGGTTGCAGAAATCTTTAGAAACCCAGAAGGACATTTATGATAATATAAATACCCTACTTTTGTGTACATAATTGGACCTTTGCAATAAAGTGTTTTTTGCAGTGGTCCTTTGCCTTCTCTCTCGTGATCCTGTTGAGTAGTTCCAGACCGGGTGTCGTTCATAGCTTAGGAGTCAAATCGAGCGGTCAACCTAGACGAGATAACAATTTACGACGGAGATTTCATGGTCGATAAAAAGATCTAAACCACGCGTCACAATAGTGCGACTTCTTGAATCAATGATATTTGTAGTCTTGGTGTAGTTATTTAATTCTGTAAATATATGATAGCTTGTAGTAGTAATTAACAAATTTGTAATAGACCAATGAATGGAAATCAGCATTTTTGACAATTCACCACTTAGTGCAAGCCACTTTATCAGAGAATAAATAACCGAATTAAATTAACAGCAGTTTATGTAGTACAAAGCAACAAATCGAAATATTTAGTAAAATCAAATTACAAGTGTGATTGTGTTGAAGTCATATCATTATAGGTCTAGGCGTTTCATAACGGGATTCATTGTGTTTCAGACATGTCGGGAGTGAGATAGCCGTCAGTGATGACAATATATGATTGTCACGCTACATCACAAATTGATAGGAGTGAACATTCTACGATTGGGTACTAGCCCAGTGGTGCAGACGCTTAGTCGTTTGCCAGCCTGAAGTTTCTGCGGCAGAATCTAGGGCGCGCAATGGTGAGGAGTTTCCTACTAGGAATAACCATCTGTCTAATTCTTCCCGGTTCTCACTGGTACTCTACCAACATCAATCTGTGACGAATACAATGAGTTATTGTTTTTAGACTGTTTTGTAAAAGTAATTTAAGTGGAATTCTTCTATTGAAACATACATATTCTAATCGTTTGTTAGATCGAGTTCGATTAAGCCTATTCATTTAATGAAAGGATTTTCTTCAAAGGAGCTACCATATGTATTACGTCAGGAAACAAAAGTTTAATAATTTGATTAACATGCTAGAATTTAATAACTTTTCCATAAATATTATTTAAAATGTACAAAAACGTAAATACCTGTTACTAACTAATAATAAATCTAATGAAGTGTTATCGTTTGGTACTGTCGTTCTACCTTATCTCTACAACGCGGAAGAAGAATTACACTTACCATGAAATTATCAATTCTGTTTGCTTGAAATAATCCTTTGACATCATTTGATCTACCGATTAATATTGGACCTGAATTACCATCAGTTCCATAGACAACTAAGATTACTTCACAGTTTTGGGCTAATTTTTCAGTATATATAGATAATTTCCAGTTGGAATCTATGAAATGAAAAGGTAGATAAATCAGTGGAACTGATTTAGAACAAACGTTGTGTATACAACAATTCAAAGTTGAATAGAAAGTTTACACTCTAAAAATTGTTCAAAACAAAAAGTATTTTTAGAAAATGCAGTTACGACAATCAGCTCACTAGTAACTAACTTCACGATGTTCCTGAATCTGTAGTGCGAAGCCGTGACTAATAGATATTAGACTTGTAAAGAGTAAGACAGTCATCACTGATGACAATGGATGACTGTCGCTCTATATCACAAATTGATTCTACCATTGGATGCCAGTCTAATTGCACAGACGGTTGTGTTTGTCAACTCGAAGCTCCTGTAGGAAATGTTTCAACCTACTGGTAACCTTTCAAGCAATTTCAGAAAAACTATCGACTCAGCGTCTAAACTTAACTACAGTAAAAACAGGAAGAATTTGGCATAAACTTATACCTGTTTCTAGAACGTAAATTAAAAAAATTAGGGTAATCGTATAATCAACATCTCCAGTTAAAACTGGAATGGAGTAACACATACCGAACAATAACGGAAAATGCTTCAAAATGAATTATTATGACTACTAATCATGTTTATAAAATGTAATACAGCTCTATGATTGGTTATTAAAAGAAAGTATTCTATAGAACAAAGCTGAGCCCAAGTGGCGGGCGTTTAAATGAATGCCATTGATCGAGTTAATTGTGGGTATTATTAGCAGCCCCTGGGGTGAAATCTAGGGTGTGCATAACAAAGAGTTACATACTAAGACAAAACAGCTGTTCAGGACTCTTTGGCTTTTAATGGTACCCTGACAACATCGATCTGCGACGAATCCGAACAACTAAAACGAAATACATTTATGTTTTGAAGCAATTAAAATAACTTAACCGCCCAAACTGAAGTGAACCTGTCGTGGCCGCATTTACTGCTAGACATTGACTATTGTACGTCACGATGTTGGTATGCATGTTCAAGGTGTGATTGAAATTCACCACAGTGAAATACATACCTTTGGCTTTCTGATTTAATTGGAAGAAGTACTACCACAAATTAAATGTTAGATTTCACTGACTTGTTCTTTTGGTAAAGTTTCTTAAATTCATTAACAACCATTATATCTTGAATCTATAGTATTCAAAATCTTTCTTATCTGCTTTTACTGAATGATAGCACATATATATTTAGACATAGAGACATATACTCCAGTTGTAGTTATTACAATAACACACTGTATGGGTTCTCGTATCATAGAGACCCAGTCGAATAAAACTGGCTTATATGCTAATGATATGAATATCTTTTGTGTCATGAAGCTCAAACGAAAGTCATGTTTCATATTAGTAGTGATTAACATTATCCCTGTTAAAAGTAAAATTTAACATGTTATATACATGTAGTAACAGTTCATGAATCACTTTTCGAATAAATTTATGAATAGTGGTCACACAATTATTGCACTGATTTGTAAATAACAATTAAAATATGGACAAACCATATAATCGTAGTTAAAATCAACTTAACGAGTGTTTACATTGTAATGACTTTATTTTCTGACCACCCGATAATACTATTCCGCCTTCAAAAGTAAAAGAGAGATTGTTTACTTCCTCTTATGTTATCCGACTTGTCATATGATAGTGAGTATGCGGTAGATACTGTAGTTAGGCTGGTAGCATGTAGCAGCTATTGACAACCTTTGACACAATATTTCACTTGTTGTACATACCTGTCTTAGTACTCATGTTACAGTATGATTGGACTGCAGAACTTCCACTACTCTCGCTTTTGGATTATACTTCCTTGGTTTTGACTCGCTGAAATAGACTACCTATTATAAATTGATCTTCCACCTTCTATATTTCGAGTGGAAAGTAGTTGAGTACCCAAGCGTTGGTTGAAGACAGATGTGTAGTTATATGGGTTTATTTCATTTGAGGAATCAGATAGACGCCAAGAATTAACAAAGCTTAGAGTTCAATAGAAACCACAACCAATAATTTCATAACTTGAATGTTGTCAGTTCTACGAGCTTACACGATACAGAGTGTGTACAGCATCTATTTCAATGCGAGAAATGTATAGTTGCTAGGATTGAGAAAAAAATAATTACTGACTCTTCTATAACTGCTTGAGTTTCTTTTACTGATATTCAACTAAAAGAAATAATTTTTTTAATATGAATCCCCTGTGTAATTAACTCTCAATTTGTGATTCTGGATACTAGTTATTAAAAACAGCGGTGTGGGGGTGAGATTGAGGAAGGTGATTGGACATTCTCATCTTACCTTTTAAATCCTGATTTTCATTTGGACTATCCAAGGCTTGTGGTTGATTAGAACCATTGTCATTAGAATCTGTATCATCACCAAAAGTACTTTTGGTTGAGTCCACATCTTTTACATCTGTTTGATCATGACACTGTACTAATTCAAACAGCTGTTGTTGTTGTTGTATTGATGATGAAATCTTACGTTCTGTTCTTTGAGTTTTTTCAATCTCATTTGTTTTATCATCTAATAATAAATTCGAGATTACACTGTTAGAAGTGATTAGTTGGGAACTTAAATCATTCAATCTGTCTTTTAGACACGAACTATCTAGTTCTTGAATCTGAGGACTAGACACGCCATCTAAAATATCAAATCACAGAAAGGAATAAAGTTATAATAGTAAGATTTTGTAAATTATTTAAACTTAACATAATTATATGTGAATCATATGATTTTATTTATATTCTGTCTTGTAATATAGGTAACAGCTACGTGATACTGATTCTTATCTATCTTAAGACAATTAGGCTTAGAAACACAAAAGTACTGGTTGGAACTACAATTAGAACACATTTTGGTTATCTTATCAACAAAAAAGATTATTAAGAACACGTATTTGTCTATGCATCTCTTCTAAATAATACATTTTATTTACTGAATAATCTAAGTGGGATTAGAATCCCACTTAGATTATTTCGTTAAATTTTTAAGGTACAAACAATCCAGGGAGAATTATTTTGATGCTTCTCTCTTCTTGATAAATAATGGAGTTGACTGAATTACTCTATCAGTTTCATATACTTCAGGTGTTATATTCAACAAGATAATAATAATAATACAATGTTAGTAATAGTAAAATATACATTTCGAATGTAACTTTTCACTGAATTGGGTGTTGTGGAGATTGTTGAATGTTTATTTGATATTACGATTTGGTTTGAATTAGACAACCATTGATCATCTGAAAACACTGACAGCTGTTTCGTCTTAGTATGGGACTCTTCAACAGTGTGCCTCCACGATCTTACCAGGGGTCGAACCTAGGACCCTCTTGCACTGTGGCGAACACTTTACTACTAGACCACTGAGTCGGCTTCCAATAACTGATATCTCTAAATTCGTGATACGTTTTGTGACACCATCCATTGCTATCGGTAGGTAACTTCCTCATACTTTGCACGGTTGAACTCCGCTGGTTAAGTCTTTTTATCACAACTCTAGAGATTACTTCGAGAAGTTAGTCACTGGTAAGTTCAGCCGTGCAAGGTGTGAAGCATTTATCCACTGATGGCAATGGATGGAGTCGAAAGAACATACCACAAATTTACTGCATTAGAAATATCTAGTGATAAAGTGTTCACCACGGAGACAAAGAGTTTTCAGTTCTACTCGTCGTGGGGTCATGGATGTTCACTGCGAAAGAGTCCCATACTAGAACGAACTATCTGTCTAGTGCTTTCAAGTGATTAGTAGTTGTCTAATTCAAACCAATTCGTAATATGAAATTAATAACCACTAAATACTGATAAACTTAATTGTTCGTATTCTAGATATTTACATTTAATAACTTCTGGATAAAAACGAGAATACTCTTCCATTGTATATTTGTCATATAAAGTTATTGTTCCATCTTCATTCATTCCAATAATTTTTTTAATATTCACAAGAGGTGATAATTGTAGGAAACCTTTACAACGAATACGAATGATTTGAAAGTAACAGTCCATTCCACCACCACCCTGTAATGTTAATTATGGAAAAAATAATATTATTTAACACAAGCTTTTATTTATTGCATAATCCATTTTTGTAATAAGTTAATGTAAAATTTTGTGCAATCATTGGTATCTGACATAAACGATGAGAATTTGAATCCTGGTATAAACATTAACATCAGGAAAAAGGTAGATTTAACTGACAAGTTTCAGACATGATGAAACATACTTCTTGACATTTCACTTGTAAGTTATAATCTAACTTTAATCGTCATAAAATCGGTCACTTATCTACTTCTTAATGCTGATATTTAGAACTAGAACTAGGAATAATTTCCTTCTAAGGTTTAGACTAATGCATTCAAGTAGGAATGTCTACAGGCTAACTCATTTTAACAGGATATTCTTTTCTGTTAAGTTAGGTTAATCACTAGTATATCATGTTTACTATTAGTACTTAATGTAGTTTATTCAAATTATCATTTCTTAACTTGCCTTTATAACAGGAGTAAGTTCTGTCACTAATTATCATGACTGTAAGAATAAAAATCTGTACTGTGAATCATTGTGCTACAAAAAGAAAATTGTTTATCACCAGTAATGAAAGATGATGAGTTACTTGAATAAGTATTTCTACGGATCAATTTGTTCATGAATATTAGTTATAGAAAAAAATTATATTCTTTATTTAGTGATTAGAAAATGAGTTTAGTTACAGATTAACACATGATGTAAGATTGAGTGTAAGACTTTAGAACGTTGACAACTAATTTGTTCTAGGTATGAAATTCCTTGAAAAACATCTGGAACCCAAACCAGCTATCAGGCAACATGAAATTCACAATTTTTAACGCAAACGTCAAGACTGTTCTATTGTATGGAGCTGAAATTTGAATGGGGAACTACAAAAAAGCATCCTACAAAAGTATTCACTAACAGCTGTTTACACAAGATACTTTGGATCCGTTAGCCAGATACCATCAGTAACAACCTTCTGTAAAAGAGAACAAGCCAACCCAAACTTAGCTGAGGATAAAATTATATGAACACAATGGATTCGGGTAGGGTAGACATTGGGAAAATTCCCAAAGTATTTCACAAGACAATCAATGACTTGTAGTTTTTAAGGCCGAAAGAAAAGAGGAGGATCAAATAACACATTGCTTTGGGAATTAGAAGCAGATATGAAAAGAATGAACAGTACTTGGAAAAAGCTGGAAAGTAGATTTGAGTGCAGAGTTGCTTAGAGAATTGTGGTCAGCCATCTATATTCTACGAGTGGCAACAGGGATTGATTGTTTGCTTGATGAAATTCTTAAGACAAATTAATCTAACTACTGAAAATGTGAATCATGAAGTCAAAATCTACAATTTTACATTGTATATTTTCATTCGGTAGACTTTGTATGAATTGAATTTATGAGCACATAGTTTAACACCTCGTCCTCGAGTTAGTTCTTTTTCTTCTTTTTAGTTTAAGGAGTTTGTAATACTTTAAAATACATAGCTTGACGAATATATTAATTCATTTGGAATTGTCATTTATAAATTTCTAGTCAATTTAAGTAATGTTGCTAAGATGAATTTCATTTTAAAAACATAACCTGATGTATAGACACTTCTCTAAAATAACTCACCATAGCATCTACACAATCTGAAGTAACGCGTAGAAAATGTCCTGGCCAAGCGACTGATTCAAATCGTCGAACATTTTTATCAACTTTATGAACTCTCCAATATGCTTCAGTATTTCGTTCACCTGTAGCACGTAAATCAAATTTACAACTATTGATTTTAACTTCTGAATTATTTTCATTGGTTTGATGAATTAACACAGGTATTAATGTTTGTTGAATTTCCGTACATAACCATAGTATTGTATGATCTCTTAGACAGCCCTAAATTCATGAATTAAAACAAGATTAGTTAGTAGCTTCTAGGAGAAAAATCTAAATTCAAGGTTACTATTTCATAAAAATGAACATAGCAACAGTTTTAGAAATTAATTACTTCATGATTTTACTTTAACTATTAAAAGCCTAGTATATAAATACTTATGATTTCTAGTTTAAGTAGATTCTACGTTGTGATAAACTCTAAGCTGTTTTAAGTAACTGGGAAGAGAGAGGGGGGGCGTGATTGTTGCTAAATTCCGAACTTAGTATTCATGTTTACGTATGCTGTTTATTATGAAATCTAGGATGATGTAGATGTTTTTATGGACTAAAATCAACCGGAGGATCACAGGAAATATAAGAAAAGGAAGGATTTGCAGAATTTTATAAACATACTTTGTTTTGTTACAGTTTCCTTCTTATAGGGTTTGTACACGGAATGATAACCGTATAGCAAATATTTTTTCTGGATTTCATCTTTGAATTTAGTTACTGAAGCATACTGAATGACAGTACACCAAATGAATGAATCGCATATGTTGTAACTTGAGTTTCAACATTTTTGAAATTCTAACATATGATGAATAGTTGATAGATAGGATATTTCTACTTATTTATTATAAAAGTTGTTATTATCAATTACGATTCGGTGAATAGGATTGAAATATGTTATAAGCCAGTGACTTGATATTCAGTATGTCTGTGTGGAATATTTGTCAATGGGGTTTTTATTTCTCTCTAAATAACAGAGGTTTCAGTCAGATGTATCATGAACATGAAATCAAAATATCTCCCTCCTACAAGTAGTAGATAGTTTTGTAGTAACAGTAAAATCTATAGGAATTTGATTCCGAGCAGTCGAATACGAGTTTTATTTGAATAATTGATAAAATCAAACAAAGTTAGAAACTTCATATAACCTTTGATTATTTAAGTCGTACTCTATGGGTTTACTCTACATGACGGAGCTAGTTTCTGGTAACTACTATTTTCAACTTTCACTTAACTGAGTTATAGTGCAATTTGTACACTAGTGTGTGTATACATTGCGTTTTCATATGCAGAGATATAAATATAAATATCAAACTAAATAGCATAAACTGCAGTAATAAAGCTCGTTAGTGAGCGACTTCTAACGATCGAACCCAGTCTTACGAAAAAGAATACATCAGAAGGAAATGAAGGATGGAAGAGAAGTTATATTTGATCGTAAATAGAGCGTCAATGGAACAGCAACGTCTAGGCTGGCAAACTAGAGAGAGAAACGCTTCCCACAGTGCGTCGTGTCGTGGTCTGCTTGTGATACATGACCGAGTGCCTTCAACTAGTCGTGTCCTCTAAAACAAATGTGGTCAGCATCAGTGTCAAGTGCCTATGCAACTATTCATTTTGAGAATTACTTGCCTCTACAATATGTATATATATATATATATTATATGTTTTGTGATAAATTTTTTCTATTGAATATTTCTATGAGGAAGGCATAATATAATGAGACTTAATTTATCAACGACACCTAACCTATTGCCATATATCGATACAATTATTCATTAATGCTATTTACTGTGTTAATTGAGTCACAACCCTTATTTGTAACCTTAAATTTTAACTTTACAACAAATTCATAACAACAAATACTAATGCTGGAATTACGTTCCGTTTTGTACAACATTGCACAGTCTTATAATACTCATAAACTTAATTTCATTAATACAATTGGAACTTAAAGCTAAGAACAACACTTATCGAATGGAATAATAGTAACAATGAGATTTAGAAATTTTAGTTAAAGCTAAAAATGTAAGCAGAGGCCTGTTACTAATATTACTCAAACGACAAATGCTGTCACAATCGTGTCACTGTTTAGCAGCGCTGTAAGACGGATCAAAACGTAGTGTAACATTGATCAAAACCTTATTTAAAGTCGGGAAATAATGTTAGGTTAAACGCTGTAACAATGAAATCATTGGGCAGCATAGGAAATCTCTGCATTTTATGTTGATTTTTCCTAATGTTTTACATGCTGTCTTCCCAAACCCTATATGATTTGGCACAGGCATTTCAACTCACTTGGTTAGTTTCATTGTAATTAGAGTATAGTCTGGGTTAGCTGTGTTGGTTCTGGCGACATAGGTCTTTTAGATGATCCATCTTATTTATTAACACGTCAATAGATTGATCTGTAACTAAATGTTGTGGTGGAGAGTTACACTCGTAGATCATTCTTACTGTGAAACCTATTTCTTACTGCAAAACAACATTTTTAACATAAAAAGCTTAATCTTTAGCCTGAATCCTAGTTATGATATATTTTCTATGGTATGCATTTTTAGTTCAAACTCAGTGGGCATATTAACATTAATAGCATGTCCCTAGTCGGTTAATTAGGAAAGTTTGCACTATCATTTAAGTATCACTCTTGCTCATTCCTATACTTTACTTTCACTAGTATGTTAATATACTTTATGATATTAGTATAGTTGAAGCCTGGGTTAAAAATCCCAACCAATCCCTATTCAATCAACTCCTTTTAGTAAATTTCATTAATTAGTTATCATCATTCATTGTACGTTATTGCTTGAATATTCATATGATTTAATTTTATTGTTAAGTGTTATTTTTGAATGACGCAGAAAAAATTGATCAATTTCAATTGAATTACTTGTAGTTTGACATTGAATTCCTAGACTTTGATATATTCAACAACAATAAATTATGCCAATATAATCAAATGTAATAACCAAACAAAAATAATGAATTACTTTAACATAAGGGAGAAATAATTTTCCAGGAATTGTTATAGGACCTGTTGCTGCACTAACAATACGACCATTTGGTCCAACATAAACATGAAGTTTTCTAGATTGTAGTGAATTTCCTTTGTTAATTTCTAATGCAATAAAACGATTTGACTGAGGACGTATTTTAAAGTCGTAACATTGTGATTCTAAATTAGAAGTGACTAAATAAAGATATAAATACAATTTAAAAAATTAACTGTCTGAATCATAGTTGGCCGTAAAAACCGAAATATTTCTATATTCTTAAATATGTAGACCACTCAACCCACCTGCTTAATTGTTTTTTAATGTGATGTATATTTTAGATTGTTATGGCGTGAGAAAGAAAGAGAGGACGGAGATATTAGTTGGTTGTAACGAACTCTAATGAGATGTGCCTAGTTGATAATGCTCAGCTGGCCTAAGCCCACTCACCCCAGGCCAACAATAGAAGAACCAGAATTGGGAACCGGAAAACGGAGAGAGCGAGATGTGAGAACGTATTATATTTTAATCATGCCTTTATATATACATAAAACCAGACCACACCCTAAACCAATCACAAATCTAATATTGGTACAGAACAAGGGGAAGAGTGGCAGTGAATGCGTACAACTTGTACACAATTAACTAAACGTAGTTCGTAGTAATAAACAATATACAAATAATAAATACACTAAGTGAGAGAACCGGGCAAGGGGAACGTGACAGTCATAGAAATAAAATGATTACATTACTCATTAATAAAATAATGAGAATAGTCCTTCAAAATACAGTTCTGAAAGTTCGCTACTTTTCTTTAATCGCCCGGCGTAACATAGATGCTTTCAAGAAATTCCTACTTTGTGAAAGACAACTACTTAACCATTGTTGCTTGCAAAGATGGTGGTATATAGGAGGCTTAATCAGTCCTTCTTTGGACAGTGTACTTACGCTTATTAGTCTTCAAAATCAACTCCAATTTATCTTCTCTTACAGGTGACTCATGAACTCTACTATAGTGTAAGCAACCAGAAAGCGATATCCACTCTCATAACTTTAATGCAAGAAAGACTATTAGTAGTTTATATTTGTGTATACTTAGAATCATTCAAAGTTAGATTTCTTCATGAATTAGATAGACTTTAAACACCATAGAACTTCCTAAAGCTATTTTCACTGCATCTTCAGCTATGTAAACTACAGATATAAACCCATTTTAGTTAATAATTGAAATTGATATACTTCACGTGAAATACGAGATATCATTAAGTTCAACTAACTAAAATTTATAAGTCTCTAACTTTTGTTAATTCTCACTACAGTAAGATCAGTATCATTTTACACGTCGAATGATTAACTTCATTAATTAAAATATTTTCAGAATGTATTTCAGGTGATTCAACTTTAAACAATTGACTGTTAACTAATGAATTACGATTGAAATTGATTTTTAGTTGCTATACAATTTAGATATAATTTTTGTAGATCTATTTATAGACCTTCACTATGACATTTCGAGAAGAAAGATAATTCAAATTCAAATAACGAAAGAATTACCCGTTGCATCAGTTGAGAAAGATAAAAGACATTTCAACAAAAGAAGTTCTGTTTAACGACGAATTCTTCTAAAGAAACTATGCATTCATATTTATAGTAGTTTATTTAGTATAGTAGTCTACTGAAAAATAGGAAATTAGTTGTATTGTACAGTGTTTAGAAGGTGTGAAAAAGGAAGGGTTGCAAAACAAATCTTTCCTACTGTGCTAGACGAATATGATCGGATGATGCAGCAATAGGCGACGGATTGTTCCAAACTCGACAAATTCTTATCAAAAATGGTTGCTCACCTAGATTCATAGATAGAAATATAAAACCAAAACCATAACTTGCAGGAGTCTTATTAGCCGAAAACAAAACTCTCTTCATGAACCTGAAGCTTAAGGGAGACATTGCAACCGATATTTTGGGCATCCGACTTTTAAAATCAACAAAGTAAACCTTTTATGCTGTTAACCGTGTTGTCTTCTCCAGCTGGCCTATAATTCACAGCTGTGTAAAGGATAAATATTAACTATGGGACACATCCATTTGTATTTACCAATTTACTTGATTTTTTAAAACAGGATGCATTGGCAGCAAAAATCGTTTTATTTCAATACGCATCTACGAACATTTCTAGGTATGGCTCCCTAAAGGACAACAGAAAAACATAAATAACTCGATTCTATAACATCTGGTGTTTGATGGTCATTCTACACCATATGAAATCACTTCTAAAATCGCCTAGAAAGTCAAATGAACAAGGTGAAAGAGAGCACAAATCAGCAACTTATTCACCACAGAGACGTTAGCTATTCATAGCTTTAAACCAGATCTATTTGTACAGAAGTGACATATACAAGTCCTTATATTACCATGTTAGTAAGTCAAAATTTTAATTTTTCTCATTCACCAAATTCACTAATTACTTATCATCTTTCTAATAACCTCACAATCTTCATTTTTTCTATTTCTCACATTTTTCATACCAGTTAAGTGTACAATTTATTTCATAGTTGTTCTTTTTTTCACACACCACCTCTAATCACTTTATGATGTAATTAGACTTACTTTTCAAATGTAGACCAGATATATCATCTAAACACAGATATAACCATGGATTTTGTACACTTGAAAATGAACGAATACATTTTGTACTTTTGTTATTATTGTTTATGATGGTATTACATAACATACCATTAGATGAAGTATTAGAATAGTCTTCATTTTGATATACGTTATATTTTTTATGTCTATCTAATATATTTTTTGTATTGAATTGTTGATACGAAGGTGGCTTTACTGTTTTTGAACGTCGTGAACCAGTTAGAGCATATGATACATTAAAGACTGTTATTGAGAAGGAAAAAAAAACATACGGCATATAATCTTATTGAATATAATTAAGCAGAATTGATATCGGTTATGCACGATAAACTTGATAGTCGTTACGCAATCATGACATTCTTATCTAGTGATAAGTGTGAACGATTGAAACTTTAGAGATTTTAAGTATGAGAGCTTTTTCATCAATCCAATTGCCAGATAAAAGAATACAATTAGATATTTCATATATCTGATTCCATTAATGAACTTGAAAAGAGAATGAGTAAACATTTAAACAGAATAAGATGAACTCATTGTATTTCGTCAGGTTCTCATCAACTGCCTACAACCTAGAATATTCCATAATCAATACTATAGATAGACAATAACATACTTTATATGTGACACTGTTCAAATGTCATAATGCAGAATCATAGTGGAATAAGTAGATAATATGACCAATAATATGATGCATATAAACGTAATATGTAAGCGAAAATTCCAGAATATTAAGTTAGCAGCAAAGGATCATGTAGACCAACAAATAATCTATTACACAATGGATAGACAGACAGTTACAACGTACATCTTGGTGCATACGCACGTCAGTTCAAGTTACCATGCCTCAATTAGCAGATAGAGATTAAATTATCAGATCAAATCCCAGAGTAGGGGAGGTAGTGACAGAGTTAGTATTAATGGAAAGGAATAGAGATTGGAGATAAGATTTAAGAAAATATGATTCAGTAAAGAGAAATTATGATAAGTTCAGGAACTTAGAATTTGGAGGAAGGTAAGGAGTGAATGCACCTGCGCCATTGCCAACGATTTTGAGCCATATCACCCAAGGTCTCTAGCCATTTATTACGAGCGTCACGCGGATCCCTAACCAGGCAGTCTGCACCTATTAACATGGCTCAGCCCAGTTGTCAATGACTTCATGGACTGGTACCATGTTTTGGTTTGGCCGCCCTAGCTTTCTTCCAGCATACTCCTACACCAGACAGCATTGCTCGTCGAGGTAGGCCGTGGTCAGGCATACGTAACACATGTCCTAACCACCTTAGCTGATAGAGATTTACTACTTCATCAATAGACTTACCGTATCTACCTAGTACTCTATTCCTAACCACGTATTGCTTACTCGGTGGTCCCAGCAAACACGAGCAATGTTTCGAAGACATCTATGATCGAATACCACAGCCTACGAATATCCTCTATCCTTAATGGCCATGTTTCAAATCATAAATAATCGATTCTATAACATCTGGTGTTTGATGGTCATTCTACACCATATGAAATCACTTCTAAAATCGCCTAGAAAGTCAAATGAACAAGGTGAAAGAGAGCACAAATCAGCAACTTATTCACCACAGAGACGTTAGCTATTCATAGCTTTAAACCAGATCTATTTGTACAGAAGTGACATATACAAGTCCTTATATTACCATGTTAGTAAGTCAAAATTTTAATTTTTCTCATTCACCAAATTCACTAATTACTTATCATCTTTCTAATAACCTCACAATCTTCATTTTTTCTATTTCTCACATTTTTCATACCAGTTAAGTGTACAATTTATTTCATAGTTGTTCTTTTTTTCACACACCACCTCTAATCACTTTATGATGTAATTAACTTTCAAATGTTTCCACTAAACTATACATACAAATGTACAGCTTCTGTGAATGAATTCATCAAGAAGGCAATTTGACTTTATTTATATCATTAATAACAAAGACATAGGCTAATATTAGACTTACTTTTCAAATGTAGACCAGATATATCATCTAAACACAGATATAACCATGGATTTTGTACACTTGAAAATGAACGAATACATTTTGTACTTTTGTTATTATTGTTTATGATGGTATTACATAACATACCATTAGATGAAGTATTAGAATAGTCTTCATTTTGATATACGTTATATTTTTTATGTCTATCTAATATATTTTTTGTATTGAATTGTTGATACGAAGGTGGCTTTACTGTTTTTGAACGTCGTGAACCAGTTAGAGCATATGATACATTAAAGACTGTTATTGAGAAGGAAAAAAAAACATACGGCATATAATCTTATTGAATATAATTAAGCAGAATTGATATCGGTTATGCACGATAAACTTGATAGTCGTTACGCAATCATGACATTCTTATCTAGTGATAAGTGTGAACGATTGAAACTTTAGAGATTTTAAGTATGAGAGCTTTTTCATCAATCCAATTGCCAGATAAAAGAATACAATTAGATATTTCATATATCTGATTCCATTAATGAACTTGAAAAGAGAATGAGTAAACATTTAAACAGAATAAGATGAACTCATTGTATTTCGTCAGGTTCTCATCAACTGCCTACAACCTAGAATATTCCATAATCAATACTATAGATAGACAATAACATACTTTATATGTGACACTGTTCAAATGTCATAATGCAGAATCATAGTGGAATAAGTAGATAATATGACCAATAATATGATGCATATAAACGTAATATGTAAGCGAAAATTCCAGAATATTAAGTTAGCAGCAAAGGATCATGTAGACCAACAAATAATCTATTACACAATGGATAGACAGACAGTTACAACGTACATCTTGGTGCATACGCACGTCAGTTCAAGTTACCATGCCTCAATTAGCAGATAGAGATTAAATTATCAGATCAAATCCCAGAGTAGGGGAGGTAGTGACAGAGTTAGTATTAATGGAAAGGAATAGAGATTGGAGATAAGATTTAAGAAAATATGATTCAGTAAAGAGAAATTATGATAAGTTCAGGAACTTAGAATTTGGAGGAAGGTAAGGAGTGAATGCACCTGCGCCATTGCCAACGATTTTGAGCCATATCACCCAAGGTCTCTAGCCATTTATTACGAGCGTCACGCGGATCCCTAACCAGGCAGTCTGCACCTATTAACATGGCTCAGCCCAGTTGTCAATGACTTCATGGACTGGTACCATGTTTTGGTTTGGCCGCCCCTAGCTTTCTTCCAGCATACTCCTACACCAGACAGCATTGCTCGTCGAGGTAGGCCGTGGTCAGGCATACGTAACACATGTCCTAACCACCTTAGCTGATAGAGATTTACTACTTCATCAATAGACTTACCGTATCTACCTAGTACTCTATTCCTAACCCACGTATTGCTTACTCGGTGGTCCCAGCAAACACGAGCAATGTTTCGAAGACATCTATGATCGAATACCAGCAGCCTACGAATATCCTCTATCCTTAATGGCCATGTTTCAAATCCATAAAGTAAGACGGATCGAACTGCTGCGCAGTAGACGCGTCCTTTGGTCAGTAGTCGGATGTCTCGCCTACGCCTCAGATGACGCAAATTCCCAAAAGCTAATCGGGCCTTATGTGTAGGCGCAGAGACTTCAGCAGACACCAGACCATCAGGACTGATGAGGCTGCCAAGATAAGTGAAGTGGTCAACACATTCAACTGCTTTACTCCCTATCACTAACTTCGGTTCCGAACCAAGCCAATCCTGAAGTAACATTTTGCATTTGGGTGGAGAGAATCGCATGCCAAACGTCCTTACATTCATGTTTAAGGTAGGTAGGTAGGTACATAATGGAGAGTCGATTAATATGAATTACAAATAACCATCAATTATTATCAATAATAACAATAACAGCAGTTGAGATTAGTGAGTGAAAAGGTCAAAATGTTGTTGGAGGTGGGAATTCTAGCATTGGGCACTAGTCAGCCCACTGGTACAGAGGGTTAAATGTTAGCCGACCTAAAGCCCTTGGGGCAGAATCTAAGCCGTGCACTGCTGATGAGTCCTATACAGGCACGAAACAGCTGTTCGATGCTCCCATGTTTTCCGTGGTACCCTGCCAACATCAATGTGTTACTTAATCAATTAAATAAAACTTAATGCCTATCTTCACAAACCATCTCAGTTCAAAATGTTTTTATTAAATTTCAAAAATTAAATGATGTAATCGTACTAAGAAGAAGAATGTAAATGATGTATTGAGTTGTCGATGCAAGAAAAATATTGAAAAAACGAAACATGATGTAATAAGATAAGTGTAACATTACCATGATAATTCATGGTTACTTGTAATTAATTCTGATCCACTTCCCATTGTGTAATAGATTATTTGTTGGTCTACATGATCCTTTGCTGCTAACTTAATATTCTGGAATTTTCGCTTACATATTACGTTTATATGCATCATATTATTGGTCATATTATCTACTTATTCCACTATGATTCTGCATTATGACATTTGAACAGTGTCACATATAAAGTATGTTATTGTCTATCTATAGTATTGATTATGGAATATTCTAGGTTGTAGGCAGTTGATGAGAACCTGACGAAATACAATGAGTTCATCTTATTCTGTTTAAATGTTTACTCTTTCTTTTTCGAATGTTAGATATGTTTGCAGTGTAACGATAAGTTTACATAAGTTGAGAACAGATGATATGATCCATAAGTAAGATAAACTTTGCGTGATTAGCTATTTTGGATACTCCAGATATTTGTTGCCGGATAAATATTCAGGGTTATGTGAAATGCACACTTTAGTATGTTGAAGGAGATGATCTTATAATGTACGCTGTTCATTATTAGAAAGTAACTGGTTTCAATCTGAACTGAGATGTGTTTTGGCTTCAAGCAGTACTTACTAATCAATCAGTATCAAGTTTGATAGTATCATATAATATTTGCTTACTGTATTTTGTATGGCAATTCTTACTATATAATTTGTTGTCTTCCATATTCATGAAATATCTTCTTCATTAGTTTCAGCGTTTTGCAAGCTATGAAAGGATTCCAAATACCATTTACCGGAAACTAATGTAATCACAAAAAGACTTCATACTATTTTGTATGATTAAAAAAACAGGTGAATCGCCCAGCTTTTTATCGGATTATCAGCTTCTAAATGGTGAATATTTTCCACTCTTGCAAAATGTCGAAAAAACCAGTCAATCTATTAAACTATGGAGTTCTAGGAAACAACCAAGTAACTAGTAGCTAAATTACAACTGCTACTGGTTTAAAACCTCCTTTCAAAATTTAGACTACTTATGAGTATGCCAACTCCGCCTGTAGCTCTTTTAGGGTTACTGCTAGTCCTAAGCCCGGATAAAGGCTTAGGGCTGGGCATGGGGTTAGCATTCCCATCCCGTGAAACACAATCTTGCTAAAAAAGACGCTAACCAGTATGAGTATGCCAGTAAAACATTCATAAATCGTTGTTTATGCAATTCATTAACTCGGTTGCAAAGGTTTTAATGTTTTTAATTACCCATTGATATATAGCATGTTTCTCTAACTTCTATTATTTGTGATAGCTTAATGAAATCTTTAAATATATTACTGATGTTAAACTCAGAGAAAAAGATATAACTAGCTCACTTTAACCATATCAAATATGAAGCACATATCTCTGAATTCAATCGACAACGTACTTCCTAACCGTCAAGAGTAAGAAAATTAGAGTAGATGTTAAACGCATTATTATTAGTCAAGGATTCTACCCAACTACTGGGTAATATTATTTTTATTATTTCTTTTTTGTTAATTAATTCTTTGCCTGCAGTGATGTTGTACTTAAATTATGATCAGTAAGTTAAACACTTGTGAAGCAGCCTATAGATTATTGGTATGACTCTTCGTAGTGTCGTAAATGTTCTCTATTATGTCTGGACAACTTTTTAATTTATTTAATTGAATATGTCACAGATTGATGTTGGGAGGGTACCATTGAAAACCAGGGAGCACTGGACAGCTGTTTCGTTCTAGTGTGGAACTCCTCAGTAGTGCCCACCTCAGATTTCACACCAAGTGCTGCAGGTTGACGGCGAACGCCTAACCATCTGCACCACTGGGTCGGCATCCAATGGGAGAATTACCACTTCCATCAATTTGTGATATATAGCGCAACGATCATTCATAGTCGTTGGTGATAACTGTCTCACTCCCGACAAGTCTGAACTCCACCAGTCACGACTTCTCGATAAATTATTTCATTAAAAATAAATGGAATCTTTATAAACAGAACCCGAAAGAAGGTCAAATTAATATGTGTGAACTAATGCTTCTGCATTTATCGAAATAGACTAATAGGTTAAATGACGGTACTTCAGAAAGCCTATATTGAAGTTCCCTGGTTTTCAATGTTACCTTTCCAACATCAATCTGTGACATAATTAATCAAATAAATAACCAATCTCTACAAAAATAACCATCCCATTTGAACTATAATAAGCTCACTAGTGACTAACTCCAGGTTGTTCCTGAAGCTCTAGTAAGAAGACGTGACTGGTGGAGTTCGGACTTGTCGGGTGTGAGACAGTTATCACCAATGACAATGGATGATCGTCGCTCTATTTATCGTAAACTGATAGAAGTGGGAATTCTACCAATCGATGCCGACCCAATGGTGCAGATGGTTAGGCGTTCACCGTCAATCTGAAGCCTCAGGTAAGGATTCTTGGGTAAGCACTGCTGAGTAGTTCCACACTAGGACGAAACAGCTGTCCAGTGCTCCCTGGTTTTCAGTGGTACCTTGCCAACATCAATTTGCGACATCTTCAATCAAATAAGTAACCAATCTCCACATAAATAACCATCGAAATTGAACTTTTTAATTTCTGTTGATTTCGGAAGGTTTTCTACTTACAGTCTATTAGATAATTTGCTAAATTCTACTTGTTTTTTTGTTTCTAAGCAAGTGTTCTAAAATAAAGCTATCAATATAAACAACTGAACTTAAACATCGTTCCATTAACTTTTAAAAATAAACAGTTTAATTTATTCAGAAAAGATAAGTAGTAACGAAGATACTTAAAAAAATAATCTTTACCTTCTTTAGTGTTTTGATTTGATACTCCAATAACTGAATCAATTGGTTGACAATCAATTCGGTTCGAATCAATCATGCGCATAGGTGCACCAGTTAGATAACTGTAGAATACAATTTTTGTGCCTGGCTTAAATTTCCATTTTTCAGCTTGCCACTGTGTAAGAAACAGTAAAGAGAGTAAGTACGTAAATGAGAAGAATGATTAATACAAAACTTGTTTAAGTTGGATTGTGACTGGCATGTGGAATCCAGGACAAGCATTTTGTCCTATTTCAAACTCGTCGGTTGAATGTATTTGCATCCCAGTTTCTGTGTTCACACTGCGATCCAAACTCATTTCGTTTCGTACCAAATGATACTACGTTAACCACTAAGCCACTAAGTCCATAGGGTCAAACTTATGCAGGTACATACAACCGACAAGTTCCAGATAGGTCGAAACGTGCATTCTGGATTCCACTTGTCAGTCATAATGCAGCTTAAACAATACTTGTGATTTAAAGATATGTTGAGGCAATCCGCACGCGGTACACACATAGCAACAGAGGCTGACAAATTTTAGTCCATGACAAATCAACAGGAAAATACAAACTTATCCCACTTAATACAAAACTGTTTTTACTTGGTTATCTCCTAATTCTCAGTAGTTCCTAGTAATCTGACTACTTAATGTAAGTTCATGAAGACAACATTAGGGCAATATAAACTATTTACAGCGCAACTTAATTGCAAATACGTTTTGGATTATTTTAGATTTCATTCTCCATACATCAATGAAAAGTGTAAACATGTGCTTTGAAACATTTGCTCTACTACTTAAACGTAGATATCCTTTAAAATAACGCAGTTTGTCCTTTGTGTAGTGGCCACTGGTAACCGTGGACATAATATTTTACATGTTGTGCATTTTTAACTTGGTATGCATGTTATAGTATAATTGAACGGTAGAAATTTCATTGCTGGAGCTTTTGTATTTCACTCTTTCAGTTTAAACTGATCTTCCACCTTTTATATTACTCGTGGGACGTAGTCAAGTAGTTAAGCGTTGGTTGAAGACAGTTTTGATTATAATGGTATATATGAAAATGTAATCAAACAGTGACATTATTATCTATTTTCTAACGTTATTGAGTACAATAACACACTAAGTTTTTAGGCTATGGATACAGACAGTTTAATATTTAACAACATAATGTAAATGAATATTTTTGTGGAGGTGACATCATTTGATCAGTATTGATGGAAGCCAAAGACAGGATACTTGAAAAGAAATAACAAACTTATATATTTGTAATAAAGTGAGGCGTATATTGCTGCGTATATAAGAAAAGCACATAGAGAGTTGAATATTAAGGTTAAGTACTATAGACTATGTCTTTATATCTTTGAAAGACCACGAAAAACCTGAAAATAGTCCAGCAAATTGTATTGCACTCTTTAGAAGCAAGATGCATGACTAATTTTGTAAGGAGATATATTACTTTAAAAAGATTTCGTCGTCTATGAATTACGATGAATCAATGCACATATGGACGAACTCGATCACTTTAAATAGATTAGATGAAATACAATTAGTTACACTTAAGCATATGTTTATTAGCATAAAGTTCAATAACTGACATCCGCCCAATTGACATTGTTAATTACGTTAACAACAATGACACTAACAAACACTAATTTGTCAATTATTGCATTAGATTTGTGTTCAAGTATTAATTTAATAAGTGTTAGTCCTGTCTGATAAAGAGACCTGAAAGTTTGAAGTAATTAAACATCGTGCGATGTAAATTTTTCTTCACATCAGTTGCATATACAAAGTCAATTATGATTAGTGTTTGCAGCTCCAGATATCAATAAATGGCAGATATTTCTTATCTAACTTTCCACCAAACGGTAAAAACATTGACTTCCATCATGGGCGAAACGCAACGAATCGTGGTTGTGTTTGACTGGCTATCTCGATACTTTACATAAACTTCTCACTATCAGAAGATGATCGACGAGTTCATATTCATGGCCCAATGCTTGTCTATATTATCACATACTAGATATTTTGAAAAAAAGATAAACTGCTTGACAATGTTATCAATTGTTTAATTCAATTTTGATATCACGAATTGATCTGAATCAGACAACCATTGATCACATGGAAGCACTGGACAACTGTTTCGTCCTAGTATGGGACTCCTCAGCAGTGCGCATCCACGACCCCATCGGGGATCGAACCCAGAACCTTCTGGCTCCGCGGCGAACGCTTTACGATTGGACCAATGAGTCGGCTCCTAACGGTTGATATTTCCAATTCAGCCAATTCGTGATACATTGCGCGACCTCTTCTATGCCATTGGTGAGTTACTGGCCCACACCCGACACGGTTGAACTCTACCGGTCACGTCTTCACACTAGAACTCCAGGAATTACCTCAAGGAGCTAGTCACTAGTGAGCTCATGTTGATTACAATTAGGGGAGTTTGTAGAGATAGTTAACTGTTTAATTCAATTCCTGGAGTTCTAGTGTGAAGACGTGACCGGTAGAGTTCAACCGTGTCGGGTGTGAGGCAGTAACTCACCAATGGCATAGAAGAGGTCGCGCAACGTATCACGAATTGGCTGAATTGGAAATATCAACCGTTAGGAGCCGACTCATTGGTCCAATCGTAAAGCGTTCGCCGCGGAGCCAGAAGGTCCCGGGTTCGATCCCCGATGGGGTCATGGATGCGCACTGCTGAGGAGTCCCATACTAGGACGAAACAGCTGTCCAGTGATTCCAGGTGATCAATGGTTGTCTGATTCAGATCAATTCGTGATATCAAAATTGAATTAAACAGTTAACTATCTCTACAAACTCCCCTAATTGTAATGTTATCAATCACTGTCGATGCACATTTCTTCTAAACATGTATTTGCTGTAAAAATCTTTCACTTTACGATGGCTCTCACGGATATCGAAAATATACGTTTCATGTCTATGAACTGGTTATTGTCCAAAAAATTCATTCTTTGTTTGAAACCTTATACCTACCAACATCTTTGTAAAAATATTACCTGTCTTGATTTTTAACATTGATTCGAAGATCGGGAAACTATCTTATTATTGAACCGGAATTCGGTTCTCCAGTTGTCATGGTGGGGAAGGGATGGAGGATAGGGTGGTGATCAGTTAAATAGAACAAATCTCATACCTTTAAAATTTGGTTTCCATAAGCTTCATGGTGTTCCTTAGCCTAACACATATAAATCGTGATTGTACTTAATAGCATTAGAAAATAGATAAACACACATGTTATTATTTGATAATGTACATTTAGAAATGATTAGTTACTTTTATTTGCCACATATATTATAATTTTACAGGGGCATTTTAAGTCAGACAATTACTGATAATTAGCAATTACGTTAGGCTCGAATAACTCAAAGTTACACATAACATATTTTACTTAACACTGTATCATTCCAAAATTGCTTCACTAACTCCAACTGACAGTACTAATAAATACATGTCATCTGTGAATCGTTATCAAGGGAGCTAATGTTATTATAGTTTCAAAATCTAAGATATTTCTCCTAATATCTGAAGTTTAACATAAGTAAATATTATTCAGCTGTCACTGAATTTAGGTGGTAGATTAAATGATAAATGCCTGTAAATAAAACAATGGCAAACTAGGATATTTTGGTTTGATTGTGACTTCTGAGCTAGATGGTATGATCGCAGAGCCTTTATCAACATTCTAGACAGCCTCATCGCAGTAAACTTTTATTAATATTGAGCTAAGTAAATTTCTCTAGAAGTGACCAGTAGCTTGTTCTGTCGACCTTGAATTTGACTGGTTATTATTGACACATATTCTATCACCTTTATCCACCTACTTTTTGAGGTCGCTTCTATTAAAAGTTTACGTTGATGAATATGTTCATAACGATGATGATAGCATTACAATTAAACCATCCAACTCAGAGATCATAATCAAGACATAATCATCCTATTAAGTTACAAATCTTCTTTATCATTTCAACGTTAGATATGTAATTCTCTCTTGCTCAATATGAAATTTATATAAATATCAATGTAATAAGTAATCAGACATTATAATATCTTCTTACAAATATTTGTTCTTTTTGATTAGCCATAATTGATTCCATTAAATCAGTAGTAAGTACTCCACTACCATTAACTGGAATTAATTTAATTGGTAAAGAATTCATTCCAAATCCTGTTGTTAACCATTGAAAACAAGGAAAAATATAAATTGCACTGATATCATTTGAAATTTTATTAGAATTATTTGTTACTGGAAGAGAAGATGTTGAAGTTGATGATAAAGTGTTTGATATTTTTGTATGATTATAAGTGTAACAATTAACTGATAATTGTTGAATAATCACATATTCTAAATACCAGTTAGTTGAAATACTTTTATTATTTTCATTATCATCTGGTTCCAACCACAGAGTAAGAGATTTTAAACGACCAAGAAATACAGCTTCTACATAGAATACACTAGTCTGAAGATCAAAAAGACAACCAAAAAAAAAAAAAAGAAAACTGATTTGAATGTAAACGAAAGTATAAATGTGATACAAAAATAATTACGGATGTAAGGAAGGTGAATAAGTAGGTTGTTAAGATAATGATTAGTAAATTACGCTGATCAGCATGAATGGGTGGATAGTAAGATTGTTTATTTCTTATCAGTACATTTTTGGAATGTATCTGGATCTTTCGTTTGTTTATCATGGTATAGAATAAATTAGTTTCTGCTGCCTCGTTATTGCGATAGTTTATGGGTCTTGTTTGAGTTGGATTGTGATTGGCAAGTGGAATCCGGAATGCGTGTTTCATCCTATTTTGGAATCGCCAGTTGCATTTGCCTGTATCCCAGTGGTGATGTCCAGGCCGGGACTCAAACACAGTTCGTGATACAAATGTGGCTGTCTAAGCTCAGAAGATTAGGGGCTAACGCAGATGTGTTTGGCACTAAACAAAGTGAGTTAGAATCCCGGTGGGAACATCAACATTGGGATGCACAGTCCATCCAGCTGATGAGTTTCAAGTAGAATCAAATTCGAGTCATGGATTTAGTTTGTCAGTCACAATCCAATTCAATTAGTACATTTTGTTTTTGAAGTTTTAAGTATATCACGAGGTGCACCTGACTTATGGCTACATACATTTCTTATTAACAAAACTGTACTATAAGAAGTAAATCGTTTAATCATGGAGTATTATATGTCTTTCCAGAAAACATTGTGTTATATATATCCACGTAATGGCAGGATTTATTTTTGGTTATGGACTATACGCTTTACGATAACTTATGGCTATTCGCAGCCAAGCCGTAGTTTCTACTCAGACACGTATCTGACTGATTAATAAAGTTAGACCCATAGCATATATCACAGCAGTACCTAGTGACAGATCACACATACCAAATGAAAAAAAAACATGAATTCCATTTACTCACTCTTTAATTATAATTTATCACCCTACTATCTATGCATTCACTAACCAATCGCGACACGAGCAGGCCAGATTTATCACATTGTCGGTATAAATTGAACAACGTCTTTTGAAAACGAAAATCATTTACTTGAACTACAGATTTTTGTCATTATCGTAGAGTTATTACTGAACGATGTCACAAATCTCTATATACATATTTACTTAGTTTCAAGTCATAAGGGAGACACAATTGGATGATTTTGATTGAGTTGTATAATAATTGAATGAACTATCCCAAGTGATTATTAAAACCGTACATTAGCTTGAATGAGATGCACTCTAGCGGTGACTACATAAGTTAATAATTTTATTTAGAACTACAAATAAAGTTGGAACAAGAAACAAACTTTAGTTTCTTAGTAGGCTTTAAACCTTTCGTTTACTTTAGCTATGAAAAGAACTATTATACAATATGACTTAAATGCATTTGTATCCTCCTGTTGATGTTGTTATCTGAACTAAAATTAATCAGTTTTTGATGCTATATGTACATCATATGCTATTAAAGTTATATTGAAGTTCGCAATCCACTTTGCATATTCGTCATCTTCGAAACACGTCGGTTGTTTTCAATCGCACTTGGGTTGATGTTTATACTGGGATTCGTACTCATTCCATTTGTATCAAGTACCATCGTATTTATCATTAAGCTATCAGTTTCGAAAACAGTGAAATGAGCATCCTGGATTCCGGTTGTTAACCGCAAGTCAATTGTAAACATATTATGTAACATACCTTATTCTACAGACAATATTTTCCATGTTTGTTCATAGTCTTATTTAACTAATTGCAAACTGCGTTAACTTTAGAACTTAGTGTATAATAATCTTTCTACTATAATTATGTGAATATTCGTTAAGATAGAAATGAATAGGCGCCAAAATATATTTCGGAGCTATCATATTGTAATATATCAATACACCATTAATTATATAGACGTATATATGTTTTTTAAGTAAGATGGAATCTTCTCACATTTATGCACTTTCTATCATAATATGAGAAAATTCCAACTTCTTTACTTAATTCTTTACTGTCGATTAACCATGTACGTTGAATGAATGATTAATGTACGCAGTAATCTTGAGAATTACATAATGTATCTGTCTAGTGAAGACAGTACAGTGGAAAAATATCTATTCACATAACTATTGTATAATAAATTACATAATATAAGTTATCTGTCTACATAACACACTCATAATGCATAAATGTAATATGAATGTAAAACTAATCAACATCATAAGTAGATTAAAATAGAATGTGTATTTCCAATTGTCTAATAAGAAACTAATATAAAAAAAGTATATGATTCAATATGTTTAGACTGAATATGTTATACATTATAAGAGCACTATTGGTTATTACATACTTTTCCTCTTGAAAATGCATTAATCTTGGTTATTTCTTTATTCCATAAAGTTCGTGTACCTGTATCACCACGATCACCTTGTATTAAGATATTCACTTTAGTTGTATTGTTCATGCCTGAATTCCAAAGATTTCCAGTTTTTGTTATTACTTGATATTGAATTACTGAAAAAAACAGTAAGAAAAAGAAAAGTATAAAGGAAAAAACTGAAAAGTAGAGCATCATTTACCAACTAATAACTGATTATACTGAAGTATCATATTTTAAAATAATTAAGATAATGATCTATTCTGATGTGAGCATTCGATCAATTACTTGATTTGACATTGTACACGCCTATACAATGAGCAGTGCTAATAACAGTGTCTAGTTGACGCCGTTACGTCTGTTGTATGCCTAAACAGTCCCAGGCTGTAGGTAAAGAAGAACACAAGATTAGTGAAACAAACAAATGAAATCTAATTATATTACAAATAATCTTTTGTATATGGTAAAACTTAACCCCTGTCCCCCCAGTCAACAATTTACAAAATTAACATTCATACGAAATAAGAGCAACAGTGACAGTGAACTGGAGTAACGCATATACAATTAAGTAACTGTAGTTCATAAATAAAAAATGATACACTAACATTTGATGTGTTAAATGGGAGGACAAAACGGGGAAAACATAATAATAATGGAAATAAAATGCCCACTTCACATACACTAAAAATAAGCGAAATAGTCTACCGAAAGGTAGTTCTAGAATCTAATCTATCTTATTTAAGTGCCCGATACATCATAGGTTAGGTTGAATTTCAAACAATTAGACTATTTTACACCCGCGACTAATCAAATTTAATAATTAAAACATATGATCACAAATGAACCGTTTGAATATTTACAGTATGTAGTTTGAATGATTATCTATAACTAAACGAACTAAAGCAATCACTTCTTCTACTTTATGTAACTGATTGTGACTAACAAGTGAATGCACCATTATTTGTTGATAGTGAAGTTGATAGAAAAAGTACTCTTATATTTAGCTTAATAAAGACCTAAAAAACCAGACTATATTTGTCTGTAGTCTATAAATTAATTGATTACGGTAAGTAGAAACGAATATATTAAGTTACAGAGTTTTATCAGTTTATCTTTGTGAATGATAGGAGTAATTTGTAAACTCGTGTCATAGCTTCATTGATGGAATGTTCTTCATCTCAAAGTCAACATGGCTGTATTGATATGACCACATGTTCAACTCTGGTAGATAAAAATCTATAACGTAGATGTACAACAACATGTAGGTGATAAATTTGATCAAATCTATTTAATATCATGAAGTTATGTTACGAAATATGAAAAAAATCTGTCGTAGAAGCTAGTAGGTATAAATACTTCATGTTAGGATGATAAAATACGCTTGGAAATGTATTGAATTAGACGTCTGATATTCATTATTTGGTTCAACTGTTTAAAGCATAAATAAACTGCCGCCTGTAACAGAACCGGTGGACTGTTAGTCATTAACTTTCTTAGGTATCAGTTCAAAATAGAATATACATCGAATGAAGAAAATAATACTAAGTGTAAACATAGATATAGTATCAAAATATCTGAGGAAGTATAATCAGTACCTAACTATAAACAAGTTGATAATACGGCTGCTTAAATATTAAATGCAATGAAATCTACTTATTTGTAGAAAGTAGTATAGAGATAAATACAAAATAATACAGTTTGATTATTAAGATTGGTTATCCAAGTATGTTGCAAATCCTCTTATTTAATGATTACTAAAATCATGAACGAAGACTCTAGGGAATCATTTACAAGGAAATTACAGTCTTTTCACTTAATTTTATAATTCAACTTACCAGGAGCTCTTTCTTCTTGTTGAAGTAATGTCGTAACATCCAATGGATATGCTCTTAATATTCGTCCAAATCTAGGTGTTTGATCAATTAGTTGAGTTCCCGGAGCTGCAATTTCACGTATCAAGCTACCATCACCTTTAAAACGTGATAACCACCTCATACATGGGAATGATAATTCATACGTGAATGTAGTTCCTGATAACAGATTACTCTCTTCATCTGAATTCAGTAATCTGTTTAAACTGACAGAACTATTTTCATTGAATTTTAATGAGTTCATAGTCATACTTGGGGGATTTTGTGATAGTCTTATGTATATTTCTTCTGGCAACCATTCAGGATAATCACCAAAGCCATCATGACTTATACGTATTTTACTGATTTCCATAAAACCATTTGTAGGTATCTAGAAATTAATAAAAAAATGAATTAAACTAAAGTAGTTCTGTCAAGATAGGAACTAAGCCCATCCAGTTTGTTCGTCAAAGATTAATGTTGGTTGGGTACCCCTGACTTCTTGGAAGAATTGACGGTGTACATAGCTAAGAACTTCCATACTATGACAAAACAACTGTCTAGTGATTCCTGATTTGAAGTGGTACCCAACCAACTAAAAAATAAATTACACTGAATAACATTTAGGTTATTACCTACATCCATTTCACATGAAGTAAACTGTGTCAACTATAATCTTGGATTGGCATAGTTCAGTTCATTTCATCTAAGGTAAATTTCTACTGAAATTATGTGACTTTAGTTCAATAAGTTGTTTTCCGTTCCTAAATTTTCACTACATTATCAATCAATTTAGTTTCTTTAATTTAATCCCTCCCCCAGAATTTATTGATGCAATAGAAAATGAGACTACCAATAATACATAAATATATCACCTTATATCCATTTAGTCTTTTATTAAAGGAAGCATCATGTTTAGAGTTCTATGTGTTAGACAGACATATTCACGAATTCAAAGAAGATCTGACAATTTGTGCTCAGCAATACACTATGATCTAGCTAATTAGCTAGTTAAAGGAGACTTCAAAAATTGATACCAATAAATAACACTGCATAAATTAGAAATGCTTTGTGGAGCATATATTTTCTTGAACGTTGATAACAGACAGAGTCTGGTTTCTTATAAACACCCCTCTCAATTAGTACTGTGGTCAGTTTTTTTTCATTCCGAATGTCTGATTCATTCAAACAACGAGTGTTGGTTCATTAAGCGAAAATTCTCCTTACTTCAGCAAATGTTAGAAGTGAACATTTGAAGTAAGTGATTTCTTCCCAATGTGTATACGCAAACAAGCTATTAATGGTCAAAACAGTATGAAACACAAATTTTGGGTCTATTAGTCCTTTGATTAATTAATTTATACTCTTTAAGTAAGATTTATCTATGATTGACTACGTTAGAAATCGTTCCTCAGCTTGTAGAAATAACAATCCTAGCCGTTTGTTTTATTACTTTTAATTTAACCTGTCCTGTTGATGTGAATGAGAATCCTTTAAACATATACATCAGAATTTTCTGTAACAGTATTCTTCTTAAGTATATAATCAAACTTACAGGCTTTCGTCCAATTCATAAGCTGTAATTACAAGATGTTCTGTAGTTGATTATTGTCATTAGGTGTAACTTTAGAAACCAGTATTATGTCTACTGACATTCAACAACAGTATGATTTTTCTTTAGGGAAAATCAAATATTGTTTGATTGCTTTACTTTATCTAATGTTTTATTCAGCCATTTAGGTTTATATAATTTAGTCCGTAACTTGTATACAATAACGTCACAGAATGATTCGAAAAGCTAAATAAAGAAGACTTGATGTATGTTAGAACTATATCAGTTTCCTTAGAATATATCTGATCAGTTCTTCATCAACTACAAATTGACTAGACATATATTTACAGTACTAAACAACATATGACTTACAAAACCAAGTAAAATGGTCAAAATAAAACAATGAAGGAAAGGTAAATGAATATTTTAGTGAGATAACAGTCTTTGTAGATGATTATTGTAAGTATGAAGTATAGAGCTTAAAATATGAAACTTAGCTACCTGAGTTCAGTCTAGTTATACAAATTTTAAGTTTTAACAACTTAATTAAGGTTTTCAATTTTATCGCATTAGAGAAGGAAATATATTCTAGTTGTTAACTTCACCTCGAAAGACCTGAAAATCCATGAGTTTTATTCCTAACTGGGGTCTTTATTGGTTATTATATCTCATAGTCGAATGAAACAACTATCTAGGGCTAATTGGTTTTGCTTAGTACCAAACAGAGTAATCAATCTGTAAAGAATAAAAACAACACATTCTTTATTCTGCTAATTCTGTTAGGACGATCTTGTATATTTCCGTTGTTTTGTTATTGACTGAAGCTGGTCAGTAACTGTTGCTATGTGTGCATCCTGAGCTAACTGCCTCGATATAGTGAAATATTTACAAGTATTATCGAAGTTGGATTGTGACTGGCAAGTGAAATCCATGACACGCGTTTCGTCCTATTTGGGACTCATCGGCTGGATGTACCTTCATCTCAATGTTGATGTTCACAGTGGTATTCAACTGTCTGGACTGAGTAGTCTAGTGGTGAACGCAGTGTCGTTCGACACGAAACGGATTGAGTCCGAATCTCACTGTGAACACTAACATCGGGATGCAGGCACATGCAGCCGATGAGTCGTAAATAGGGCAAAACGCGCGTCCTGGATTCCACTTGTCAATCATAATCCAACTTAAATAATATCTATTAATTGCTCTTCAGTTGTTAACTATGATAGACAAATTGTTTCACATTTGTAAAATTAAGTAATATATTTTCAATAGTTCAATGAGTGAAAATAGTTATTTCTGATGTTACGTGACTTGACTGAAACCACTACAACAAAATCAACACATTACTGTCAAAGATGCGTAAGACTTCAAACCGAAAACTTAGAAGTTATCAATCAAAGATGATAACAGGATAGTAAGTTATGGTGTTATATCTTTTTAAACCTGTATTCCAATTGATACATGTTTTGACTTAGTTAATAGTTTACTAGATAGTGATAATAGGATGTCCTGTAAGCATTAGTTTAACTAATTAATTGCTTAATGCTTAAACTCAACTTTATTTACCTTCATACTAACGGAATAGCTATAGGATCCCCTGCAGTATCTCCTATTGTAGGTAATTTATTTATGTTACACATAGAACCTTTCATTTTCGTAAACATCACCATACCCGTAATTTGATTCAGATATGTTGATAGCACTTTCGTCATTACTAAAAGTATGTTATTGAGGAATTTTTTAAAAATTGATCAACACATTTACGCCTTAAATAAAATTCACTTTCAAAACCTAAAACGGATATAATGAGTTACCGTTTTCGAGAAATCATGACTTGTCCTAAACAACATGATAGCAACACAAAACGACCTCTTAATAATCCTGAAAAGCTCGAAAGGTTGAAAATCAAATCACCACTAGCAGGATATGCTTTTTATAACAACCACAAAACAGACATAAATAAAAGCAAAATCATTCAGAAAATGTTTTTGAACTATAAAGAATAACGTGTGGCTGAAGCATTTTATATTTTAATTAACCACGTTGTACTTAAAGGAAAGGAAGGCTTTATCCTCAATCCTACTTGATTTATTTACCTAAACAACGATAATTAAATGGGTTAAATTTCTCATAGGTTAAAAAACACAGATTGTCGCCGAAAATTTGCCCCACCTCATACACTACACTTTCTGTAGACATAGACTGTTCACAAGCACTCAGGAGTACATACAAATATAAATTGCTATAAAACACGTTGAAGCAGATTAATATGACTTCAATACATTCAGACTGATAATTCGATTATACTCATTTTCTTGATCTTGATTTGTTTCATTGTATTATTTAAACTTACGTCAATGTAATTTGGTTACTTATGTAGTGTTTGAAGAAGTGGCTTACACTAAGTCACGAAACAGATTATTGTAAATACATTATTCAGTTTTACAAACTACTTGCCCAATGTTCAATCTCTTTAAGGTTATCAAGTTCAACCGTGGGTAATGAGCTTCCATTTGTTTACATAATTTGACAGATTAAACTTATTCATCTGAAAGTAAATATCCCAACTCTTCATGATTTTGTATTACTTCAAAATATGTGTTAACAACGTCACAAGCTGAAGGAATCACTGTATAGTAAACTCGATGTATTACATACATCCAACTAAAAAATTATTGTAATTATGATAATTATGCAATATTACTTACTTACTTACTTATGCCCGTTACTCCTCGCTCAGGAGCATAGGTCGCTCACCAGGATTCTCCATTTAACTCTGTACTGAGCAATCCTTTCAAATAGTTTCCAGTTGCTGTTCATCCTTTTAATGTCTGCTTCCAATTCTCGACGCAGAGTGTTCTTTGGCCTTCCACTTTTCCGTTTCCCAACAGGATTCCATGTTAATACTTGTCTCGTGATGCAGTCTGATGATTTCCGCAATGTATATCCTATCCATTTCCAGCGTCTTTTCTTAATTGCCTCTTCGGCTGGAAGATGGTTTGTTCTATCCCATAGTAGACTGTTGCTGATGGTTTCCGGCCATTAGACATTCAGTATCTTTTGTAGGCAGTTGTTTATAAATACTTGTATCCGTCTGAGGATGTTTGCATTAATTCTCCAAGTTTCAGCTCCATACAGCAGGATTGTCTTCACGTTCGAATTGAAGAGTCTGACTTTGAGGTTAGTTGATATTTGTTTTGAGTCTTATATGTTTTTCAACTGTAGGAATGCTGCCCTGGCATAGCCAACCCTTGTCTTTACATCTGCATCGGACCCTCCTTGTTCATCGATGATGCTCCCCAGATATGTGAAAGTATTCACTTCTTCCAGAGTTTCTGCATCAAGTTGAATTGGGTTGGTGCTCGCTGTATTGTATTTAAGAATCCTGCTCTTTCCCTTATGTATGCTCAAGCCTACTAATGCTGAAGTTGCTGCTTATGCAGTATTAGCTGTATGAAAAATATTCTATTATATTATTTATAATTGTTTTTTGTTTAGATAAAATGACTTACTTCAAAGTAATCAACACTCCCAGGATAAAATGGTCCCTTTTGTATACTGTTTATTGTATTAGTTTCATTAAGTTCATTATCCTGTATACCTTGCACATTTTCATCATTTAAATTTAATGTACATATATATGCTGATCGAAGTAGTATAGGCTGAGTTGATTGGTATTTATTACAGATTGTGATAGTTGGATTAGCTGTACATGCAGTTATATATGATTCATTTGTTTGTGGATCATTTTGACCCGATTTAATAAATATCTGACAAACTGAAAAAAGAAAAAAAGATAATAAAGAGTTATTTTGTTAAGTTGTAACTAGGCTTTATTTATTATTTTATAATGAAAACTGAAGGAATTAACTGATAACACAGGCCATAAACAAACGAGAATGCCATTATTGGCATTAAATGATGATGATCAAGTTATATTGTAGGTAAGGTGAAACATGATAACATAAAGTTTTCCAAGAAGATAATATCTATCTGAGTTTGTCAAGATACTTAAAGTTTAGAAGTCAGTGAAAAAAAGCTGTATGGTTGATTCAAGAAATAAAACACAGTAATTGCTACCTGGTTGTTTTCTTTATTTTTTTTTACTGTTATATTTAGAAATGGATTAGTGTTACTTTCAAAAAACTGGAATTATTATCAACTTTTAACTGTTTTATCGTAAATCGATATAAGTTAAAAAACCACTGATAACTACAAATACTCGACTACTATTTTGTGCTATCAGACGTTACCGCAGAAGGTCACATTAACATTTCCCCTAGAGTGCCACCCAAGTGATTTAAAGCATTGAATCAAATGATTGCCTCATACAACTGAGCTACCATCTGATGACTTAAACTAAAACCTAGATCAATTCATAATATTATTATTCTGGTAGTGTATGTACTTGTGCACTGTTGAAAAGTCGCATAATGGAACAAACATAACATAATGAAACGTCTACACATTCATTTTTATCGTTATTCTCTATGTCTGTTATTTTCTAGTCAAGTAATAAATTAAATAATACCTACTTTGGCATCTAGAAAACATTATTAGGCGTCATGCAGAAATTGTAAATTAGGCAATTACTACATACATTTGTACTTGATAAATAATTTCAAGAAAAATATCAGATAAAACAGTTTAAAAACTCTTTATACCATAAAACCTTGAAAAACTAAGTTTCTAGATTAACATAGAAAAGAAAACTACCTTCTACCAATAACATATAGAATTTCATTTGCTGTAACTTCCTAATGTAAGAAGAAGAAAAACACATTGAACATAATTGACAACTGTACTTCATAATATCGGACAAATAATCACTGAATTCAGATGATTATTTATATACTGAACCAAATACTATTAGTTAAAAAAGAAGAATGAAGTTAATCACATACTTCATATTTTCCTCTTCTTATTTGTGATTAACATGCATGACAAATAATAAACAGTAAGAAAGCAACCGGGAAATAAAGTGTTTATTTGTAACTCTTTATGTAATTTGGTGTTGTAGCGATTTCTGAAGTTGAATTTGACATCATGAATTGGTCTAAGTTACACAAGCATTAAAAACCACAAAGCACTAAACAACTATTTCATCTTAGTATAGAACTCCTTAGAATAGTTCACCTATCATTCTACCAAAGAATTGATCCCATGAAAAGATTATGATTAGTTTTATGCATTAAACCCAACAGAATAACAACCATTACATTTAACTATCAGCATAAAAATATAATGTAAAGTAAAATGTTACTCTTTTACAAAATCAAAAGATTAACTGTACATTATGCTATTCATTGTTTACATACAGACATCTGAATCAAGTAACCAACATTATTATTCTTTGTTGTTTAGTGTTCAATATCATGTGAATGATTACCAAGGCAAATACATATTATAGTTATGATTTACTGTCATACAAGTAAACAAACTACAGTCATGTACAAAAAGTACATTTAAAGATAATTTTCAATACAGACAGTTTTTCTTTATCATAGTAACCAATACAACCATAAGTTGTAGACAGTTCTAATTACATCAAAATGTAATAAACAGATAGGAAAAAAGTAGATTTATAATCAATTTAGGTAACTTTGATTATTTATATTAAGATGACTGTATTATGTGTAAGTAACCTTTATGTCTCCGTCTTCTTCTAGTCTTAGATATGATAACTGTGTATTATTATGAGTAAAAGCCGGATCAATGATACTAGACTAGTAGGGAAACCTTAAATCTCTAAATGTACTATCTATCAAACATTGAAACCACAGAGAATATAGGTGAAAAACAGGTCTAATTTGATTTATAACTTCATAATATTGATAGATGTCAATACCAAAAGAAAACTATCTGAGTACCATAAAACAAACAACGTCATAACGAATACTACATAAACTAAACGTCACAACGAAGATGCAAAAAAGAACATCATTAATTTGACCTAAAATATAAGAAGAATCTTCGTCAGATTCGTCTGACCAGGGAAAGTTGATTTAGCTCTGTTTGAGTTAGATTGTGACTAGCAAGCGAAATCCAGGACTCGCGTATCGTTCTATATGGGACTTGGCAACTAAATATACCTGCATCCTAGTGTTGATGTTCATACCGGAATTTAAACTCAGTTCGTTTCATGTCAAACGCCACCGTCTGCCAACCACGATCCAAATTAAACAATACTTGTGAACTATCGCTAGATTGAGGCAATCTACTCAGGATGCGCATATGGCAACAGAGACTGGTCATTTTCAATTTATGATAAATCAACAGGAAGATCCAAATACATTCCAAATGATATGGTTCTCGTAAACTGGATTGGCGTGTTGATAATAATATTTACACTCAGGACATTTACCGTATGTTCTTTGAAATGTAGTTGGTAAAAAACACTTATTGTTCCATTATCACATGTTTCAAATTAACCTTACCAGTAAATTCATCATTTGAACTGTAACCTTTATTGAATTGTTCACAATGTTGTTTTAAAGAAGGCAAAATTGAACTTGTCGGTGATTTAGTTTGATTTCTGGCACGACTTGAACTACGACTAAGACATCTAGTTGATACATGCATTTCATTTAAAGGACGAAAACGTTCAAAACCGGCTGCAATAAATTCATTAGGACCGTCAAGTAGATCCCTTAATGTTTCAATCTGAAAAAAAAGAAATAGTCAAAGTAGGATATTTATTAACTTATACTTATGATCTAAAAGATGCAGATACATGCGTTCACTTCTGGCTACAGACAAGAAATAGCAATAAACCAAAAATGTCACAAAAAACAGTCATATACAGTCAAACAACACATGATAAAGACTATTGATCATAATTCAGTCTTGGCTATCGATGACAGGAAAACACAAACTAATGCCAATAAAAAGATGATGATCTGCATAGTCATTGAATTTGTGAGTTCATTTGCCCAATGTTAAACTTAGTCAGCCACCAGTTAAGATCAACTTGAGATAGGTTTCGTTAGCAACTTAACATTTTTTATTGATTAAACAAACCTCATTAGTTGATAATATAAATTTTCCTATGATATAACTATGATGGGTAATAAATGTTCAAATCATTTGAGATGTTGTAATGTTCTTACCCTTTACACTTGTAGTAGAATAATTCATGAATTCGCTTTTATTCCCCTGGTTTTATGTCAATTACATGCATCCAACTATTAGTTATAATCAGTAAACAATAAAACAGTTATACATAATTTACATTGGAGGAAGGTGAAAAATCTTAAGTTAGGATGTAGATGTGAATCATTTAGAAGAACACAATATCTATGCATATGAATTAAGGGATTATTAACATATTTGCTCATGTATTGGTTAGCTATAAGAAGACAAAAAAAGCTACAAAAAAAAGAAAGTTAAGTACGACACATTTGTGAGAAAAAACCATCTTCTTAAAACTCAACATTTAGACTGATGAATTAAGTAGAACCACTGAACTCGGAATAAAAGCCATATTGAAACGAAATTTATCCAATTGATAAACCAACATCCTTTTATCAAACTAAGTTGTTTTCTACGATAAATTTCCGACTTTCATTACATCTACTTGTGCCTACTAATGTGCATTTACGTGTTAAAGCGCATACATCAGAACACGGAAAAAGAAGGTTACTGTAAGCATTTCTGTGCATATGTCGAATTTAAAATAACAATTCAATTTCTTGCCACTTAGTTGATTGTAGACATACTACTGATATCTTTCAAAATAATCAATAAGCATACAAATCCAAAACTCTTGAATGTTGTTGAGATAATTGACATAAAACAATTTAAACCAAATTTATGTATTTAAAAACAAACTTGAATTTGCCATGGCGACATTTTTTTTCTTTTTAAGAATCGGTTATGTAACATTTTCGATGTTAATTTTTAATTTTTCTTATTTGAGCTTCACTTTTGTATTTGTTATTACATAACTTATAAGTGACTGACCAGTTTCAGTCCATTACAAATCAACGGGAAAATACAAGCTTATCCTGATTATATGTATATGCACAAGTATGACTGTCTGGACACAGTAGCCTAAAGGTGAACGCGGTAGCGTTCGACACGAAGCGGACTAAGTTCGAATCCCAGTGTGAACATCAACATTGGAATGCAGGTACATCCAGTCGACGAGTCCTAAATAGGACGAAACGCGCGTCCTGGATTCCGCCTGCCAGTCACAATCTAGCTTAAATACATAATTTATGATGCTTATCTTTATGACTGTAACCAAATCGCTCTTCAGCTTAATTCGCTGAAATTTTCTAATAGTTAGCCTATGCATAAACAGCTATGTTAATGATGTCTAAATTCACATACAGTTATGTTGTATTCTACTAATTGATTGATTCATATGCCAACTTAAAATTCTTCAAGGTTTTCCAATTTAATTTATATATGACTATTGTAGGGTTTACTTATTACAGTTAATTGTAGTTTATATGTAGCTGATGTTACCTTACTGTAATGCATTTGATTTGTAATAGATTAACTCTATCTACATATCTACAAACTAGTACTTACTTACCAAATTGAACTTGAAAGAACAATATTTTAAGAGTCAATTTATTACATAATTAGATGCTAATTCTATTTCGTCTACATAAATTGTTCTCTTTTCTTTTACAAGTATTCAAATTCTTAAGGAACATCATTCACTAAGAACAAAGAACTTACAACAACCTAATTAGTGTTCCTTATTTTACGTTATTTCATAGGATAAGTCTGTAAAGATACTTTGAGTTATTTCTTTTTCCGATGCATATATTTGTGTATATAAGGTAAACTCAAAACGAATCAGCATGTTCTGTTTAAGTTAGATTGTGACTGATAAGTGGAATCCAGAATGCTTGTTTCATTTTATTTAGGACTCGTCTGCTGAACGTATCTGCATCCCAGGGTTGGTGTTTACAACTCGCGTCCTGGATTCCGCTTGCCAATTACAATCCAACTTGAACAATACTTGTGAGCTATCGCTATACTGAGGCAATCTGCTTAGGAATCACATATAGTAATAGAGGCTAATTAGTTTCAGTTCATGGCAAATCAACGGGAAGATCCAAATACATCCTATTTACGAATCATTTTGTTGCTTAGGATACTTTGTTAATTTATAATCTGATTTACTGGTGGTTTAGATAATCATTTTAAATCATTACAGCAAATTGATGTTTCGAGGTTTCAATAAATGGCTAGTTCTGTCTAATGTTTTGCAAGTCCATAAAGAAATGAACAATTTCAAAATAATCAACTTATCAGTCTTTATTGGTATTTTAATTTGTGATGAATATCTATCACGTTAAATGAAGGTCATGAACTGTGAAACAGTTGAGTCGAGAGTTGGTACAAATGATGATGTTATGCATTATGGAAACAAATGTACAGGCTACAATAACTACTAATAGTACTCAAGATTTCAGGTTTGATATCGTATGAAGTGAGGATGTGTAATGCTACTGTACAAGATCATTTGCAAATGTTATTTCCTGTTAAAAACAATACATTATTCTTGTACTAGGCATTCAGTGATACGTTTTAACCATTTATATGTAGTTAATGTTGCTTTATTAAGTGAACAATATATTTTGTGTCCTTGTACTTTTTGCCATACAATCTTCCGTCTATTTCACTTCTGTGCTGGTTCCAAATAAACGCCACCTCAATATCATTTATTCTTAGTTATATCTTTTGTATTCACCTCGTCTATTAATAATTGATTTCCATTATAGTCCCAATCAACAACTTAATCCTACGCATCGTTTGAGGTGGCCAGCTTAACTTTCTACTCACTTCTCAACTCTGGCTTTGGTTTTAAAGTTGACGGATTATATAACGTAGTGTACCTCTGAGAATACAACCTACCAAACCAAGTTTACTGATCTATGAAGTAATTTTATATTCATATAAACTATGAACACGTTTAATTTGCTTATTTTATTGATAATACATCACTTTACATTTAGTTTTTAACTGTTTAGTTTGGTGTATTAGCATAGTATATTCCACGGCCCCCATAAAACACATGGAATGATAATTAGATATGACTGTAAAGCAAGAAATGTAGCGTTTATACATGAAAGCTGGTTGTTAGACAGAATGTAGTAATATCCCTACTATTCCTTATCTACACATCCTTATATTCATAGATGTATCATACTAACAATCTGTCCAGTTTGGATCATAATTTTGCTGTAAACATACACATAATTGGCGGCAAATAATAATTAATTAATTTTTATTTACTATTACACATGCACAACATACATTAATTTTCACATAGTACGGAGCCACCATTTAGAAGCTTACGTTTACATTAGTCTCATACAGTGGAATGCTATACCAGTTGTCGCCTTATAATTGTTGTTAAACTTAACGACACTAAATCCAACTGTATCTGACAAGTGTATATGATCCAATGAATTAATAACAAACATTGGAATTTAAGCAGATTTTTCATTATAGTTAAACCCCTGTCGTTATAGAAGTATGATATTCACCTATAGAAATCAATATTAAATTTTTATATACTACTTAAAAATATAATTACAAATAACTGCAGATAATGTACTGTACTTAGACCAACAATTAAGAGTTTCCACCTAAGCAAAAGAAAATTAAGCAACACTTTCATTATTTGCTATGACAATGGTAACCAAAAGGACATCTTGAATGAGATCAACAGCTCCCATTTATCAATTGGCTTCACTCTAGAATCGGAACTGAACGCTTAATTCCCCTAAAAACAAAAGCAGATGACTCTCTGTCAAAGTCACTATACAGAAAGTCAAATTAGAACGGCTGATATACTAATTTACCGAGTTCCGTCCAGTTGAGTCTATAAAGTAAATTGATATATGCTCTTACATCAATGGAAAGACGAATCTACAAGGACGACACTGTCGATGACCAATTGGTGGAACTCAGAAGGACGTTTATTGCAAGTAAGTTTCATCCTAGGTTACTTAATAAAAATATCAAACCATAGCAACTACGAAAAAGATCATCAGATCAACGAAGGTAATTTTTGTAAACATTCAATTCAGTGGACATACTTCTTCGGAGATTATTAAAATCAGACTCTCAAGATCCATTGCTTAGAGAAATGTGATTGGGCGATGTGTCATTTGCAAATTTGCCTACACCGTGTGGTGTATAATATATTGGGAGCACAAAAGTTATTTATCGGAACAAATTGATGGGGATTGACAAATCAACCTATCTAAAGAAATGCACAAGTTTGTTAACAGCTCTATTCTAGAGTACCCGGCTAATTCTGGTTAAGTTGTTCTGCAAGAATCCTTCTTATAGTCATTTATTCAGTCAAACGAAATGTATTAACGGTATTACAAATAAACAATTTGCGTACTGTAGAAGCTCTAGCAATCCACATTTTCAAGCCAAATCTGTGTATACAAAATGATATGCCGGGCACCTAATGAAGATTGACTGTCTTCGTGAACTGTGCTTTAGAACATTATTCCAATTGTTATAACTGTGGGCAGAGTAATCATTTCATTTCTGTGATTGTTACGTTCCCTCTGCCCGGTTCTCTTGTTTAGTGTATATTGTTTGTATATTGTTTATTACTATGCACTACGGTTGATTTATTGTGTACAAGTTCTCCCCATTCACTGCTACTATCTCTTTTGTTCTGCATCAATGTTAGATTTATGATTGGTTTACCGTGTGATCTGATTTTATGTGTGTATAAAGGCATGATTAAAACATAATACGTTCTCGGTTCTCGCTTTTTCCGTTTTCCTGTTCTCAATTCTGGTTATTCTATTGTCGGCCTGGGGGGGGGTGAGTGGGCTTAGGTCAGTCGCACATTATCAACTAGGCACACATCTCATTGGTGTTCTCGTCGACCAACCAAAATCCATCCTCCTCCTCTCTTTCTCACGTCATAACACAAAAAGTACTACGCGCTTTCCCTTATTCTACCATAATCTGATTTCTCTTGCACTTCTCAATAATAATTGATTACTTTCGTTCCGTTTACCTTCTTTTATTTATGGTTTTTGTTAATAAGTCACTACTAATATTGTTCATACACAATCATGTATCATCATTTTCACTAACAACGTGCTCGCTGAGTAACACCATCATTATAACTTGATATTTCTAAATAATTTTATTGATTACATAACCTTTTCTTCACAGTTCTTATCTCTAAGCCATTTTCGACGAAATACCAGTTTCTTTTCCTTGCATGTATTAGTTTAGTGACGTAGCTCATATCTCTATTACGTAACAGACTATTTTATGTAAAAAGAAGAAAATATAAAATAGGATTGTACAGCTTTAGTAAATCGTCGAAAAGAGAATTTTAATTGCTGAACATTGTTTTCCTATTAATATGAATCTATCTAATTTTAAATTCATGTAATTAGAAATTTACAATTGTAATTTGTGCAACTATTTTTGTAATAATACATTTTAATTACGTAATAAGTAGGTATATTGATATTGCATAATGAAACATTTTCATGGTATCAGATAATTACCCACTTTGATTAGCTTCATTCTTACATTATGACGATACTTAGATTCATGTGTATACTAGGATTAGAATGAATTTGTATATTCCCGTTGATATGTTATAAACTGAAGCTGGTCAGTCTCTGTCGTTATATGTACATCCTGAGCGGATTGCCTCAATATAGCGAATTATTTACAAGTATTATTTAAGTTGAACTGTGACTGGCAAGTGGAATCCAGGACGCGCGTTTCGTCCTATTTGAGACTCATCGGCTGGATGTACCTTCATCTCAATGTTGCTGTTCACAGTGGGATTATCCTAATATCAATGTGCCTGTTGCACAAGTGTGACTATCTGGACTCAGTAGTCTAGTGGTGAACGCGGTGGCATTCGACACGAAACGGACTGGGTTCGAATCTCACTATGAACATCAACATTGGGGTGCAGGTATATCCAGCCGATGAGTCTCAAATAGAACGTCACGCGCGTCCTGCATTCTACTTGCCAGTCATAATACAACTTAAATAATTCACGTGTACGCCACTGTAGTGAATATTTTTTATTTACATAGATTTATATTGCAAGTAATATTCTATTCTTATGAATAAACATAATGGAATTTAAGAAATAACGTTTTTCGTAGTCAATCACTATTTCATCACCCTTCTTGCAATACAAGTGTACGACTTTATATCTATCAAGGAAGGTGGAGTATTGGTACTAGTGAGAACTGTTTAATCAGACTGTATTTCATTATTGACTAGTATTGGTTCTAGAATCCACTTAGTGAGATGTTCATGTTAATACTGATAGTCAATATCGTCCTGAAGTATAACTTTACTTATTTTGTATATAATTTATTGTACTACTTTAGTCTTTGTATTTATAATTAGTACTTCAGCAGTATGTCTTTTATTTTAACTTTCTGATAGGGAATGATATCATATAAATACTTATATCACTCATCTATGGTTTATGTCATGACGTACTAAACATAGGAGTTATGATTTGCTTTGAAATCGCTAGCAAAAAGAAATAACCTATTCAAAGTTAATTGTTGATGTATTATGTAGGGCTGAGAAAAAGAAATTCATCGGTAGTGAAAGGTTTTATCAGCAACTTCATAGTAAATATGATATAAGTTAGACAACTAGTTCGAAACCAACAGTTTACACTTTCAAATTTTGGTTATCTTAAGCTCAATACTATTCACTTTTATTCAAAGTAGAATAAAATAAGTTATTATCAACTGGTTAAGCAAATTATTGATAAACTTTTGATTAGCATATCTTGAATGTATGTAAACTGATTGGTTTTTCATAGTACAAAGGCGTATACAATCGAATAAGTTTATCAACGATTTACAAATAATAACTTAACAGATCAAGACCTTGAAAATACTGTCGATATGAAAACAATTACTTTAACATCGTAGTTTTAATTTTATCGAAAAGTACTTTTCCTTAAGTCAGAATTTAGATAGTTGTATTACATTGAACAGTTGCCAATCAATCAATTGCTGTTACCTCATGTGGAGTATAAGCCACCGACCAGGAGTTTCCAACCAATTATATACTCAAATATCATTTCCAGTTCCTACCAAGTGTTGTTCATTCTTTTCATGTCTGCCTCCAGTTTCCAAATCGATTTGTTCTTTGGTCTTTCTCTTTTCCTTTCGCCTTGAGGATTCCAAGTTAGTGCTTGTCATGTGATATACTTTAATGATTTCTTCAATATGTGTCATATCCACACCCAGCATTTTTTCTAATTTGTTCCTCAGCTGGATTTGGGTTGATATGTTCTCTTCCACAGTAGGTTATTGTTGATTGGGTCTGGCCAACGGATCTTAAGTATCTTAAGCAGACAGCTGTTTATGAATACTCGTATCTTTTGAATGATGATTCAAGTTTCAGCTCCATACTATAGAACTGTCCTCACTTTTGTAATGAAAATTTTGTCATCGATGTTGGCTGACAGCTGGTTTTAGTCCTAAATGTTTTACAGTTGTAGAAATACTATCGTTTCTTTGTTAATCCGTACCTTGATAACTGCATCAGATTCTCATTCTGCATCGATGATGCTACCGCCTAGTTATCTAAGAGTTTCTACATCTTCCATAGATTCTCCGTCTAGTGTAATTTGGTTGATGCTCGTTGTACTGTGTTGTATCTATAGATGTTGCTTACCCTTAATGTATGTTTAAGCCTACTGCTGGCTTCAGAGACTACTACTACACAGTCTGTCTTCACCTGTATTTGTTGCTGTGTGTGGGATAGAAGAGCTAGGTCATTGGCAAAGTCCAAGTCATCTAGTAGAATCCGTGTTGTTCTCAGTACTACTAGCTCGCTTTGAGCTGTTTACGTTTTTATGATCCAGTCAATCACCGGCAGAAAGAGGAGGGCTTAGAGAAAGCAGACTTGTCGGACATCGGTCTTTACTTTGAATGAATCTGTCAGCTGACCTTCATGTCCACTAACTGGTTACTTTCACTATATTCAAACTTTCATATAAATATACTCACAGTAATATCAATATAGATACATTAAGAACAGAATTAAATAACAATAGAATGAAGTGTACAACTTGAATATTAAAGTTGTTTTTTATTTAATTGTAAAGATGAAAAACAAAAAGTTAATTGATTGATAGAATACTACTTGAAATAACAATACTGAATATGAAGATTTCATTGTATAATTAGTTACTGTCATTTCAATTACATATAAATTGATAAGATGATTTAAAAGAATTAGTAGAAGAGTAAACTACATTGTCTATCAATATACAATATTAAATTGTTTAGAAAGTCAATTAAAGTTAAATGAATAAAGAATTTCAATAATTGTTTAGATTGATAGTTCTAGAATTAGGTAATTTTATAGAAATCTTGAAAGTTCTAGTCGAAGAAGACATGTGAAGTTACAAACTTGCGAAGAAACAATAAAAAGGTAGATGTTGGGGGGGGGGAGGGGGAAAGGAGGGGAAAGTTAAAAAGGTTTAGTTCACTTATTTTACTACAGTAATTGAAAGCTAATTCCTAACACCTTTTGTATATAAAATTTTTCAATTGTTATAATTTCAAAATTTTATAATATTGAGTTGATTTATTTATTGTGAACATTGAATGTACTAACAGTTAAATAGACATCTATACGCTTAATTCACGATACTCCCATGAACTTACGTCATCAGGGAAAGAGTAGTCTCTTTAACACAATACTACGTAGTTAAACTGATACAAATTAAGAAATGGATATAATGAATGCATCTAAAGTTATCAACAAATAATGCAACTAGCTGAGGCCATAGTAACTAAAAGAATTAAACTTGACCACTGTATTCAAAAAGATTAGGCAATAAATTAAATTAGTGTTATTCATTGTAATTAAGTGTAATATGTAATCATATTTAATAGCAGCCCACCAGTAACTAATATTAGGTGATTCTTGACAAAGTGATGACCATTGTAATTTGAGTATATGGCGGTCACCCACTAACAGAAATGTCAGTCTGTCGTTGCCAATCGGATCAGTAGTTTGACATTTATGCGTTCTCTGCGAAGCCTGATGGTCCCTCGAGAGATTCGTTGCTATTGTCGTGGATGGTCATTTCCTTGGAGCTTCATAATAAGATGAAATAGCTGTCCAGTGATTCCTAGTTTTCGCAGGTTGATCTTTGTTTCATAACTTCGAAATAGAACTATTATACAACTACTGCCTATACAATGTTGCCATACACACTTGCTATGAATAAGATAGACTTCATTAGGTGATTACCGAAAATCTAGGTATGGGAGTTGTGATATACCATAATAGTCAAGAAATAAATCCGTTTCAACTACAGATGTAGTTAATTTTCAACTTATCTATCTTTCTTAGTGTTAGCTATAACAACAGTACTAAATTTAGTCGATATTTGATTAAACTGTATTTAGTATGTTAGGTATTACTGTTGGAAATTATACTCTCAACTTCTCAGTTTTTAGGAATTTATCTTCTACCAGGAGATTCACTTATTGACTTAGAATATCCTAATGACATAGTTCTGTCTCGTGAAGGCGCTGATAAAATGCAGAATCTTTTAACAGGAATAATCACCAATTTAACCAAGTTTGAAATGCGTTTCTCCTGGCTCTGAATGCAGATTATTTCTTCAAGACTGGTCTTCGTCAACACCTGAGCTACGCATCGGGAGTGAGGCAATTGGGCGAGTTGACGACTTCACTCATCTTAGAAGCCTGATTAGCCCTAATGGACTGGCCTCTGACGAAATCACAGTACAAATTCGCGAAGCTCACCTGGCTTTTGCCAAGTTACGTCACCTATGGCGTAGACGCAATATTCGTCTCTCAAAGAAAGGAAGAGTGCACTGCGCAACAGTTTGTTCTGTCTTACTGTATGGATGTGAGACGTGGCCACTAAGAGTAAACGACACTCGAAGGTTATTAGTTTTTACCATTGGTGTCCCAGAAACACCGCTCACATTAGCTGGGGTCACCGAGTAAGCAGTAACTAGATTCAACGACGGGTATTAAGTAAAGGTAGTAAATCAGTTGATGAGGTTGTGAATCTTCATCGACTGAGGTGATTGGGACATATGTTAATTAGGCTCAACCACCGTCTGCCTCGACCCGCGATATTGGCCGATATAAGAGAAAGATGTGAGAGAGGTAAAGTCAGCCAAAACAAAACATATCATTAGTCCATGAAGTTGCTGACTTCTGGCTTGAGTCATGTCAGTATCTGCAGATTACCTGGTCTGTAAGAATATCGTAACCAGTAGTTGGAAACATTGGGTAAAATAGCTCGAAATCTATCACTGTAGTGTAGATGTACCTACTGATTGTCTTCCCTTAAATCATGAACTTAAAATTATTTGATAACTTTCTTTTCCCTCTCCTTCTCTTTTCATCCTGAACCATATTCCATATATTCCCTCTTCTTTGTTTTTATTATTATTAACATTGAAGTAACTTCTACTTCTATCATGTGATGCTAATCTTGTTACGCTTTACAAATATGGTAACTTGAACTGATGCACAAATGTGCCAGATTCTATGTTGATCATATATACTAAGTTCAATATCTGATTAATTGTTTATATATAATGAGATAAGTAAATAACTCCTACAATAAATTCATTATCTACGGGTGTGTTATTCAATATCATAAAAGATGAGGTCAAATGTACATGTTTGTTTTAAAGATACTTTAAAAATAATGAGTAGTATAAATGCTTAAACACTATTGTGTAAAGTAAACACCCAAAAAAAAAAAACAGTGAAAAAGAAAATCATTATTATAGATAAGATATAGACATCTTGACAATAAATAATAAGATAAAATGTGAAGATGATGAATAGATTTTCAAAGTTTACATGAATATAACGAGTTTGTAACATTTATGCTATTTTGTTGCCTAGAGCCAGTTTTGACAAGTAAATGTAGATAGTTTTAACAAAAGTGAAAAAAAAAATGAACTATTACTTCATATTATAAGTTAAAGATTTTCAATGTTTTACTTATTACTTAAGTATAGTTAGTATAATTTCCCATAGAAAACTAACTGAGAAATGAAGGGCACTACTTATGTCCGATTCTTTAGATATTCAACTTATTAAAGACTGAATAATGAATGTTGAAGAATATGCTGAATTCATTTAAACCTAAAGGATTCTCTTTCATTACTTCATAACTCAGAAGCAATAATAATCACTATATAAATGATTAATGTACATACTTTGTGTATAATGGAAATTATAAAGAACTAGAAAGAACACAATAGCTGACTATATAAGAATCAATTAAGATATGTTTAGAACAACTGAATATTTCTGTTAACTGATATGAACATTCTGGAAGAATATCATGAAAACACATAAAGGCAAGTTATTAGATAATGAAGATTGTAGACAAAAGGGTTATGTAAACATAATTGTATAATGAATAGACTAAGAAAAAATAAAGCTGAGCAATGCACAAAAAGTAATTAATCACTAAAAGAATGAATTCAAGTATGATGTAAGTTATTACGTTTCCAGGTTGTAAAGTAGGTGAAGTAAAACTGTACAATAAATGAATTCATTTTATTTGGCTACGGTGATAGTTCTTTTTTAAATTAACGTTATGTTTTTCATCGAATTTGTTCTTCTTAGGAAGGCATAATTCAGTTAGTCTTATTTCAACCAAAACATTAAGTTCTAATTGTCAGTACGTTTTAGCTTCAAAACTAACCATCTTTATAATCTACTTTATGGTTAACCTCAACTGCCGCAAGGTTGTGTCTGAAGCTATTCAAACTTCGAACACTATAATTTATTTTTATTAAATGAATGGAGATTTTGTTATCCACTACAGAATAAAACAATTAAGGAATTAGAAATAAGTGGTTTTGTTTAGTTTTATGAACCTTTCACACCAGTCAACAACATTCGTAATCTTACAGTCCTACAGCAATTAAAGCTTAAAAATAAAGAATACATAAATTTCCAAAATCACTGGTTACATAGAAAATATTTATGTTATACAGTATGATTATGTAAAATCAGTCGTAAAATTTTGCTTTGATATCACGAACTGGTTTGGATTAGACAACCATTGATTACCAGAAAGGATTAAACAGCTGTTTTGTATATTGTGAGACTCTTCAATAGTGAGAATTCACGACCCAATCAGTGATCAAACCCAAGACTCTCTAGCTTCCCGGTGAACAATTTGCCATCAGATCATTGAATCGGCTCCCAACAGTTAATGTTTCTAATCCAGTCAATTTGTGACACGTTTACACTACCTCATCGATTCCCATCAATGGGTAACTACCTTACATGTGACAAGGTTAGACTTATTTGTGGTTATCACCTTGAGTTATCTAATTAGAGGTATAACCTGACAGTTTGTTAGTTTAAAGCCATGTCCATGAATTATGAAGTTGCTTCATCAGTATTAACAAACCCACAAAATATATGTGAAATTTCTTACATAACTATTACTATTCTTATCAAATCAAAAGTTTAGCATGTTTTCATAAAACTGTTTTGCATAAAAATACAAAAAACACATACATGACATCAAACCATTGGCAAATACCTGATAGTCAATAGTTTCAATAATTAGGGAAGTTTGTAGAGATAGTTAACTGTTAAATCCAATTTCGATATCATGAATTGATCTGAATCAGACAACCATCGATCGCCTGGAAGCACTGGACAGCTGTTTCGTCCTATGATGGGACTCCTCAGCAGTGCGCATCCACGACCCCGTCGGGGATCGAACCCAGGACCTTCTGGCTCCGCGGCGAACGCTATACCATTGGACCACTGAGTCGGCTCCTAACGGTTGATATTTCCGATTCAGCCAATTCGTGATACATTGCGCGACCTCCTCTATGCCATTGGTGAGGAGTCCCATACTAGGACGAAACAGCTGTCCAATGCTTCCAGGTGATCAATGGTTGTCTGATTCAGATCAATTCGTGATATTAAAATTGAATTTAATAGTTTCTAGTTGTTAAGGTTTTCTGAAAGAAAGGGAATACTGAATTTTGTTAGATATTTTAATGTTACATAAGTTACTTATGATATTCTATACCATTTTGATATCTTATTAGATTTATGCGACTAAAATGGTTTTTTACTATGTTAAGCAATCAATCTTAAGAACTTTCTACAGTGATGACTTCATACAACCTTATTCAAAAGTAAACATTCGAAAGTTGTGTTAATCATAGTTGGTTATCTTCAATCCAACTTGGAATCTTTGTATAGAATGTAATCATTGTTGATCATATATATTGCTAAACATTTGGTTATACCTAACAATGTTTTGTAAAATATTAACAGAATGAATTAAATTTACCTGTTTATTTGTCATGGACTGAAATTGATCGGTCTGTTACTCTATGTATTTCCTGAGCGGATTGCCTCAATATAGCTGTAGTTTACAAGTATTATTTGAGTTAGATTGTGAGTGGAAAGAGAAATCTAGGACATGCATTTCGTTCTATATGGGACTCGTCAGCTAGATGTGTCTGCAACCCAGTGGTGATGTCCACAACTGAACTCTAACTCAGTTCATTGCACAATTGTGGCTGTATGGTCTCAGTAGCCTAGTGGTGAACGCGGTGGCGTTTGGCACGAGACAAAATGAATTCGAGTTAACCCGTGATCATCAACATTGGGATGTAGGTACATCCAGCCGACGAACCTCAAATATGGCGAAACACGTTTCCTGGATTTCACTTGCCAGCCACAATTCGACCTAAATCATAGTGTTATACTTTATCAATATCTAGGCAAGATAAGTACTTTGTAAAACATTCTATGGTAATGCTACATGCTCAAAATAAACTTCGATTCTCCTGAAAGTCACCACGAAAGTACATGAAATGGTTTACAATCCTTGTCATTTAAAGTTGCTAAAAGAAAACTTTAGATTTTCAAAGCATATGATCAATTTTTTATTAAACGAAAGCTGTTTACAGTTTCCATCATATGACTGTAATACAAATATTGTTACAAAAAAGCATTTTTTTGTAATGTAATATTTTTGTAAATATCTATTGATATTCAACTGTTTATATTCAACTTTCTAATTTGTGACTCCCCATATTCAAATTATTTCGTCACATCACGTAAACAATCCACAAGTGTCTGGGAATTTAATAGTCAGTTAAAAGCACTGACTTGTATATCAATTCATGTATATAAACGAAAACCTAACATAACTTGTCACACAAACAATTGCGTCACGTCATCATATACATTGATACTTGAATAATGAATGGAATGCCAAATTACTTAATTGAATGGAACGTAACAAGTCGATACTGTACATGTTCAGTACATCAGTTGTTATTATCTCAATAATCAAATTTATATCTATGCCCATATTATCCAATTCAACCAACCACTTGATAACACAACAATAACAATGTCAAAACGTAGTTCACTGAATTGGAGAAAATATAAACTGCCTTAAAACACAATCAATCTGTAATGAAATTAGGAAATGTTCGACAGTGGTATTCGTTTGTATCAAATTAGTTTAGATGATACTAACATGTCTACCACGTTTGGCAACTATCGATATGTTTGAATTTGATGTTATGAATTTGTTTGAGTTAGATAACTATTGAAAACTAGCAAGTGGTACTGGACAACAGTTTCGTCATGTTATGGGACTATTTAGCAGTGCACACCTACGATAATACCACAATATTGAACTCAATACCTTCAGACATATTAATCAATGATCCGGTTTCTAGAGGTTGGCACTGCTAACTTAAACAATTCGTGTTATATTTGTTCGGCTTCATCCATTTCCGCTTTTCGGAAACAACCCTGAGCCAAACGTAGTTGAATTCCACAGGTTATGTCGAATGTGAGGTAGCTACCTACCAATGGAAATAGATGAAGTAACTAGTCTTTACCGCCAACTGACTGAGATAAAAATTTCAACTATTGGAAGTCTGCCAGCTACGTTGTCTAGTGGTTTAGTATTTGGAGGGAAGTACTTAATTTTCTGTGTTAAATCTCAGCATGGGGTTGTCTTTACGCACAACTGTAGAGTCCCATATTAAGATGAGAAAACTTTCCAGTGCCACATTGTGATTTTTAATGATTGTCTAATTGAAACAGGTTCGTTTTATTCGAATCACATTCACTAATTCAATTGGGTTGGTTATTTTTGTGGAGATTGGTTATTTATTTGATTGAATATGTCACAAATTAGTGTTGGCAGGGTGCCACTGAAAACCAGGGATCACTAAACAGCTGTGGTGCAGATGGTTAAGCGTTTGCCGTCAACCTGAAGACCCTAGTGCGGAATCTTGGGTGCGCACTATTGAGTAGTTCCACACTAGAACGAAACAGCTGTCCAGTTCTCCCTGGTTTTCGATGGTACCCTGTCAACATCAATCTGTGACATTCAACCACATTCACTAATATTTACAGCATCCCTTACACATCATTATGACTGGGTAGAAAGGTACAAAAATAGAAGTAAACGAAATTCATTATATTGAACTAATACATAGTTACAGGTATTTACTTTTGCTTTTTTCTAAATTCATTATTTACAAAACAACAAATTTGATTCACAAGATGTTTAGTTATTACATCATGTGTATTCATTATTTTGATGAATACTACTGATAATTTCATGTGTTTGTTTATCATATGATGTAACTAACTTGTATAGTCAAAACAACATGTTCATTCGATTTGTTGATTGTTTAGATAGTTTGAACTTTGTTTAGTAGTGAAGATACCAACGAATTGAAGACAGTGTCAATAACTTAAGCAACAAATTTATTAAAAAATAGATTACATAACAAATTTTATACATCTTAATATACATAAGGTCATATGATTGTTGTTGAATGATGAAAGTTAATCGCATAAAACAAAGATTAAAAAAGAACTTTACAGTTTTTATGTTGGTTAATTTCTATACTGACAATCTTTACATGATAAGTTAAACTGTATAACTCAACACATAGACTTATATCAATCTATTAATGTGTACAAAAATAAGATGGATCATCTAAGTGACTAATGACGCCAGAACCAACACAGCCAACCCAGACTATACTCTAATTACACTGAAACTAACCAAATGAGTTGAAATGTCTGTGTCAAATCATATAGGGTTTGGTAAGACAGCATGTAAAACATTGGGAGAAATCAACATAAAATGCAGAGATTTCCCATGCTGCCCAATGATTTCATTGTTACAGCGTTTAACCTAACATTATTTCCCGACTTTAAATAAGGTTTTGATCAGTGTTACTCTACGTTTTGATTGGTCTTACAACACTGCTAAACAGTGACACGATTGTGACAGCATTTGTCGTTTGAGTAACATAGGCCTTTGCTTACAATTCTAGCTTTAACTAGAATTTCTAAATTCCATTTTAAATAATATTCCATACGATAAGTGGTGTTCCCAGCCTTAAGTCCCAATTGTATTAATGAACTTATGTTTAGGAGTACTGTAAGACTGGGTAATGTTGTACAAAACGGAACGTAATTCCAAAATTAGTACTTGTTGTTATGAATTTGTTGTAAAGTTAAAATTTAAGATTACAATTATGGGTTGTGACTCAATTAACACAGTAAATAGCATTAATGAATAATTGTATCGATATATGGCAATAGGTTAGGTGTCGTTGATAAATTAAGTCTCATTATATTATGCCTTCCTCATAGAAACCTTGAGGAAAAATAAATTTACAGCAAGAAGTATGCACATATACATGGTTGAATTGATTGTGGTATGCATCCATCTGTGGATAAATTTTAGTGTAGATTTTCGTGGAGGAGGCATGTTGTAATGAGTCATTGATAGCTGACCTTTCAAATTTTCGGTCACACAAATGAATTTCTTCATTGTCGTTGATGTGGCTAAACAGTGACAACGACACTTTAAGACTATGATTAATTTATTTATCAAGCAAAATATTCCCCTCCCCCCCCCAACCCCTGTAATACAATTACTTTTCATATGCACAATTGAATCATAAATACTGTTTTTTTCATTGGCTTAATGTAATTAATGAAGTAAAACGATGATTAGCCTATTTGTAAACTGAGTATGATTGTTACGAATATCGCGTTCACATGCTACTGTACTGTACTCTAACCTCATATATTTTATATGTTTTAGTTAGTTCATAAATCAGGTTTAGTACAACACTGTCAATTTCACAGTAGAAATGTAGAGTGGTGACTTATTAAAGCATTCAAAAGTCAAATTTATTATATTTCAATGTAACAAAGATTATTCACTTCAGAACTCGACATAGTTTGTAAACATGTGATCAACTATTGGATTGTTTTACTATTAAACATATCAAGAATCAAATACAGATTATCATGTATTCAGAAAATGTTTAACAATCCAATTAAGTAATAACCTGGAGTTACTGTACAGTTATTACCTAATGACAATTTATGAAGCGGAGAATATGCCTTGCTTATGATATTTATGACATATTTTTGGTAATTTACAGGCACTTTTCAAACTACTCTGAATACTGTATGTATAGGTATATTCACATTTGTCACCAGTGTAAACTGTTTACGAGGTACGTATCCTAAATAAATGTTCTAACTACTATCAAGTATAGAAAAATTTACTTGAAAAATTACAGTGTACTTTCTGATGTCAATTGGTTTCATATATGGAGAATTCTTAAACAATTAGGTTGAGCAGGCATATCCAGCTGATGAGTCCCAAATAGGACGAAATGTGCCTCCTGGATTTCGCTTGATAATCACAATATAACTTTTACATTACTGGTAATGTAATTAGTTTATCACTTTTCTCCTTTAAAACTAATGAACATTATTATCTTAATATAGTCATACATTCACACTTTTATTCCTTCCTTGAAATACAACATGAATGAATATTTTGATTGTGCCACGTCTATAGGCATGTTACATTAATCATTACATTAAACTCAACGCTGAAGAGATTACTGTGTACTATCTAAGTAACATAGAAGTTATTATTTAACTTCTTTGATAACCAGAACAGTGTAGATTCAATTAATCTTGATCGTTATACAGATCATGAACATTTTTCAATGTTTTATCAGCTTATTTATAGTTCAAGTGTAACTGTATGATTATTTTCCAGTTTGTTTACTTATGCTGCTATGAGTTGAAACACTTGAACTAGTCTTCGAACAAAGAATTTAACAAAGTGATACATATATAAGATCAAATTAAAGTGTGTTTGTTTCTTAAGAAACTACTGGCTTACCATATAATCGTTTTTTTCTTATGTTGCGATGGGGCTAAGCAGATTGACCATAAGTTGTGGAATACTTGGACGTACGTATTTCGGTTACTCAGATCATGTCAAATAGACTAGTATGAAAAACTCATAAATCACCACTCGGCCCCAAACCCACTCTCAGGTCACAATATAATCTAAATTACTATGATATTGTCATATATATCTCATTGATTGAAAGCACTTTGCTCTGACTACTTAATCACCACTACAATGAATTGTTACTAAGTTAGTGATTTTCTATTTGTATACCTTGAATTCGTGAATTAATATTCACGGGTTCGCATCAATTTTGTTATTAATTATAACTGTTGCAATTTATTGATGAACACTACCATATGCAAATGTTAACATTGAGTCGAAAGTAACACCAATTAGCGAATCCCTGAAAGTACAAAACATTCATCATGTATTACATTTACCAGTTACAATCTAACTTTGACAGAAGAGTATGCTTCATTACATACAATAATAATTAGATTAAAATGAAATATCAGTTTACATTAACCTTTATTTCTTTTAGGAAGAGCTTGTATATTTCCGTTGATCTGTTATAGACTGAAGCTGGTCAGTCTCCGTTGCTATATGTGCATCCTGAGCGGATTGCCTCGATATAGCGATTTTTTCACAAGTATTATATAATTTGGATTGTGACTGGCACAAGTGTGACTGTCTGGACTCAGTAGTCTAGTGGTGAACGCAGTGGCGTTCGACACGAAACGGACTGAGTTCGAATCCCAGTGTGAACATCAACATTGGGATGCAGGTACATCCAGCCGATGAGTCCCAAATAAGACGAAACGCGCGTCCTGGATTCCACTTGCCAGTCACAATTCAAATTATATAATATTTTATTTCTTTTATCTAACTGTTCATTATTAAAATATTGTTCTACTTAAATATCCATAAAAGAAGTATGATAAGTTGCTCTGTCTAGTCAGTTACACGAAGTAAACTAATTAGCACTATGATACTCATAGTTTTCTGATATGTTACTATGTATTCAGTATTCCCAATTGATTTCTTAATTCTATCGTGTATAATATCTTATAAGTAATTAATATTATAATTAAATAGATTGTACCAATATGTCTTACTTATAAGTAGTATTATCATTAATGATTATGAACACCTAGTATGCTAATTATATCAGTAAATATTATCTAATGAAATATCTATGTTCATGAATAGTTCCAATATAAATTAATTAAGATGATAATACATCTATTGTTAATGTAATTAACTCAATTTAAAATCAAGTTTCAGCATGGATTGTTGATTATTCTCTCTCAATGTACAAAGTCTAGTGTACAAAGTATTAGTGATTGTTTATTTACTTTTATAACATTTTAAGTAACTATAATAATCTTAAATATGTTTTCTTTTTATTTATATGCCTATATAAATGATCATTATAATATATTCTAATGCATAACTGAATGTTCAATTTATAGCATAATCTTGATATTTGAAAGAATTCAACCAATCTGATCAACGTTAATCTCCTTCCAGTTAAAAATAAAGTATGAATAAAGAGAACAAGAAAACATTCAGAATAGATAATTGTTTTCATTGTATAGTTCTCTAGGTAATACAATTTAATTTTGAAGCATTATTTATCATTCTAATTATAAATGTCAGTATCTATTTCATATGATTGTGAGCATTCTAGATATTCCACAAGCCTTAACTCATAATGAAATAGAACTTTGTATGTAAGACGGATTGTTCATAGCTAAGTCAGCATTCTCTAAACGTTTTTTTCAGAGCTATTCAACTATAAATGAAGTAATGTTTAAGTTGGATTGTGATTGACAAGCGGAATCCAGGACATGTCTCTCATCCTATTTGGGACTCATTGGTTAGATGTAAATGAATCCCAGTTTTGATGTTCACACTGGGATTCGAACTCAGTTTGCTTCGTATCAAACGACATCACGTTCATTAATAGGCTATTGAGTCCAGACAAAATCATCCTAAATATACGAAGTAACTTAATTAGGACTTTGCCCATGATATTCTAATTAATTTCTAGCATAGTGAATGATCAAAAACAGGAAAGTACTTGTGATATGAAACTACTGACACATATCTATATTAATGGTTTGCTAGGATGTCATTCAAGAGTTGAGAAGTAACAAGATCTATCTATTGATTTTAGCTTAATTCCACAATAATATAACTATATTATGCTGCTTACGAAGTCACAAGAAAACAAACTTCCAGAAAATATGAGGATAACGTAAAAATACTACTAATTTAACTATGAAATATTCAATGTTGTTACTTTCGTTTGACCTCAAAATGGTATTAAAGCATAACTACTATTATAACTTATATATTCATGCCTACTGTCGATTAGTCACTGTCAAATATAATCAAGAATTCCTCTAGGATTCACTGACACAATGACATCATTTGTCCACTGGACCAAATACCTATGAATTTGAATACCATATGTGAATATTACTGAAGGGATGGTTTATAACAAGTACAAATATACTATCCAATGCTTGTTGGTTATCAGCATTTCTGAAAATGATGTTACAGAATGGTGAAAATAACTTTTGAACGAACAACTGGACTTTTTAGGTTGGTGTTTCTTAGCATAAACTGGTCATTTATGAGTATTACAAGTTGAATATGATAAAAAGCTATTTAGGTTATGACAAAGTAAAAATACCTTACTATTGACTAAATACATTAGGTACATGTTGTTGATACTATTGTTAATTTCAATTGAGACATCGTCATCAGAACATAGTTAAGGAAGAAAAGTATAAATATGGTAATTACTCACTAACTTGGCTTGATTTATTTATCTATCGATTACACTGATATGCAAATGGAGCTTGATCGGTTAACCAATGCAGTAAAATGCATAAATAGATATTCTTCACTTTAATAGTTACATGGTTACATGGTAGCATAGTTGTATATAACATCTGTAATATCTAAGTCCTAGTAAGTGAATGTTTTAAGTTAAAAAAATACCCAATATGTGTAGATCACTAACCTGTTGTAAATTGCGGCCAAATGAAACTGAAGTTGCACCCGGTATATGACCAAGTTACGTTTGGATTATTACCAGAGCAACTTCTAACGATTGAACCCACTCTTACGAATGAGAAGAAATCAGAAGGCAATGAAGGATGGAAGAGAAGTTATATTTGATCGTGAATGGAGCGGCAATGGGATAGCAACGTCTAGGCTGGCAAACTAGAGAGAGTTGCTTTTAACGGTATGGCGTGACGTGATCTGGTGGTGATGCGTGACCGAGCGCCTTCAACTTAGTAGTGTCCGCTAAAACAAACATGGTCAGTATCAATGTCGAAACCTATGTAACTATTTATTTTGGGGATTATTTACCGCTACAAAACCATGTTATATTTACGCATGATCTACTTAGAATGCAATAGAATTTTGTAATTATTATACCATCCATACACCTTTCCATATCATTTTCAGATTGACATTTTCCTGTTGAATACACTTAATGAATTAAAATACTTAAGTCCTTAATCACCAAAAAGACACAAATACGACCTTTAAATTGTTATAGTTTGTACTAAAAGCAATTCATTGAAGCCTAAGTGAACTCAATATTGTATGTTTATGTTGTAATTTATTAGTTTTGTAATAAGTAGTATGGTAATTATTCATCTATGAATAATAATAATAATAATAATAATAATTCAGTTGTCTGTTAACAAAGATTAAGGAATTGAATAGATATTATCATTGATCATGTGATCTGATATCCTAAAAGTGAATGTGTGTAATTTATCCTTAATTCTGTTCATAGTTATTAAAATGTACTTATGCTTGTGTAAATAATTAATAATGTAAATTTTTGGCTGTAGTACTATTATATTGGAGAGAATTAGGAAAGGAAACCAGGTAGTTACAAATAAGTTTTATAATGTTTATTAACTAATCTGGAAACTATTTTACAAATCATCAGTTAGTTAATCAGTAATGTACAATGAAAAATTCGGAGCATATCCGAAAAAATTCAAGTTGTCATCATATTAACACTACGATATCAAATTAACACGATTAAGACTAAAATTTAGTTCGACATTAAGAAACGAAACAACGATGTGCATGGAGGAATAGAACCTTAAAATCTAGGGAAGATAAAGCATGTATACACTTGCGTCACAATTCTGGCTCTGGCCCATGTTACCCAGTGTCACCAAACATTTTTTACTATAGACGCTCTGACTTTCACTAAGTAATTTGCATCTACCGGCATGGTCAAGACCAACAGTCAAAGACTTTGTAGGCGTATGCCTTATTTAATTTGACTGCCTCTGTATTACTTCTATCCTAATCATACGTCAGTCAACAGAGTGTAATGAAGTAGGAGGGGAGTATATATAGTACAGGTCAAAACTACCTCAGTCGATGAAATTTTGTCAAACATCAGTATTTCTTACTCAGTCATTTCATAACATCTGAACAGGGTTTTGTAGATCAGTATTATAGGAGGAACTTAGGCAACGCTTGCCTTCTATTTTAGTAGCCTATATTTCGCACCAACTGATTATTGGCGGGTGAATTACTTTATGGTCATTAGTTATTTCGTCGAGAGACGGAAATTTAAATTACGCTATAGGAGATGCGACTTAGTAAGTCCAGTTGAGATTTCTGAATTTTTGACTTCGAAGATAAGGGAATTCGTCAATACACTCGAAAACTTCACTTTTTGAAGTCAATCTAGGTGATGAAATAAGTTAACAATGGAAATCATAATGTAGTAGGAATTAAAGTGAAATATTCAATACGTACCCTTTTATCTTGTTAGCTAATAGTGTCAACCACCTACTTCTGGCTTCCAAATCACTAGCTATGCATAAAATTTACTAGCGGTGAAGTACTCGTAATATTTTAAACGCAATTTCTCCCAAACATTTACAAATATAACTGCAAATATCTTCCAGTAAGGCATTATTGTCATCTATTGTCGCATTCACGATACATTATGCTTTATACATTGAAAATTAAAGTACTTATCTAATTACCCTTAGTCACAAAAAGTTTCCTTCTCTGCAGTAATACGATTAAAAGAAGTGTCAGTTAATGCTTCTCAATTAGTAAAATTAATAATTACAAGAAAAATACATTGTACTAAATGAATTTAAAGCAATTACTGATTGCTGCATCTAGTTGCCAAGATATTATTCATCTCATTATGAGTCTATCATTGACTTACTAACGTTAAAATCGAATTTTCTGTAAGTGTTTTAATTGATACCTGACAAGTAGACAGGTGAACATAGGAATCTATCAATGAAGTAAATATAATTACAATAATGTTTTATTAAACCAAGAATATGAACACTGTGAATTAACAGTTAGTTAATGAACTGCAAATAGAAAAACTTCTAATTATGTAATTTAACATCATCTAAGAATCTACTATGAAAGTCAATTAGTAAACAGAAACTAATTAGTTAATGTGATCTTTATAATGTTAATAGCAGTAGCGAATATAAAGAGCAGTAGTTGGCATTCATTGATTGAAAGTGTGAGTTAAGTTTTCTTGAACATACAATCACTATAGATAAACAAAGTTCAATATCATATAATAGACCGATTGATGTTATTAAATTGACTGAAAGATGGTGAAATCAAGTAGATAAGTGATAGAATCTACATAGTTAAAGATATATAGCCTTGGCAAAAGTAGAAAATGCAAAAAGAAAACAATTATGTCATATATCTGATTCATTACGAGAAATCAACAGTAAGGCTAGACGATTCAGTTGTTTTTATAATGTGGATGCACAAATTGTAAGATGAGTAAATGGTTATTAGGGTTATATTGTTATTTATAATAATGAATAAAGCATGGTGACAGTATAAATATATTCTTTAAAGAAAACTATTAGGAGTAGTCCTTTGCCATTGTACGACCATAACATATACACACTTTAACTTTATTCCATTCAAGTCAGTTTGTAATCACGTAGGAATCAGTAGGAACTTTGCGTATAGAACCCAGTATTATACTAGTCTCAACAGATATAGTGTATTATAATCTTGTACCATAATAGTTTTAGGTAATAAAACCCACTTTGCCTACGTCGATTTGATGAACCAGATAGTTTCGCTAACTCATAATGTGAGGCTCGAAATCAATGACATCTTGTATATGATTACTGGGTTGGACAAAATAAAGCAAGATGAGGGCTCTTGGTTTAGGTAGTTCAATATTTTAAAATCATTTATGAACGCCATTAGTGTTACAAACAAAAAGAGGAACCTGAAGTGTTATTCGAATACAACCAATAGACAGTAAGTTGTTATCAATAACAACTGATTTATGGTCATTTCAAAAGACCTGGTGAGTGCACTGACATAGGGGGGGATGTGTAGCACGCTGTTTTAGCTGTTAGCTGATGAGTTTGTGTCGAATAAGTTGTGATTAGCTTTGCTTTATTTTAGACCTAATAGTTCGTACAGTTTAGATACGCTTTGTCTAATGTGACGTCAAAAAGAATCCTTTATACCTATTTTCTCACTTAGTTAAAAATCCAATATTTCAATTAAATACAAATTTATTAAAGATGGAAATCTTTTCCTCTCCCCTTCCGTCCTCATTAACAACACATTTTCTCTAAAATTAATATGTCATGTCTAGAAAAACCGAGTATTATTATGGCAGCAATACAATCGGTTGTAGATAAAATTACATGTTAAAATAATGCTATTGTCATGATTAAAGAAACATTATTTTCTTAATTAATACCATTAAGATTACATAATTTACTTTAATCAATTGCCAATCTGTAAGTTACTAATAAGTATAGTTAGTGATTATACATTTGTGTACAATTACAACTGACTGTAGAACTACGCCTTATGACAATCATATTATCTTATGATTATATTGTCGAATACTAATGGATTATATATTTTTTTCATTTATATGAAATCCGTGACATTGTAAAGACTAGATTCAATGATAAATGTCTGTAATCATTACATTTAATAGAAAAAGATAAATAAGATAGGCATCATTAATGATATAATAATGGGATGGTTATGTTTGTGAAGATTAGTTATTTTGTTAGATTGAATATATCACAGATTGATGTTGGTAGGATACCATTGACAACAAGGGAGCACTGGACAGCTGTTTCGTTCTAGTGTGGAACTCCTCAGCACCCACGATTTCGCACCAGGGGCTTCAGGTTGACGCGAACGCCTAACCATCTGCACCACTGGGTTGGCATCCAGTCGTAGAATTCCCACTTCCATTAATTTGTGATATAATAATGATTAAATACTCTACGGTTTATGAATACAACGAAGTAATTTAGTCGAAATATAAATTAAATTGTTATCGTGACTGAGAACTTAGTAATAGATTATGCTCAATGATGTAGGTTGACATTTTAAAATACAAATTAGTTAAAGGCATTGATACACATTGTTAGGTGTTGTTTTAACGGAGAGTTCAGAAATAATAATGACTTCATATCAACATTGATCCTAAAATTGTAAATAATTTCAATTTCGTCAAGGTTATACATCACTATTAGGATAAACTTGTATATTTCAGTTGATTTGTTATAGACTGAAGCTTGTCAGTCTCTGTTGCTGTATATGCATCCTGAAAGGATTGCCCTGAAACGGATTGAGTTCGAATCCAACTGTGAATATCAACATAGGGATGCGGGTACATCTGGCCGATGAGTCCTAAATGGAACAAAACGCACATCGTGGATTTCACTTGCCAGTCACAATCCAACTTAAATTATGCAACACTTAAATCGAAAACAAGAGTTAGACACCATAGTGGGTGTTGTAGATTAAATTTTAATTACAATACACAGAGTTATATATGAGTAGGAAAAATCAGGCGTTGGAAGCTAACTCGGTGGTTTAACAAATAAACTCTCGACGCAAGATCTAAAAGTAATGAGTTCGATTCCCTGGTGTGGTCATGAGAACCAACTCGTAAAGAGTCTCATGATAAGATGAAACTGTAGTCCAATACCACTTGCTGGTTTTCAATAGTTATCTAACTCAAACAAATTCATAACATCAAATTCAAACATATCGATAGTTGCCAAACGTGGTAGACATGTTAGTATCATCTAAACTAATTTGATACAAACGAATACTACTGTCGAACATTTCCTAATTTCATTACAGATTGATTGTGTTTTAAGGCAGTTTATATTTTCTCCAATTCAGTGAACTACGTTTTGACATTGTTATTGTTGTGTTATCAAGTGGTTGGTTGAATTGGATAATATGGGCATAGATATAAATCTGATTATTGAGATAATAACAACTGATGTACTGAACATGTACAGTATCGACTTGTTACGTTCCATTCAATTAAGTAATTTGGCATTCCATTCATTATTCAAGTATCAATGTATATGATGACGTGACGCAATTGTTTGTGTGACAAGTTATGTTAGGTTTTCGTTTATATACATGAATTGATATACAAGTCAGTGCTTTTAACTGACTATTAAATTCCCAGACACTTGTGGATAGTTTACGTGATGTGACGAAATAATTTGAATATGGGGAGTCACAAATTAGAAAGTTGAATATAAACAGTTGAATATCAATAGATATTTACTGAAATATCGACATTTATCCGTGCTTTTTTGACGGGCATTTTATTTTGTAGTTATATAATCATGATTTCAGACGCCATCCTTTGGGAGAATACCCGGTAGTCTGATGGTTAAAGTGTTGGTGTGAGGGTTGAATGTGCCGACAACGATCTCCTAGTGGGATCATGGATGTGTACTTCTTCAGAGTTCTATAATGCGAAGCAATATCTACTCATTGATTCTCTTGTCATGATGGTTTTCTAATTTCAATAGGTGTGTGATATAATATCTAAAAGTAGAAAGTTCTACGTTGTCGTTTAACATTTATCTTTGATGAAACCAAATTTCAAAGTGAACAATGTACTAATTTATGCCATTTATTGAAGCAATGTAATCTATACATACTTATATAATGCACTTATTTTAGGGTTTTACTGCAATGATCATCTGTTGGTAATGAACTATTTGACATCTTAAATTTTGATCAATAAATTAATGATTTGCGGTGGTTTTGTGAAGATTAACATTAAGTTTAAGTTGATAAATTCGTAACAGATTAATGTTTCTTGGGTACCACTGAAAATCGGGCACCATGGCAATTTTTTCCTAGTATGCGACTCCTTGGCAGTGCCCACTCTTTTTTGAGAAAAGTTAGATTGCTGTCGTTAGGTGCCATCTACAACTAGGGTGCTCACTGTTGAGGATTTTTATTCTAGAAGGAAGCAGCTATCGAGTTGTACCTGGTTCTCAGGGATAGCCAACTAACATTATCCTGTGATGAATTCACCAGCTAATGAATTATTTGGATATCACGAACTGGTTTAAATTTGACAACCAATGATGACCTGAGAGCATTGGATATCTATTTCGTCCTAGGTTGGGACACTTCGGCAGTCCATATCCTCTACCCAATTAGCGATCCGACCCAGCACTTTCTGACTACGCTGTGCGTTTAACCATTAAACCACTAAGTCGGCTCCCGACGCTTGATATTTCTAACTCAGTCAATTCGTGATACGTTTTCGTGACCCCATTCATTGCTATCGGTGGGTAACTGCCTCATACATAGCTTCGTTAAACTCCACTGATCACGTCCTCTTATCAGAACCTTAGGAATTACCTCAAAGAGTTGGTCACTACTAAGCTGATATTGGTTATAATTAGGAATTGTGGAGTTTGAAAATTGACAGTCAATAAACTTCACAATATCCCAATTATACTATATTATTGTTTAACTTTAGAAAAATGTAAATGATGCAATAGAAACAAATCATATCAATAGAGTATAGAAGAAGTACAACTAATAAAATAGAACTTACTAATTCACCATCTATTGTATATACTTTATGTATAGGAATTTTAAATATATCACTTAATTCTTGTAAAACATTTTCAAAATTTTTTATATATTTTCTTTTAATTAATACAGGTTTCATATTATATGATTGTCCATTTAAACGTACATAAATACGTTTAACTTGTTTCATTTGTTTCCATTTAATATTTTCATTTGTATCAATAATTACTGTATCAATTATTGGTAAAGTTAAACAATTCTCTGATTTATATAATGTAGTCTTAGCATTACTATTTAATGATATTGGTGATATTATTGATTTCTGATTATATTTTTTATTGATTTTATTATTAGTAATTTTATCATTCATTAAGATATTACATGATTTTAATTGATTATTTATATCTATATTATAATTATTCTGTTGTAAATCATTCATTGATTTAACTTTATTAATAATACTATTTGATGTAAACATTATTTGTTCATTAGATGATGTATAGGCTAGATTTTCTGTTAATTCTTCTAATAGTGTCTCTAAACTTCTATTATAATTTGATTGTATTGCTAATCGTATTCCATTATATTGATTATGTATATTATTATCATGATAAAAATATGTTGTATTCATTATTGGTAATATTGTATTCGGTGAATATTGTATAGATTCTAGTGTTGTATTATTAAATAATAATTGATCATTAATAGATGGAATAGATTTTTGAATTTTTTGTTTTTTATAATATTTTACATTAAAATTATTTTGTTTATCAATATTAAGTTGACAAGATGAATTAGACAATGATTTCAAGAGATTACTACGTTGATTTCTATTAATTGACATATTTTCATTTCTTATGTGGATTCATTGAAATTCTAGAACTTTACTGAATAATTCAGTATTATTATTATTATTATTATTATTATTGAATATAACTAAATATAAGTAAATAAATAAATAAATGAATAAAGAATTTTCTTTTGTTAAAAAATAAGAAAGAAAAAATAAATTTTCATCAGATGAATAAATTTTCATTAATTCTAATATTACTACTTATGTAATACATTTTATTATTATGATTAATAAGTAGTTAACTTAGAATTATTCATTGTATTTCTATAATGAAACTTGTAAGAATTTAGTGTGAATAAAATTATTATTTTCATTTATTATGTTAGTTATTAGTAATTTATCAAATGATTCTATGTTATAATCATGTATAAATTTGTTTAAATGTAATTTAATATATGTACTTGATTTATTGCTTATATATTAATTCCAATATTGAAGATATTGACAGTGAAGAAATGAGAATAGGAGAATTTAGGTACCGCCTTAATAAGTAAATATATATTTATAATTCACTATAAAAATAAAAAATTATTCTATACATGTATACATATGCATACAGGAAATAAATGTTTCGATATACTCAAAATGTAACATTTTGATTGGGAAGAAAAATTTTATTTCTAAAAAAAAAACAAAACAAAACAAAAAAAGTAATTAAATGCTTTAGCAAATGAAAATAGATAAATAAGTAAATGATGAAGAGTTTTGAAATTTCTAGGAGAGTGGAAGGGGAGGGGGTAAGAATGATCTATAAATAATATTTCATTGTAATAAGTTATAACTATCAATATTTACGAATGTGTTACATAGCAACGTAAATAGTTCTTTTATTGGAGTGCTTATACACATATTCTTATATAAATATTTACACATGCATTCATATACAGACTTAGTCTTATATATATATATACATATTAAGGCGAGTAAATTCGAAGCAATTTAGTTCTCCGTAATAAACTTTAGTGAAGTATAGAAAAGTTGTTTTCAGTATAGAGTCAAGTAGCTACATTCTAATGAAATGATTATTATAAAATGGTATATAATGTTAATAGAAATCACAACTATATGTTGTAATGTTCCGTGGATTTTTCATTTGTATTAGTTCAAATATCTAAAAGATTTAAAAGATATGAATTAGCTTAATATATTTTAATTAGGCGGGGGGTTTGTAGAGATAGTTAACCGTCAATTTTATATCACGAATTGATCTAAATCAGACAACCAGTGATCACCTTCAAACACTGGACAGCTGTCTCGTCCTAGTATGGGACTCCTCAGCAGTGCGCATCCATGACCCCTTCGGGAATCCAACGAAGGACCCTCAGGCTTCGCGGCAAAAGCCCTACCATTGAACCACTGAGTCGGCTATTAAAGGTCGATATTCTCAATTCAGTCAATGCGCGATACGTTGCACAACCTCCTCCATGCCGTCGGTAAGTTACTGCCTCACACCCTCCGCGGAATCAGAGTCCTGGGTCGTAGATGCGCGCCGCTGGCGAGTCCCATACTAGGACGAAACAGCTGTCTAGTGCTTCCAGGTGATCAGTGGTTGTTGAATCAGATCAATTCGTGATATCAAAATTGACAGTTAATATGTTTTAATTGTTAATTAGATTGATTCAGGTCGGTGATTGAATTGATAAGTTAGAGTCATATTTGACCTCAAATCGAATTCAATTAATTAATCCTATGATAAAATCTTGTTTTGTTGTTAACTACAAGCAGTGTCACCTCCGTTTTTTCATAGTGGTTAACGTGTAGAACTATCTCACTATTCAGAATTAAACAAAAATGGTCAACTTCTTGGTCTATGTGTGAGGCACAATACTTGCTTTAGGTAACTACAATTATCTTATAGTGTTGTTATCATTCTAAACAAATATACACTTATGTGATTTATATCGAGTTTAATACACTTCCGTAGTTTCAGAATACTTAGTAAACGTGCTAACTTTAAATTCAATCCTCCTTGCATTCAGTGCTACTCAACCGACATCAAACTATGACGAATATGAACACCTCAGTAACTATCTTAGTAATGCAACCTCAATTTAATTATGATAATCATCAGTGATAGACTTCATTATATTCCTGAAGTTCAACTGAGAAGCCGTAACTAGTGGACTTCAGAGGTTATATAGTTATCACCAAATTCATTGACTGATAGCCGTGTGATATCACAAACTGTTCAAAGTGGGAGCCCTAACTCTAGACATCAACCAAGCGTTCACCATGAGACTTGAAGAACCTGAACTCGATTCCCTGGCGCGACGAAAGGCTGATACTCCTGATGAGTCCTATATCATTATAAAACAATTATCTACTACTCTCTGACTTTCAGCTGTACCCAAATAAAATTACTCTGTAATAATTACAAATAACTAGACTTTGGCTTTTACAGATACACGTATACACAGATATTCCAAACTGCTTACGTATGAAATAAAGCTCATATCTGATAGATCACACGCAACACAATAATTGGAGGTTAAAAGTTGAAAATGTTCACTATCAATTGATTTTGATGATATCATACAAAATACTACGACATTATCCTACGAGGTACTGAAGTACGTGATAGCTCTAATCTTCTAAATTTCGTAAGCGAATGAAATCGTAACGGAATATTAGACTGATTGTCATTTACCTAAGAGACGAGACCTTTTAGAGTTAACTATAGCCCTTATGACTTTGAAGATGAAATAATGTATTCATATAAAGTGTATGAAAAATACCTTCTTAATCGTAATATGCCTATATGTCAATAAAATATTAATATATTCGCAATATTTTTTTATTTACTTAATTGGTTAAGTATATAATGAGGTCAGGTGACTTAAGTGCCGAAGGTCTATTAGGAATCATGCAATAAACGTAAAGAAGGAAACTTTCAGATGATTGTGAAGTAGTACTTTTTTTTATTTAGAAAGGAAATAAATATTTATGTAAATAGATAAATAGAATAACCTAGAAAAATTTATTAGTTGAAGTTACTACTTATAGATTGCACTTGTTCATTAATGAAGGTGAATTTGACTATCTAACTAAGGTAAACGGATTAAAGTAGCATTTTTTGAGTTTATAGTAGAATTTTATGGGTCATATTATGATTGATTGAAATAAATGAAGTGAAAACTGTATTCCATTTTGAGATCAAATAAAAATGTAGATTCTAATCCAATAGATCTAGTTAACTTTGTTTAATAAATTAATATGTTAAGCCAGAATATTTTAAATTATTTATATCTTCCAGTTGATGCTAAAATTGATCAGTCGCTATAGTCATATGTGCATCTAAGGGGAATCATCTTAGTATATTGTTAACTTACAAGTATAATAAAACTTATGTTACGTAATCCAGGAAAAGGGTTTCGTTCTATTTAGAGCTTGTCTCAGTATTGACGTTCATATTCCATTTTTAATCATATTTGTAAACTATTAAACTGTCGAGAAAATCTACTCAAGATGTAGGCATAGCAACAAAGACCATAATAACATTTACTTCTTCGGTTTTATAGTAGTAAAACAGACTGACAAGACTGGCAAGCGGAATCCAGGACACGCGTTTCGTCTTATTTGGGACTCATCAACTGGATGTACCTGCATCCCAATGTTGATGCTCACATTGGGATTCGAACTTAGTCCGCTTCGTGTCAAACGCCACCACGTTCACCACTAGACTACTGTGTCCAGACAGTCACACTTGTGCAACGGGCATATATATATAATTAGGATAAGCTTGTATTTTCCAACTTGTATTTCCCAACTTCAATACATAACTTGTGTAATAACGTTATATCGAGGCAATCCGCTCAGGATGCACATATGGCAACAGAGACTGACCAGTTTCAGTCCATTACAAATCAACGGAAAAATACAAGCTTATTCTAATTATATATATAGACTGGCAAGACGTTGTGAATAAATCATTTAGACACCAATTAAGGCTATGTATTTAATGGCTAGCCATGAGTTCTGTTAATTAACAAGTAACAATATGTATGCAGAAGCAAAAGCATGAAATGATCGATGACTTTCAATGCCAATTTTTGGCTGAAAATAAATGACTAGTTCATAAATCATTTAATTTGGTTTCATTATATAGTCAAACTGGAAAGTAGTTAATAACTTCGTTTTAGGGTGTTTATTGAGTGACTACTTTATAAGTTATCTATAATACTTCTATCTTTATATTTTTAATAAGTAGTTTATATTGTCATGTAGTTTATTCTATTCCTAATATTTATTTTCTTTTTGTCTGTATAAATTAAAGCTTTCTCGCTTACTTCATGTATGCAGTGTCGTTTGTTCACATGGTGCATTTATACTAATTGAATTTTACAACTGTAAATCAGCAAATTAATGAACAAACTGCATAACTTTTAGTTGATAGACTCCAAATCGTTAAGAATTCATTTCATCTGCTTTGAATTCAAAATTTCAGTTGATTTCGCTAAATCTAACATCAATTGTATGTTTTTAGGTCACGTAGAGTAGCATATAAGTGGTAGATTAATTACATCATCGCCTTTAAAGTAACTATGGTAAATTTTAGTGTAATTTATAAGTGCTTAGCAACTTCATGTTTATAACCGAAATGTCATTCAATGTTTATGGTTTCATAATATATAAGGACGTATCTATTACTATTTGGTAATGCATTTACCAAAGAAATTAAAGGATAGTAACTGTGCAAAATACAATGGTCTTATCTACCTGACTAAGCATTTGAAGAATAGAAGTACTTAAAATCTTTTAATGTATGTTGGCATATTATACTACTACAAACTATTTTATGCATATCTTCAAACGTTTGAATAACAACGTCCATTACATAAAAATCCTCATACTGAATAGTAAATAAAGGTCATTCCATTTATTGTAAATTATGATATTATACAACATTTTGCAGATTAGTAGAATTAGTTTTGAAAAAGCAATATCGTGGTTTGAACGTTAAGTACTTTTTAAACTAAGTTAGTTTCTTATTTTTCTTCTTTAGGATGGGTTAGTCTTTTCTCAGTACTATTCGAAACTAAGCAGCTATATACAGCTGTTTTGTTCCATAACTTTCAGTAAGTTGTGATTGATTGGGTCCAAATATGACACCACTAGTGATCATAATGAGTCATCAATATACACCAAGTGGTGTCGATGGTCAAGTGTTCTCAGCTACAGCTGAAAGTCTAAGGTTCTATCCTTGGTGTAGTCCATGGTGTAAACCGCTAAGCTATGTAACGTTCCCTGGCTTTAGTGATGTTAAACCAAGATAAATTAGTGGTGATTACAGTCACCAAATAAAAACTATTTTCCACAAAATCCCATCAGTTTAGCTTATTCATTCTCAAAATGAGTTTACACCTCATTATCTTCTATCAATAGTGAACTAAATCTCATTCTTTATATTCTAAAAGGTTCTGAATGAATTACAATAACAATTTTTATTTTTTCATAACCTGAAAAAAAGTTTATATGACTTAAAATGCATCATTAAATACAGAACATTATGGTTAAGTATACCAATTTGTTTTCCGTAGCCTTACATCAGTCGAAACCGTATAGTAAATACCACTGTATATTATACTGAAATAACTTACTGATCATATAGGCTGTATTTTTATAATTTTGATGAATATTGCATCTGTATAAGTGTTGATTGAATTTGCTTACCTGAGGATGACAATATAATATCAGATAATGTTACTTTTTACATTGAAGCTTCACTGTTTACTTAGAAACTGACTTTTGTAAGTCGTCTACAAATATCAGTTCGTGTAGAGTAATTAAACTTATAAAAAACGCTTATGAATAGCTGAAATCTAATAGGTGATTGTTATATTCTGATATCAGAAGTGTACTAACTGACCAATTATCTCTGTTCAAAACGTTAATGTAGTTTTCCTACTGACATTGTTGTTGGACCACAGTTTTTGGAAATTCACACCCGACAAAATGAAATTGGAACACGTAACCTGTAATATAGAAGCTTTATTGTACTGCAAAACCTCGGAAGGTTGTAGTAAAGAGTATAGACAAGTACATATACATATGATCCCGTGTATTAAATGAGCACATTAATAATATTATAGTCACATATATAGAAACAATAATATGACTAAAAGATATTGAAGTAATGCGATAGTCAGAGCTTGGTTTAGAAGTATACAACAGATTCTTATTTACAAATACTTTTAGATGAACCTATAAACTGTAACATTATCATCAGATATTTACCAACTGACAGCAATGAATAATGTTAATGATTTATTTAGAATTGATTTAATTACAAAATATACATCAATAAAATCAAAGATCCTAGTTTAGATATATCTTATTGATTGTGTTACATGATAGTTGTATATGTACACCCTAGACAGAAGATTAGATGGCATAAAAACCTACTGTTATGTAATCATTCAGTATTTATATTTTAATGAATACAACATTAATTATCTATAAATGTATTCATTTAATGATATCATACTATACCAATGTATAATGAATAATTAGTTGCCATGTATATTCCACTTTGTTTATAACATCAATAACACGCATATATTATAAACTCGATCAACAGGCTGTCCATCATTTCACATAATAATTTAAAACACCTCAGTTACTAATGGGCGTTACTTTAAATTTAGAAGTATAGTAAATTAGGTAAACTGCTTATCATCACATTATACTAAGATTATTGTTAATTCAATAATAAATATGTGTACTATATTATTCTATGATATTAATTCATTTAGTAAGTTTACTACTATCATCATGATCATCATTATTTCAATTATAAACAGTTTGTTGAATTAAGCTTCAATGTACTTCTCATAGTCTTTTCATTTAGTTTAGATAATAAGTAGTTAATTAAGCTGATAAGGTGTGACTACTTTTTATTGTTGATCATCTACAGCATATACAAATCAATCATAAACACTACATGAATAACTAAGAAGAATTAAAAATGAATGGGTAGTTACATTAAATTTCCTTTGGAAAATACTTAAAAACACTTCTTTGAATCTAGAACGATGTAATTCATTGATTGGGTATCTTAGTTGAGTATGTTGTACATATTAAAAAGCCAGAGTTTCTATTCAGTTACAATATACAATCAATCAGCGTTTCTTCTGGTTAGCGTTCCTTTATTAAGGTTGTCTTTTTTAACGAAAAGAAGTTGTTAATCCCATGCTCAACCCTCCTTTGTCCAGTCTTGGGACCGGCAGTAACCCTAGGGAGAATCCAGGCGGAGTTAGTTAGAATCTACGAAATACTTAAAAAAAGTATGCATGCAATAAGTAGCTGTTGAATAGAAATGTATTTCACAATATTCCTGAATGTCTGTCGATATATCTGCATATTAAAAGAGAATAGGACCAATATAAAGGAAAAATTTCATTTGTCCGCGGTGAAAAATAAAAACCAACTCCCTTTGGGAATATCGGTTTAGTAGAAAAGGGAATTTAAATGTTATGCGAAGTGAATATGTAGCGCCTAAAACAGTTTAATAACTCTTATATTCAAAACATGTCAACTATTCAAGTATTCAAAGTAAAAATGTAATAAATTTCTGATTCGTTTACTATGATAACAGTATTCAGAAAATGCTAAGCGAATGAAAGAGCATACAAAGAGACTCTTGACAAATGACTCTTTGAAACTATAAAGACGAGTATCTACATATGACTTTTTTTAATGAAGAAAATCTTACAGATATTTTAAATAAGCTTAATTAGTTGAGAATTTTATTATAACCATTTTTTAGACTATGGTTCTTTCAATATAAAAGGGACCTAATAACAACGCCTAGTTGATTCTGTTGAAAAAGAAGTGGGTGTTTTGCATGATCCTCTTAACAAAGGTAAATATCTTAATTAGGCATATTCTATCACTGAGGTTATGGTGGGAAAGATATAAATCTCCTGATAGAAGTACCTGTATACGCTCGTTAAATTCAGTGATGTTAATGCTAGAACTGTTTGGAGAACTCGTAATATAGGAAAGCATTGAATAATGTTCTCTGTTCGTTTAATGATGACACAGAAAAAAAAGAGGAATTAATTTACAGGGGCTACTTTTCTTGTATTCACTAATCCGTAAGCTGATGTTCTAGAGACTGGCATCTTCGAATTCGTCAACATATTGTAATGTGTTTAAGCTATGGCAGAATCATAGCAGTATACAGCTTGACACTCGTACATTTAGTTAAAACTGGTCATAAATCAGTCACCTTCAATAGTTTATCGAGTTGATAACTGTCTGCCGACATTAATCAGACACAAAGTGGCTTAGGAAATAGTAGAAAAAGACATTTGAATTAGAAAATGAAAGCTTTGCGTATAAAATTAATTTTTGGCCACTTATTATTATTTTATCGAACATCGATCTAAGTAAGCCAATAACTGACTTAATTATAAAATGACTCTTTACATCCGTATAATGTAGTTTAGCTATCCAAATAGTGTTATTGTTAATAACAATGGTAAAGCTCTTATACTTTTCATAGAGTGCATAATTTCTAATATATTAACTTCTCTGATTTCATTTGGATTGTGGCTGGCAAGTGAAATTCAGGACATGTGTTTCAACCTATCTAGAGGTTGTCTGTTGAATGTACCTAAATCTCAGTGTTGACGTTCACAGCAAAATTTGAACTCGGTTTGTTTCATGTCAAATACCACCACGTTCACCACTAAAGGAAACTGAGAACGCACTCATTTGGTATCTACATACCCATTGCACAAGTGTAGCTGTCTGGTAAATGCTGCGGCGTTCAACGAGGAACGAACTACTTTCGGGTCCCGGTGAGAATGCAAACAACGGAATATTGGTACATTCAGCTGACGAGTCCCGAGTAGGATGGGACACGTACCCTAGATTCCACTTACCAGCCGTATTTCAATTTAAATCATTCTTGTGAACCTTAGCTGTGTCGAGGCAGTCTGCTTAGAATTTACAAAGACTAATCAATTTCCGTCCATATCAAACCAACAAACAGATTCAGAAACACATTCAAATTATAGCTGTTTCCCATTCTACCAGAAGATATACAAATATGAAGATGTAAACGAAGTGGGTGGTTTATATTTGGTTGAATATTACCAGCGACATATTTACAGCATTTTAAATGCTTATCTGCAAACATATTCACATCTAAGGTTATACTACACATTATATTAACAGCCTTCTACACTTTGTGTAACACCAGATTGTTTATTTTCAATAGTCCACGAAAATGTATTGGAGAACAGTACAAAATAACACCTAAGCTCTCGCGACGAAATTTGAATGTACTGAGCTAAATTCTTTTGCGGAGTGGTAAGTGTACACTGCTAAGAAATACTGTACTAGATCGATAAGTTATTCAAGTGCTTTTTTGTTTTTAACAGTTGTCTTATCTAAATCGATTTATGATAGCTAGTCCAAATTTAAGCTGGTCCACAACAATTAACTACTAATTGTATACTACTGAATATAATCATTATTAGTAGCAAGGAAAATTTCCTTCTCTATAAGGTTATTTACTAAAGCTTTACATGTTTATTTATGGCAAATTTTTGCAAACCAATATCTATAATAAACTAGTGAAGCAATTATACCATTTGATAAAACCACCACATTCCCAAATATTTAATTAGGTAGAGGTTCATAATTTCCTTAAGTAGTCATTTAAGGCGGTGTTACGTCATCATATAAAAAAGTTGGTAAAATTAAGCAAACTTCTAAAGTATCAACTGTACCACGTCAAAATAACATCTTTTAAATGTAGTAGAAGAAATTTAAAAGATAATCATCAACTTGATTGATAATATGAAGACGGAGAATAAGTGGTAATAATAACTTGTGGAACGATTATAATAAGAAAGTTAATGCTACGGTATAATCAAGGATTAGATACACTTCTTTTGATCACGAAAATCAGTCTAGAATTGATGAATAACCAACTCGTCACCTGTACATGAATTTCTGACCTAAACTCCGTTAGAAACAGTTATTCTACCTATGTAAGCGTATTCCAATGTTAACTGAGGCTTATCACAATATACACAGAGATAGTAATCCTGATAGAAAGCATTACCCAAAAACCTAGATACTAAGGCCGTTGTTCTATGTCCGCACCGCCGCATCGGATGTCTAATTGACCGCCACCCCATCCCACTCAATAATAGAGAACAACACAAGATATGTAAGCCAACAACCAATCAGTCAAACTATATTTTATTCGATCGGATATGTCACAGATTGATGTTGGTAGGATACTATTGAAAACAAAGTAAATACCTGTAACTATGTATTAGTTCAATATAATGAATTTCGTTTACTTCGATATTTGTACCTTTCTACCCAGTCATAATGATCTGTAAAAGATGTTGTGAGTATTAGTGAATGTGATTGAATATTCCACACATTGATGTTGGCAGGGTACCATTGAAAACTAGGGAGAACTGGACAGCTGTTTCGTTCTAGTGTGGAACTCCTCACAAGTGCGCACCCCAGATTCCGCACCAGGGCTTTCAGGTTGACTATATTTCATTCATTCGTTTATATACACACAAAACGTAATTACACAACAAATCAATAAAAAGAATAACATTTATTCAAAAGAATGAAAAGTATAACTAAGAACTGAAGGAACAGATACACAGTTAATTAATTATTATTACTGAATGAGAAATAATATGATAACAGTTCATGAGTTTAATAAGAAGTTAAGGTGACGGCATAATGACAATAATTATAGAAACAAAATAATCGACTCACATATTATTCAATATAAATGAAATAGTTTCCTAAAAGACAATTCCGAAAGTTAGTTGCACTTCATGAATCGCCCAAAATAGCAAAATGATTTTGTAGATGGATTTTCTGGGTTACGCATGACCTGATTTGACTAAATACTCAAGTATTGAGGTGATGATTGATTTGTCGCTTTCTTTAAATAACTATACAGAATAGTTTTTGAATATATATTCTAAAAGTACACACTTCGTGTAACCTATATGACTTGTTTTATTATCAGTTACTATGTGAAATTAAAATTCTACTATGCTATTTGTACACTGTATCGATTTTTCAACCCTAATCAACATAAATTTGTTTTTATCTCAGAGACTAATGATCAAATGAATGTAGAAAGTTTCATAGAGAAGAACAAGAGATGTCATATATAGTTCATTAGAAAAGAGCTCCAGATGATTCAGTATAACCTTTCTAAACACTGAATAAGCACATGTTATTACTTGATTAGAAGAAAATGTTCTCTTTATGAATGAAATGGAGTTTTAATACATATCAGCTTCCCAAAGTATCATATTTTTGTCTGTTTATTGATAATCGATGTTATTCCCGAATAAAATCACTATTACTGATTGATAAATTCAACCTGTATTGACTGATTTAATTTTAATATTCAAATAATATCAAGTTGGACGATCAACTGATGATCAGTTTTAGTCACCACACTGTAGATTCTGCATGTTTTTTAAGAAAAATTAGGAACTACGTTGGATTGTGGGTGGTAAGCGAGATCCAGAATGTGTGTTTCATATTATTCAGGACTCACAAGCTAGGTATATCTGCATTCCAGTGTTGATATTCACACTAGGATTCGAACTTAATCCATTTCATGTCAAGCTCTATCATGTTCACTATGTAGTTACTAAGTCCAGACAACTACGGTTTTGTAACGGGTATGTACATCTACAAATCAATAAATATAGATACTTTATTTGAGTTGGTTAGGCGTTCGCCGTCAACCTGAAACCCCTGTTGAGGAATCTGGGGTGCACACTTCTGAGAAGTTTCATACTAGAACGAAACAGCTGTCCAGTGCTCCCTGGTTTTCAATGGTACCCTGCCAACATTAATCTATGACATATTCAATCAAATAAATACTAATACCTTTAAATTAAATTAGGAATTATTCCTTGAGGTGAAGTGATTGTTTGTTGAAAAATAAATAAATTAAATGAAAGTATTCAAATAATGATAATGGATTTTAAATGACTGAACACTCCAGAAGGTTGCTAGGTAACGTATCCAGTGTCTTTTATTGCATTTTTTTAAAAAATATGAAGTGATACATTAAATTAAACTAACCATAGTGACTATATTAATGTACATTAAAAGGTAAAAAAAAAAAAAAGAATTAAAAGGTTATTATCACATGTAACGTTTTGTAAACATTGTATCAAATACAATTCAAATATTCCTGTTGCAACTAATAAGGAGAACTAATTTCTGCCTGTATACACTTTATACATTCTATAGTATATTGTTAATGTTTGAAAACAATAGACTGAATTCTATAGACATATAAATTACAATTTGTACTTTTATCAATAAAATGTACTGAGTATGTACTTTTGTTGATACATAAAATTGATTTCAATTTTTCTTCAAATAATGCATTATTTTAATTAACTGATATTCACATTTCATAAAAACCGAATATAACCGACTATATGACTAAGATTATGGTATTTGATGATTTTTACGGCTATTTCTGTAGTTCTAGTTAGAAAACGTAACTGGTACCGCTCAGTCAAGTAAGTCAGTTACCAACGGAAGGCATCGCGTAAATATACAGAGAAATAGGTGAGGTAGAAATAACAATTATTGGATGCCGGCTGGTTCAGTGGTTTAATAATTAGGAGTTTGCCATGAGGCTGGAAAGTACTGGGCTGGATTCCTTGGTGGATCGAGGATTCACACTGCTGAAGAGTCCTATACAACGAGGGAACAACTGTTAAGTTCATCCTGGTTTTTAATAGTTGCCCAACTCATACCAATTTATGATATCAAATCAAAATTGACAAATCTCCACATCACTCAGTTACACTTAACAATTATATTTATCAGAATAAGCATTCAGAAGTAGAGTTCAATCGTCATGTTTGAAACTGATAGTTATGGTGAAAAGATTTTGATGCCTGCAATTCACGTTGTCATATGAAACTTGTAAATAAATGGTTGAGTAAATGAATGGTATGGCTTCAATTATATAAAGAGTTAGTCTATGAAACATAGTTATCATTATAGCTACATCTTTAGAAATATTTAGGCAACAAAAATAGTGGGACAATTTTAGAATATGTTGTAAATGTAATCCATGTGTATCTAGTTAATTTAGTGTAATAGTTAGTTACAAATACATCTCCCTGTTATGTCGGACCACTAAAGAAGTGTGAAAAGCTTTCAGAACTGTGTTCTAGAGAACTAATTAATTTATTCTGGTCATGTATAATGTAAACATTACATTTCTATTATTGTTACGTTCCGCTTACCATATCCTCCCATTTAGTATGTTTGCTGTTATCATATTGTTTCTTACTATGGACTACAGTTAACTAATTGCGTACAAGTTACCCCCCATTCACTGCCACAATCTCTTCTGTTTTGTATTAATGTAAAATCCCTAATTGGTTTGTTGTGTGGTCTGAACTTGTGTATACATGAAGGCATGATTGAAATCGAATACGATTAAATTGGGTTGGATTGGTCTGTGTCTGGTTGGCTCATAAGTGATTGTTTTCTCTATTCCGGCTTTGGGGACTGGTAGTTGCGGGGCGGACGTGTCCGTATACTGATTGGCAATTATCAAGGGCACAGTGTATTATTTCACAATACATAATATTGCCTATATGTAATAATAAGTTAGTCGTATCAAATTAGGAACTAATAAAAAAAGGTGAGCGCCAGTCATATCTAAGAAACTCCAAACATCGTTTAAGTATCCGTTACTATGAGACGTCTCAGTAGCGATCACTGTCATGTTTGTATAGTCCTACAGTCCTACGATTATATTGGCAAAGTAGTAAAATGGCCACTTGTTTATGGGACTCGACAAACTATGCAACGCCTGAAATAAAAGAATTGGCCTCAGATTATGCACACAGAAAAACTACACCATATTCCCTATAGTCATGAGTTCACCTTTCCGACGAATACAAAATAACCCAGAAAATTACAACTCCATCTAAAGAACCCTATCACTTCCTACAATCATATCAATATAACATCCATCATATATCAACAAATCTCATACTGTAACCGAGTCATGATATGTTTATGCCAACTATTTACGTAGATTAATAAATATATGTAGCAATATTAAGAACAACTAAGAACCTAACAGGATCTGAAACCAAATGAAATTAACACACTCATTACAATCATTACAATCCATAGAAATTGATTAGTTCATAAAGAAAAGAAAAGAAATTGAAAGGTAAGTGAAAAACAAGTCATCATCAATAAAGATTTGTAACAATATGATCAATTTTATGGAAGATAATGTGGAACAGTCATTAGAACCAATTTACAATTCAATTAGTAATAGTTTGGTAGGCTGGTGATATGTTCATATTTAAACATCTTCTACAAGTTAAATCCACATATATTGCGCGTAGACTACACAACATCAATGTTGATTTGTATTACATATAAGTGATATATGTATTTCAAACTATGTCTTCTTACATCTGAATAGTTAACAATGCACAAGAACATACACACAACGATCATTCAGTGCATACAAACAAGTCTAAAAACCCAACATGAACAATTTAGCTAAGTTTTAATGAATTGAGGGAAAAATTAGTTGTAATTATGTCCAGCATTATAATATTGAAGTAATTTGAAAGTACAACCATTCTATTGATAAATTATTCTATGTAATTTGCTATCTTCCTTAGTAGAATGTCATTTTCTCACAATAAAGTATAAATTTTGTTTGATTGAATATATCACAGATTGATGTTGGCAGGATACCATCGACAACAAGGGAGCACTGGACAGCTGTTTCGTTCTAGTGTGGAACTCCTCAGCACCCACGATTTCGCACCAGGGGCTTCAGATTGACGCGAACGCCTAACCATCTGCACCAGTGGGTTGGCATCCAATGGTAGAATTCCCACTTCCATCAATTTGTGATATGTAAAAATAAATTAACAATTAACTACACACCATCATAGCAAATGTTTACATGATATAGTCTCTGTGTTTTAATCGTTTCAACTTTTCAGTTACTTCGTTGTATTGTTCGATGGTTTTTCATTACATTTAGTGTTAATTATCTCATTCACAAAATATACGATCACTACAAGTGAATACTAGTTAAGTAGTGAAATTAGTAATCTCTACTAAACCTAAATATGTTGAATTCAATCCCATGGTGAGTTCATCTTTACCGAATGCTGCTTAGTGGTTCTATATGTAGGTGAAATGTCTACCCAGGATATTCTAATTTTCAGTGATTATCAACGAAGATCGATCTAAACATCAAATCAAAGGTGATTTCCTCAAAGGCACTTAATTTGAACTATTATAGTATATGACTTTGTATATGATTATAAGACGGTTGTACCAAAGCACTGTTCAAAATATTAACTTTAGTTAGTTGTCGAAATCATGCTGGCATCTTGCAGCATAATAGGCAAAATTTGTAGCAACGTCCAAATAATTAGAATCTAACAATCATGACTTCATTCTTTTAGAAACGATTCACTTATTAACAGAATTAAAGGTATTACAGGTGTAACATCTATCAGTAGTTTCGTACTAAAGTCAAAAATCTATCCTATAATCTTATTTCATCCAGAGCCCTCTAAGTGATGTCAATCTGGGATAAAAAATACGATTCTAATTAATCCATTTTCAGCTATAAAGATCAAGAACATGTTCAGTAAATACTTTGACTTCTGCATATTTGAAATAATTAAAGTCAATAGCGTTTAACTTTATTTCTGATTAAATAATAAACATATTTGTAATAATGATTGAGCAATCGACGCGATCCTTGGGTCACATCTCCTGTTAGAGTCAAGGGTGTTCACTACCAAGTAGTCTTACACTTGGACAGAAAACATCTGTTCAACAACTCCTAGTTTCCACTGGTACCCAACCAACATCAATCTGTGATGAATACAAACAATTAAACTATAAATAATGATATAGCTGCTTAGAATCTATAGTTATCTTAGTGCTTATTATTTCATTGATTGTTTGATTATTAGAATGTTTATTCTGCAACATAATTATTAAACTTACAAATAGTATCAAATCATACATTTTCCTTCATTAATTAGTCTACAAACAACACTGTAATATAAGAAAATACTGTATTCAGTTAAGGCATATTAAAGGGAATTTATATCTTAATTGATTAAATGAAAAAAATACATAAATGATAAATTCACTGTTGCATAAAACTAATTGTTACGTAATAATTTCATGTTTTATTACTACAATCGAGGAATACTTTTTTTCTTTAGTACATTGTACCTTATTGAATATGACTTTAAGCAAATGTTTTACAGCTGTTTAAGTAATATATATATATGGAATGGTTAATAATAATAATTCTCAGACAATTTAACGAGGTTCACCCGGCTATAAAATTCACATGCGAAGAAGAAAGGGAAGGTAAGATAGCATTTTTAGATGTTCTGCTCACGAAAAGAACAGATGACTCGCTAAGAAGAAATCTGAACAAGAAAGCCACATGGATAGGACAATACACAAACTTCCTTAGTTTTGTGCCTATACAGTATAAAAGGAATTTATTGAAAACCTTACATCATAGAATATAACGATATGCTTTCCTGATGTGGTTGACGAAGAAACAGAAGCGTTGCATAAAACCCTCAGAGAGAACGGTTATCCAGCAAAGTTTATAAGTAAACATGCCATGTCAAAAACAAATAGAAAGATGTTTCAAACCGTAAACAGGAAGCCGCTTTTCATTAGACTAGCATTCAGAGGGGACGCGCCCAGTGAAATTCTGACGTTAAGGCTAGGCAGTTCCATCCGGAAAACATTTAACGCCGCAAAAATACAACTGGTATTTTCTACCCGTCCTATGGTGATACCGAAAATAAAGGATAAATTACCTAAGCTTGCCACTTCATTTTGTATCTATCAGTTCAACTGCTCCTGTGGAGCAAGTTACATTGGCAGATGCTCAAGGAATTTACTCCTCCGTGGCCGGGAGCACCTTCCAGTTTGGTTAACCAAAGGAGTTGTCAGAAATATCAATAGCTCAATATTAGCACACCTAATCGAAACAGGTCATACGGCGAGCATAGATAAGTCATTTAAAATAGTATTCTGTGTCGATAGCTATCTGCCAAGATCGGTTAGACTCAAAGTCCTTAAAACGGCAGAAGCGATAGCTATACGGATCATGAGGCCAGAACTATGCATACAGAAGAAGTACGTTCAACCCCTTCTCCTGCCATGGCCGACGCAAGATCCGTTAAACCATTCTCCAATTTAATCACACGACGATTTAAATTTAGTAATGCATATGTGTCTTTCCCTCTTCATATGTGTATTTGTACCCTGTCCGAATACTACTCTCTTTGTTCACATATATGCATATTTATTATTATTATTATTAATGTTATTAATCAAGATACACAGAATGAATTTGAATATCACTCAATCTTCTTTCCTAATTTTACTGACTTTACAACATCTTAAGACCGATCAAATGAACTGATTATAATTTTTTCTATTATTGTTATTGTTACTGTTTGACGAATTTGGATTATCACTTACTCCATTTTGTAATCTCTTACCTATTCGGTTACATTTTAAACAGCATTCAGCCTTTGTCTAATCACATTTTGTCACTACCCCATCTCCTAGGTCACCCATATACAGAGACACCTATACATATATATTGGATTAATAAGCTTGTTGTTCATTTCAATTGTCGTTTACGTTTCACAAGTTACATGATAATGATGACTATTTCAACATTAACATTCGTATCTTACAAATAATCTGATGCGACAAAAAATGTATATCCAAATTATCCTTTATATTTAAATGATGTTATACCCGCCTCAGAACTGGCTATTTTTGTCACTGATAATTTTGAACTAATAAATGTAGAACCTGATGAGCATTTATCGAAAAGAATATTCTTCGTTCAAACGTCTTTGTTTTAATAAGCATGGGAATTTTTAAACAATAATAATTCTGTTTCTGTAGATAATTCACTTAACCAGTTTATTTAGTTAGCATGGGTATATGTAGACCATAAAACCTTAAAGTGTCAATTGATAATACTCATAGAAATATATTATTTCGAATGTATTTAGTTCATTTATGAATATAAATTCAATGATAATGCTGAATTATGTGGTCATTTTCTTCACTTCATTGGTTCTTCATAACAATTTGACAGTTGAAATATTGACGATGATCAGATGTATAAATGATAGTTATACAAATTAACTATACATATCATTCTAGTAGTTGTTATAGTTTAAATTAGTTTTAGAAACAATAATGAAACAAGATGTTTATATTAGTGTTTATCATTAATAATATCAATTGTATTTTAATAAACTATACGATATAAAAAAATTTGTACCTGAATTTCATATCTATTCTGTGTATCATTAAACTGTTACTCATATTAATTGATTAAAGTAGTATGGATAAATATGATCAAATATAGAATAAGTCAATGAGTACATGAGAAAATAATGATATTTAACTTGTTGTATAGATGAGTAAGTTATTATACTATTTAATACTATTTCAGTACTTTGGTTTTAAGTAGGGGAGAACTATCAGAGGATAAAAAAAATAATATCGAAGAAACATTGGAGAAATTGCTTAAGTTGGATTGTGACTGGCAAGTGGAATCCAGGACGCGCGTTTCGTCCTATTTGGGACTCATCGGCTGGATATACCTGCATCCCAATGTTGATGTCCACTTACTAGTCACAATCCAACTTATATAATACTTGTGAAAAAAATCGCTATGTAGAGGCAATCCGCTTAGGATGCACATATAGCAACAGAGACTGACCAGCTTCAGTCTATAACAAATAAACGGGAATATACAAGTTCATCCTAATTGGAGAAATTGTTTATCAAATGAGTGGTATATACATGTGTAAAATCCCAATAAGTGGAAATTAAAATTTCTAACGTTTCGCGGCTTAGTGCAAGTCGCTTCTTCAGAGAAATGAATAACTGAATTGAATTAAGCCAAGATTAAATAATGCACAATGGAACAAATCATAAAAACAAAATAAACCTGTACAATCAAAATGCGAGTTTTATCGTGTCATGTGTCAAGTCATTTGGATCAAAGTGGTTTGAAGTGAGACATGTATGTTAGTATGATGTGAAGAGAAAATATGTGAAATGAGAATAAAAATTGTATGTATGTTCACATGAATGGTGTACTTTGATGTACTTTAATTGTGGTTAGTTGGATAGATAGTTCATGTTGGGTAGATAGAAAGGCCTTCCCTTTTGTTAAGTGCAGTTAGATTTAACAAAATGTGAAGCGCTTCAGCTATTCGTCTTTCCTTATAATTGGAAAACCCATATTGAATAATTTTGATATTTTTTTAATATCGATTTTATGGTAGTGGTAGTGATAGCATGTATTGATACTGCTGACTTAATTTGTAATCTTTCAAGTTCAACAGGATTATTAGGAGGTCGTTTAGTGTAGTTTTCATGTTCTTTGGCACGAGTTTTGATTTCTCGTGAAGACTCTTCAACATAGAAAGCATCACAGTCGGCACAACCTAGCCTGTAGACGCAATTCTGTGTAGAGGTAAAATGGATCTTGTCCTTTATTTTAACCAATGCACCTCGACTAGTGTTGGTAGTTTTGTAGAAAGTTTGAATCCCGTGTTGTTTTAGAATTCTTTGTAATTCATCTGTTGTGTCTTGGTGATAAGTTTAAACGACTGTACCAATCCAAGATGTATTGACTAGTTTACTATTATTTAGTAATAGGTTGGTATGTTTTTGCAAATTGTTAATAATATTCATTGGAAAATTACTAAGTCGTAAGATGCTGATTATATTTTTGTATTCAGATTTTTTGTCATCTTCTGTTGTAATAAATGTGTTTGCTCTTCTGAATAAGTGTACAGTCATGGATATTTGTAGATATACCGAATTGAAATCGATATATCGAGTTGAATGTGTGGATTTACGATAAATTCTCAGACTAAGAGTTTCATTTAAATTTCTCTTGATTATGCAGTTTAAAAATGGTAACTCATTGTGTTCATTTTCACTTTCTAAAGTGAATTTGATATACTATGACAGGGTGTTGATTCGTTTTGAGAAAGTTCACAGAAATGCCTTTTTAATAATGACAAAAGATTCATCTATATATCTGAGCCAGACTCGTGGTAGAATGACATTATTGAAAATATGAGATTCAATATGGGTCATAAAAAGGTTTGCTGCTATTGGTGAAACAGGGGAAGGCCATTGCATTTTAATTGTACGAACTTATTTTGTTATTGATTTGATCCATTTTATTATTTAGTGTTGTATTAATTCATTTCGGCTATTCATTTCTCTGAAGAAGTGACCTGCACTAAGCCATGAAACACCAGAAATTTTAATTTCTACTGATTAACATTTTACAAATATATAGATTACTCATTTCATAATAAGCAATGCGTTATTAAGACCAACTATCAAAATAACTCCATGATCTTGAAACGAACAATATACACTCTACCTGTTGATCAAGAATCTAATGATTGATATTTCCAGCTGATATTTGTTCTATAGAAATAATCTAACTTATAATTCAAGTTATCCTACACAAACCATTTTACCAAACACAAAGTTATAAGTGATACAGATTAATAGCAGCATTAGATTTTCTTGAACAGCTAAAGAATCTAAGTAAAGCTATAAAATCATTATAGCGTTTTCATTGAGAGAACAGTAGATTATTGACATCGACGAAATTTTTTATTGCATTAAGAAGATGTAGTTACTCTATCGATAATAAGCTGTTTACTTAATGGGTGTATTTATAATTTACAACATTCTCGACATCGTCATCAATATCAACTGATTAATGACTAACTTCTAAAGATGATTGTTTGCCTTCTAGTATAAGGATGTGATTAGAGGAGTTTTGTTAGGTCGGGTGTGTTTTTAGTTACCCACCAATATCATTAGATATTCGCTCACAAGTACACTGCTTAATAAATGAGTTAGATATGCCAACCATTAGATGCCAGCATACGCTGCGAAGCTTAAGAGTCCTGGACTCCATCCTCTTGTAGGGACGGGTATGTGTATCGCTACAAAGTTTCACATTAGGACAAATCAACTGTAAATTACTTTCTAGTTCTCAGTAGTTGTTTAACCCAGACCAATTTGTGATATCAAATGAAGGTTCAACATCCCTGTAGAACTCAACTACAATGAATTACAATTATATTCTGCCAGTAGTCATATGACCACAATAATATTTAAACTTATATTACAAAAGGCATATTGAAAGACGGTAAGTGAAGATCTGATAACTAAGTTTGCTTCCAATGCGCACTATACTTTATTACTAGGCATTTTGTACAGAATGTATATATTGTTTGCTGGATGTCTGTATTGATAAGTAGATAGTAACCACTAAGCAGTCAAGGCTTAATGTATGAGTTTAAGATTGTAACTGTGATGTAATCGAAACATTTACTGACACCTGTATCAGTGTTAATTACAGACACGTGTTAGGAATTCTATGTAACTATGCGGTTAAAAATGAACTAAATATTATTCAACCAATGAATCTATTGCCTGAATAGGCAGACGTATACATTTATTATTGGACAATCAAGGTCATTTCTTTCGTCTACACTAGTTTAATAGGTTGATATAAACAATATAAAAATATTAATCAATAACATATGTTACCAGCACAATCATTGTTCAACTGATATTGGACCAGTTATTAAGTCTATAACTGTCAGTAAGCAATAAATAGCCATAGTGACAATTCTTTATTCATTGTAAGCACAATATCATTCAACTATCAAATAAATTCTAAAATGTATGTTACATTTGTAATTATGTCTAATATTTATGTTAAATATATCATGATTCCATTTAACTAAGAATAGTAAATAAAGTAAAATGATACCTTATTATGTATCTTCTTATGAGTTAATGAAAGATATTCACTTATATTTTCATAGTCTTCTAATCATTTCTATGTATTTGTAACTTATACTGTTTACACAATAAAATATGAAGGCTAAGTAGCCAACTTGAATCGAGTTAAGATAGTTGTACTAATTTGGAAGATACATTTTGTAGCCTTAAACTTTGTTTTGATTTCAGTATGTTGAGTTGTTCTTTTTAAATTTGTTGAATGAAGTTATGATGTAAGTAGATGAAATAGTTGCCTTACCACTTTATCTTTAGATTTATTTCTTTGTATCACTGTATTGTATCATGTTGTATGTATTTGATTTGGTATTGTTAGTGCTATTGAATGACTGCATTGACAACTGTATTTATCTTTATGTCAGTGCTCTATGGTTGATAAACGATCTTGTCCGTCAACTGATTCAGATTTCATAATTTTCTATCGATGGTTTATTAGTTTTAATGATATTTTAATACTAACCTCAGTAAGAACTCATGATCTAACAGAAACGACTTTAAGTGTCAAATACGTTTTGTGGAAAAGACACTTGTTTTCTATTAAGACGAGCCTTATCATTTCTTATGACTTCTGAGAATTGAAGTGACGTAATATGTTTTAATTAAGACATGAAGTATAAATCAAGAATTATTTATATGTTACAATGACAACGTTAAGAGGTAAAGCATCCGTATCTAAGCAGTAAGTTATCAAACTCTACAAAGATGTAATTAAAAGTGAATGTTATTAGAATGAATGCATCAAATAATGATGAACATGTTCTGTCTTTAACTTATCTTCTTATAATCTTGGTTTTCTGTATCAAGATAATCGTATTCGGATTGTATTTTCTAAACTAAACATTTAACCTTGTTACAAGTAAATCTATGCTAACAAGCTATACTTCCCTTGATGATAATGACTCAAACAATAATAAATAGATGAAATTAAGTCCTTCTTTAGTAACAAATGAGAAAAGTATTGAGTTTTTCAGGTGTGTCATTTTTTAGTTGGTCGAATACGTCACAGGTTGATGCTGGCAGGGTACCTTTGATAACCAGAGAGCATTAAATAGCTGTATTGTCCTAGCATGGGACTCCTTATTATGCACACTCTAGATTCAGCCCAAGAGGTTTCAGGTTGGTGTATACCTAACTCTTTACACCATTTGGCTGGCCAGTATCCAATGGTAGAATCCCCACTCCCATCAGTTTGTATCATGTTTACTGAGAAATTCCTAAATATTGTCGTTGATAAATACTTTTCTTAACGTATCTCTTCACTATGCTTCATGGAAATATTTTAATGCGCGTTGCATTATTATTTATTCCACCGAAGCACAAGTTATTCCTTATGGAAATGAAGAATACGACTGTGCTGTTCAGTTTAATAACACGTTGAAAACATCAGGGCTGTGATGTAAATAACAAGAAAAATTCAATAATTAGTAATTTGCTTCATATAGAAATTTAAGACTTCTAAGAGAAATCGTGACTGGTGGGGTTAAAACTTGTTGGGCTTGAGACAGTTATCACGAATGATGATAGATGATCGTTGACTTATTTTACAAATTGATTTAAATGAGAATGATACAATAGAACCCTGGTTACCACAACAGTGCTGATGGTTAAACATTCACCGTGAAACCTGAAAGTACTTGGTTCAGTTATCTGGCGAGATCGAAGGTTGAGAAGTCCCTTACTAATACCAAACAGTTGTCTATTCCTCCGTTTGGTGTTAGTCTAAAGTTGTGATCACTCTTCTGAGATCACCGTTGTATCTGTTACATCATTTTTGTCCTTAATTTTAAATAGCCTTTTTGGAAGTTATACTTTTGTTTAAGAAGAAAATTTGTATGGGTTTAGAATCAAAAATACTGAAATGTGCTAGTTTAAAACCTGTTATTACTATGCACAATTCTTGATATAAAGATAACATTACTTAGCTATTTAAATTGGATTGTGACTGGAAAGTGGAATCCAGGATTCGCGTTTCGTCCTATTTGGGACTCGTCGTGGTGAACGCGGTGGCGTTCGACACGAAACGAACTGAGTTCGAATCCCACTGTATACATCAACATTGGGATGCAGGTACATCCAGCCGACGAGTCCTAAATAGGACGAAATGCAAATCCTGGATTCCACTTTCCTGTCACAATCCAACTTAAATAATACTTTCGAATAATCGTTATATCGAGGCAATCCGCTCAGGATGTATATATAGCAACGGAGACTGACCATCTTCAGTCTATAACAAATCAACGGGAATATACAAGTTCATCCTAATTACTCAGCTATGCTTCAAATCCACTTCGAAAGTGACATTAATATCGGAAATTGTATCCTCTCTAAAGTTGTAGAAATTGTACAGAATTGTAAATAAGCTATGACTTACTTATCTGTGTCTAATACTCTTTAAGAATAGAATTATCTGTTAGGCTAATTTAGATTGTAGTTATATCAATACATAAGATAAGACCATTTGAACTAACCTCGATTGATTTTAGTATATGAAAACGAAGGAGATTCTTTTGTTTAAAATCAAAATGAAATCACTTTCAGTAAAATGAGAATAAAGTATAATCTCATGAGAATATGCTTGAATAAGTTTTATTCATATGATTCAGCATAAATTATTGTTACTCATGAATATACTGTTAAAGAACATACTCATATTCTTGATTCAATTTACATATTAATTACATATCGTTGGATTCTAGAAATCGTAGTCTATTGAACTGACTACTTTTTCTTACAACCTGTCAGTTGTTTATGTAGTACAATGATACTCTTTAGTATAACCGTAACAAGAGTTTAGTATTATCAGATATTTTATTATATAACTTTGCATTAGTACGACTCATGGTGATAATCATGCAATATAGACGATTGATAATCTAATGCCAATAGCATTGATTAGCTGGTCATTACTTCATATGTACAACTTGAAACAACTAAAGATAGTTAAGTCTAGTTTTCATTTTGGTTAAGATTAATATGAATTAATGTATTCAATTAACAATCCGAAATTATAAACTGATGATAATGTTTAGAAGGCGGACAGTGGACAATGTAAAGTCAAATGTTCTTCTGTTAGATAACAGATATTCATCAGTCATTCAAATTACAGTATGAACTAAACTTGTATATATTTGGATTGAGAAAAATTATGAAATTGACTCTCAGGGAAAAAGGTCAACATCAGAATTTTTATGAGTGAACAAAGTTGCACAAAATCAGGGTATGTTGTAACCGTTAATGCGCCTAGATAGGACATGCTTAACAAAATCGTATTTTAAATATTACACAAAAGATTTAAAATAATGTTCAGAGCAAAATTACTGTAGCTTACATTTTTCACATACCCAACGAATCAGCTCTGACTATAAAGCGAGTTGTACTTTGTCCAACTACTTTATTTTGTAATTATCAATTCAAGTGTTCCTATAGAAAAAGCTAAATTGTACAGCATTCAAGAGATTCCTAATTCTGTGGTCGTTATCAGATTACAACATTACTAAGTACTAGACTAGTTTGAATAGGAACACCCGAACAAAATGGTTGTAAAGTAAATATGAAATATACTTTTTTCATCGTTCCATAATATTAGTAGTATCTTGCAGAATTGGTTTGATTTAATCCTTCAAATTATGGGAGCGCTTACTGCTACAACAATTAAGCCTAAAAAATTTATGCTCTTCCTACTCCAGATCCAAAAAGTCATTATTAGTTTCATTTATAAGGTGACTTAATCCAATGATCATTTATACATTCATAACTTAAATTTGTATGATTCAGTTAATATAGCAGTTTTTATTTCATAAATGCCTTAGCACTTAAGCTAATGTTCACCAAAATATAACAATCCATGCTTTATTTTTAGTGTTTCATACATTACGTAGTCTCTAGTTTCAAAAGTCCTTTTAGTCGTTCTATGCCAATTATATTCAAGTTAGTAAGGAGGTGATGTGGTGACTGTTGAGTATGAATGAGACATCATTGATTGGTTTAATTTATACAACCAGTAAAAAATGGGAAGCACTGAACTGTTACTTCGTACGATTATGTTGATCTTCAGCAGTTCACGTCCAAAATTCCAAAATATTATTGATCTCAGTACTTTCCAGCTTCGCGGCAATTGCCTAAATGTTATACCACTGAGTCAGCTGGCTGCCAACGGTTGATATTTCTAACTTGGTCAATTCGCGTTATGTTTTCTCAACCTCGTTCGTTTGCTATCGCTGGACAACTGCTTCACATTTGATATTGTTGAACTTCACGTCATTTCACTAGAACTATAGGAATTTTATTCAAGTTAAATATTATTCTAGCCATTATAGTTTATCTACACACTGACTAGTCATCTATAAGTAGTAAATAACTACCTTTAATTCAGACGTTTAGCTATGGAATCAGATGAAAACCTTCTAAAAATATAAAAGAGTATTTCACCTCCAAATATCCTTTTTCTGATGTTAAAGATGTTCAGTAAGCAAAATATCATCTATTTCGTATAGCCTACATTATCTGTACATATAATTCCCAACATGTTTTATTCTATTTAAATCGTTGTGTAAAATATAAATAGATTGTTATACGAGAAACAAGAAATATTGTCCACTTTAGTTGTTTGTATTCGTCACGGATTGATTTCAGTTAGTTATTAATGAAAAGTATATACTATTGAATAGTTATTTCCTTGTAGTATAGGGATTCCTAGCAGTACATACATTTTGATTTCGCTAGGGAATCTAACCGAGAACTTACCTTCACTCATATTCACAAAATCCTTTATACAATTTGATTTACAAATGAGAGCCTAAAATTTGAAAATAAAATAATTCCACTGTATGTTTATTAGTGTTACTAAGTTTAGACTAATAGATTTATCCCAGATGACTTAATGTAGACTAGTTTTTGATGCAGTTTTTGGTATTCATAACAGATTAATAGCTAATGAACATTGAGCTCTATCACAAATCAATGGAAATAAGTATTCTACAAGTGAACGCCACCGCACTAATACCGACTATCAAATGTTAGCTATGAGTTTTGAATGTGTTAGGTTTGATTCGTTGGTGAAGTTTCATGTGGAGAGTGCCGCTAAGAAGTCTCTTTATAAGACAAACAGCCGTCTCGTATTCCTTGATATAGTGGACTGTTTCAAATCTCGGGCTATCAGTTTTTTTTTACCAAATATCTCAGGAAGTTACTTTCTCGTCTTTTGTTTCGTTTTAATTGCTCAATCATGCCCCAAATTTGAATTGCGTACGCATGCACCTTTATAAAAGGTCTATGACCTATCCTGAGTAATCCAGTTATACCTAAACAAAAGACGTCATGGTGGCTGGTAACAGGCATTACTGAATAAACTCGAGAATATTAACATAGAAAGCTGAGTAAGCAAATGAATGTATTTCTATTTCTCCAGAAGAGAACAATATACTGTGTACCAAAGAAAGCGCTCCACTAATCTGTTAACAGAAGTTGGTATGTCTCAAGGATCTGTTCTCTCCCCTTTTCTTTTCTCATTTTTCTTGAATGACCTACCGTCTTCTATGAAAAATACCTTTGTTAAAGACGCAAATGATTTTACTATTAGTATGCCTGATTCTTCTTTAAATTGTTGTGAAATGAACTGTTTCTTAGCGAATGCTGAACAATGGTCTAGTTTGAATGGTCTTCAACTTACTCCTTCAAAATGTCAAACAGTCAATTTCAGTTTAAGACGTGAAAAAGATCAAACTTATATTGTGAACTCACATGATGTTTGTAAAATTGGAGACTCGACAATTAAGACTACGTCGAATGTTATTTATCTTAGCGTAACCTTTACTTTTGATATATCTTGGTCATCGCATATTTTGTTAATATTAAAGATAGTTTTTCGTTTAACATGTTACGTGAAGCGATTACGTCGTTTCGGTATTCCCAAGAACTTATTTCCGTTGACATTATATGTATATATATGTATATATAATTGTATAAATTTTTAGAAGTGTACATGGAGAAAGAGAAGCCTGTTGAGACACTGTATGGTGAAAATTCATGCTGTACTAAACATACTATTGAATGAAGCTATTATTATTATTATTATTATTATTATTATTATTATCTACAGTGCTAAATAAGGTGAACCACAATAGTACAATAGACAATCTCAAGAATATAAATTGTTTGAAATGAATAACAATGGCTATGTTATACGTAAATTTTATTTTCCACCCATAGGTTGCTGGATGATTTTTCATTATGATCACTTGTAGATAACCAGTGTCGTGGTAGAGAATAATTGTTAGACACTGTAAATGCATGAACTAATACTCCGTTGTCTAAGATATGCTGTATGACTCAGTGGTGGATTTGTTGTTTAAAAGCTAAGACATTTCATACAATTAAATTATATAAGTGTAGGTTCTATTTTCAACTGATTGTTTATATTGGCATGATATCAGTTCGAGAAATCAGGTAACATTGGACAACATGACTTATAAAACCTAGGTTTAATCGCTCATTAATTAAGAGGACAAATTAAAAAAATGAATTAGCCGTTCTACGGTCTCCAGTCTTCAATGATTACTGAGATTATGTCATTCAGTTTAAAAAACTTGATTTGAAGAAAATGTTTTTCAGGGATATTATGACCAGTTAGCCCCTCAAAATAATAATAGTAATATATATCAATCTCTAAAGGTTTTTACTGGTTAGCGTTTTTTTTAGCACGTTTGCTGTTTTACGGGATGGGGTTGCTAGCCCCATGCCCAACCCTCCTCCTTTATCCGGGCTTGGGACCGGCAGCAACCCTAGGGGCTACACAAGTGTGAAGACAGTCCTGTTGTATGGAGTTGAAACTTGGAGAACTACGAAAAGTATCCTACAGAAGATACAAGTATTTATAAACAACTGTCTGCGTAGGATTCTTCGGATCTGTTGGCCAGATACCATCAACAACAACCTGTTGTGGCAAAGAACTAATCAACTTCCAGTTGAGGAAGAAATTAGGAAAAGACGCTGGAGATGGATTGGGCACACACTGAGGAAACCGTCAAACTGTGTCACAAGACAAGCACTGACTTGGAATCCTAAAGGCCACAGAAACAGAGGAAGACCCAAGAACACATTGCGTCGGGAATTGGAAACAGACATGAAGAGAATGAACAGCACTTGGGAAGATCTAGAACGGAAAGCCCAGGACAGAGTTGTCTGGGGAATGCTGGTGGGCGGTCTATTCTCCACTTAGAGTAACAGGCATTGATTGATTTTGATTTGATATCAATCTCTAAGATAAGAATTTATTAGTGTTAATCTTCTCATTGAGTGGAAATGTCTTGGTTAAGTTCTGCTAACGATTAGTAGTTTCTTCGTGGCATGTACAAAATACCAGCATTCTTAATCTGTTTATTTCCTTTATCTGAATTGTCAGTTTTGTATTTTGCACTGATTGTTTTTCTGTTTCTTGTAAACTAAGTTTTATCTTACTACTTAACTCGAACAAGTTTATAACTTGACAATTTAATGGATAACACATGACCATTTAAAGTTAATAGTTATGGATCATGGTGCCAACGTAAACGTCCCACTGATAAGTTTCAAAAAGGGCAAAATATGCATTCTGGATTCTTTTAGTAACTACATACAAAGTATACTGTATATTCTACTCTATATATCACTAACAATAATTTGACTTATATTTTCCTTTGGAAATGAAGTATGCTGATTTAAAACCAGAAGTTGTTTCATATGATTCAAAGAATGTTATCACTGCATAGTATGGTACAGTTTAATATTATGTAAAAGAAGAAGAAAAACAGAATTCTCCTATCTAACATCTGTTGCATACTTCTCTACTTTTTAACCATGAAAAATATTTTAATAACCATTTTTCCTGCTTTGTTTAGATAAAAAAGTATGTGGATAATATAAACCTGTATACATTTTGACTTGCTGACTTAGAATATGCAGATGATATAGTTCTCTTAGGCGAAGATGCTGATAAAATGCAGAATCTTTTGACTACCTTAAACATGAATGTAAGGATGTTTGGGATGTGATTCTCTCTACCCAAATGCGAAATGTTACTTCAGGATTGGCTTGATTCGACACCGAAGTTAGTGATAAGGAGTGAGGCAGTTGAATGTGTTGACCGCTTCACTTATCTTGGCAGCCTCATCAGTCCTGACGGTCTGGTGTCCGCTGAAATCTCTGCTCGTATACATAAGGCTCAATTAGCTTTTGGGAATTTGCGTCATCTGAGGTGTAGGCGAGACATCCGACTACTGACCGAAGGACACGTTTACTGCGCAGTAGTTCGATCCGTCTTACTTTATGGATGTGAAACATGGCCATTAAGGATAGAGTATATTCGTAGGCTTCTGGTATTCGACAATAGAAGTCTTCGAAACATTGCTCGTGTTTGCTGGGACCAACGAGTAAGCAATACGTGAGTTAGGAATAGAGTATTAGGTAGATACGGTAAGTCTATTGATGAAGTAGTAGATCTCCATCAGCTAAGGTGGTTAGGACATGTGTTACGTATGCCTGACCACCGTCTACCTCGACGAGCAATGCTGTCTAGTGTAGGAGTAGGCTGGAAGAAATTAAAAGCGGAACCAACATGGGAACCAGTCAAAAAGGTCACTTGACACCTGACTTAGGCTAAAGGAGCCAGAATGAGTGCAGACCTAACACTGTTTGGATCCGACGTGGAAACACATGTAGGAAATGCAACACCTTGGGGAGTCTAAAATCGGTAATAGGCGCAGGCAATTCTTGCTGGCCAATGGTAGTGCAGACTTCATAACTTTCACTGTATTTTTTTCTGGCATCTCCAATCAGCATTGATTGATTTTGATTTGATATCAATCTCTAAGATAAGAATTTATTAGTGTTATTTCTCATTGAGTGGAAAGGTCTTGGTTAAGTTCTGCTAACGATTAGTAGTTTCTTCGTGGCATGTACCAAAATACCAGCATTCTTAATCTGTTTATTTCCTTTATCTGAATTGTCAGTTTTGTATTTTGCACTGATTGTTTTTCTGTTTCTTGTAAACTAAGTTTTATCTTACTACTTAACTCGAACAAGTTTATAACTTGACAATTTAATGGATAACACATGACCATTTAAAGTTAATAGTTATGGATCATGGTGCCAACGTAAACGTCCCACTGATAAGTTTCAAAAAGGGCAAAATATGCATTCTGGATTCTTTTAGTAACTACATACAAAGTATACTGTATATTCTACTCTATATATCACTAACAATAATTTGACTTATATTTTCCTTTGGAAATGAAGTATGCTGATTTAAAACCAGAAGTTGTTTCATATGATTCAAAGAATGTTATCACTGCATAGTATGGTACAGTTTAATATTATGTAAAAGAAGAAGAAAAACAGAATTCTCCTATCTAACATCTGTTGCATACTTCTCTACTTTTTAACCATGAAAATATTTTAATAACCATTTTTCCTGCTTTGTTTAGATAAAAAAGTATGTGGATAATATAAACCTGTATACATTTTGACTTGCTGACTTAGAATATGCAGATGATATAGTTCTCTTAGGCGAAGATGCTGATAAAATGCAGAATCTTTTGACTACCTTAAACATGAATGTAAGGATGTTTGGGATGTGATTCTCTCTACCCAAATGCGAAATGTTACTTCAGGATTGGCTTGATTCGACACCGAAGTTAGTGATAAGGAGTGAGGCAGTTGAATGTGTTGACCGCTTCACTTATCTTGGCAGCCTCATCAGTCCTGACGGTCTGGTGTCCGCTGAAATCTCTGCTCGTATACATAAGGCTCAATTAGCTTTTGGGAATTTGCGTCATCTGAGGTGTAGGCGAGACATCCGACTACTGACCGAAGGACACGTTTACTGCGCAGTAGTTCGATCCGTCTTACTTTATGGATGTGAAACATGGCCATTAAGGATAGAGTATATTCGTAGGCTTCTGGTATTCGACAATAGAAGTCTTCGAAACATTGCTCGTGTTTGCTGGGACCAACGAGTAAGCAATACGTGAGTTAGGAATAGAGTATTAGGTAGATACGGTAAGTCTATTGATGAAGTAGTAGATCTCCATCAGCTAAGGTGGTTAGGACATGTGTTACGTATGCCTGACCACCGTCTACCTCGACGAGCAATGCTGTCTAGTGTAGGAGTAGGCTGGAAGAAAGCTAAAAGCGGCCAAACCAAAGCATGGCACCAGTCCATGAAGTCATTGACAGTTAGGCTGAGCCATGTTAATAGGTGCAGACTACCTGGTTGGGGTCCGCGTGAAGCTCGTAATAAATGGTTAGAGACCTTGGGTGATATGGCTCAAAATCGTTGGTAATGGCGCAGGTGCATCCATTCCTTGTCTTCCTTCACATTCTAAGTTTCTGGACTTATCATAATTTTCCCTTAACTGTATAATATTTTCTTAAATCTTATCTCCAATCTCTATTCCTTTCCATTTATACTAACTTTGTTACTACCTCCCCTACTCTGGGATTTGATTCGGCAATTTAATCACTATCTGCTAATAGAGGCATGACAACTTGAACTGACGTACGCATGTACCAAGTTCTGCGTTGTAACTGACTGACTGACATTTTGAATATACCATTTTTATACATGTTTATTCATCTGCATCATTGTGCATTTCATTGTCAGTTCTACGCTTGATTAATTGTTTCAATGTTATGACAGTTAAATGAAAGTATGATAAATAGAATGGATACTTTAGAAATGATACCTTTAGTAAATGACTTATTGCTTAGTTTATAAAGAATATGTATGTATGCTGAAACTCTTGGCTAAGTGTATGTTTAATTCGAAAAAAAAAACCTATTTTACAATGAACTAGATATAGATTGTATCATGCTAATGTACTTATGATAAAAATGATCGATGATGTGGATTTGTAATTGAGGTTCTAAATTGACTAAATAGTTTTAACAATCAGTCAGACTGTAGATCCCATGAATAGTAGTGTTATTGCAGTCCAAAAGTCTCATTGAATTACATGGATTTACTTGAATATCAGCCTGTAAACAATTATAACTCATCTCAAACTTACAATCAGTTGATTACTACTATCATATTTTAATCGATATGTACATTTTTAGTAGTGCAAAAGATGTCTGGTGAAAACAGGTAAAAATGAGGTGTTTGTTGAATACAAAGTCTCAATATATAGAACACACTTACACCAACTTACACAATCCAAGGCTTATTAACTGTAAGGTTTATAGTGTTTAGCTGAGTATTGTAATTTCATAGTCTACAGTTTTTATGAAGGAACCTAAATTCTTGAGCTTGAAATTCTCTTCACTGTATCATTGGCTGATATGCAGAAGTTGGTTAATCACCTGAAAATAAGTTGTTGCATAATCTCTCTTATTTAAGCTTGTTTACAGTAGTGATTATCATTTTTGTCCTTGTACTTCTTATTTACAATGTTCCCGTTGATTTGTCATGGTGCGAAACCGGTCAACCTCTGTTTCAGTATGTTCATCATGAGTGAATTGTTTCGATATAACGAGAGATTGTAGGTATTATTTCAGTTGGACTGTGACTGACAAGCAGAATCTACTGTAGCTCACTGACCTCAGTAGCCTGGTGGTGAATGCAGTGGCGTTTGGCACGAGACGATGTTGGCTCGATTTCTGGTGTGAACATTAACACTGGGTTGCAAGTATGCCCAGCTGACGCGTCTCAGATGTGCTTCCCGGAATTCCACTTGTCAGTCACAATTCAACTGTAATTTAATTTATAATATCTGAAAAGCATCTTGGAAGCTGGTATTAGTGTCTTGTACTAAAAGACTGTCACAAGTAATCGGTTTCAAAATTTGGTAGAAGATACTTAGAACAAACGTTAGTGTACAACATTAGATATATGTCAAATGTATGTATTACAGTAATTGCTATATGCAGTTAATTAGATGAAGAAAAAATGTATAGAATTCTTCTTTAGTTTTAATAATTTTTAACCATTTGTCTGTTTTGATCATCAATATTTTGTTTTTTTTCATATATTAATAGATGCCTGGGATTGTAATGGATAGAAATACTGGATCAACTATTGGCACTACACCACATGGCCGATGGATTGATCAACAACAGTATCTTGTTGAAACATATCGTCAAATTCGTACAAATTTAGGTCAATTAGAGGCTGAAATAGAAGCTGCACGATTAAGAGTTACTGATTGGACACGATTAAGACGACATCCTAGTCGTAGCCGTAGTCTTAGTCATGCTAGTGTTTCAACTACTGCAAGTAGTTTATTAAGTTGTAGTACATTTGAAAGTGGTACAACAGATGCTTCATTTTTAAATATTGCAACAGATGGTACTACAGGTTCATCATGTCATTCATCATGTTCATCAACATGTGGTATTCAACTTCCTTCAAAAATGGCAGCTAAACTTAGTGCAGCTACATTAATTTCAGCATTTTTAGCTGCAAGTCATGATTTCACTAAAGATAAAATTCATGATTCTACTATTACAGATCAATTAGAACAACCAATTAGAGCTCGTACACCAGATCAATATTCATCATCTAGTAGATCACGTTCAAATAGATCAATTTCACCTTCATCACAATAAAAAAAAATAAATCAACTCATTCATTGCATTTATACTCAGGGTGTTGGGTAATTACAAGAAAAATTCAATGCAAAACAATAATAAACATTTACAATTCATCATGTGATTCATTTTATTCAAAAAATTTGGAACCAATTAAAATTGTTAAGGACAGATAACAGTTTTTTTTTCTTTTTTGTTTGTTCTTTTTTTATTGCTATGGTAACTATTCCATTTCATTTAACATTTCTATTAATTCAAAACTTAATTTAAGACAAGATTCATAAAAATATCTTTATATTCTCATCTATTTACATGCAATTACTAATGACGTTACTTTTTTGGTTTACTTTATATTATATGTATCCATGTTTTTTTTTTTGGTCATGAATATATGATGCCGTTGTTGTTGTTGCTGTTGTTCCTTTTTTCTATTCAACTTGTTGCACGTTCGTCTTTCATGATTAGTGATTATATCATTTTGAAGAAAAAAAGAAGTAATAACATAAATAAAAATATCATCTTTATTGTATGTATTTATTTGTTACTATGACAGGGGAAGGGATAGATCTAAGAAATTGAAAAACAATGAAACTGGATTATTGAATATTGGATTATCATGGATTCTATGCATTATTTCATAGAGTTTTCGATGTGTTTACTTCACAAATTTAAATAAAGCTGAATACATGGAATTCATTATGTATTTCGTTACATTCTCTTTAGCTACATACAATAGACAATTATTAGGATGAACTTTTTATATTCCTGCTGGTCAGTCTCTGTTGCCATTTGTACTGTGTTCGAATCCTATTGTGAACATCAACATTGGGATGCAGGTACACTTAGCCGATGAGTCCCAAATAGAACGAAACGCGCTTCCTCGACTCCACTTGTTAGTCACAATCCAACTTAAAATAATAGGTAATTAATTTTGATTAGAGTAATATGTAAATATTATTGTGAATTGGATAGATATGCATTCTTCGTCAAAAGATATATAAAAGTGAAATAACGTATTGACAGATATGTGAAAAGAGTTCTGGTTCTGCAAACAATCTGAATTGAATGGATTACTTATTGTGAGAAGTGTATATTAATTTAAATGTCAACCCCCTCCCCCAACTGTATTCACTAAATTACATTTTGTTGTAAAAGCAAGTACGTTAAAAAGAAGAAGGAAAGACAGGTTCATTTTTTCTAAGTCTTGTTGAACATGTCCAAATGAACCTAAGCTTCAGAGTATCAAACATTATTTGCAGCTTAATTTCAAGACTTCTAATGAACAGAAGACATACAGTAAACACTAACTAATTGGTATCAGTGAGCGATAAAATAATTACACCAAGTAAATCATAGATTTCTGCTACCATAATACAAGAGTTTAAGAAAAAATGCCTATTACCTAATCTAAAGTTTTATATATGTCGTCATCATCATCATCAATGTCAGTTACCTCTCTTGACGCGTAAGCTTCCGACTAGGATTCTCCAACCAACTTTTTATTGGGCTCTCCTTTTCAGTTCTTTCCAGGTACAATTCATTCTTTAAGTGCTAACCTCTTATTCCTAGAGTAATGTGTTCTTTGGTCCTCTTCTTTTCCTTTAGCCTTGAAAACTATAATTTAGTGCTAGGATTGTGACAGTTTGATTATTCCTTTAATGTGCGCCCTGTACACCTTCGGAATATTATTTCCTAATTTCTTCCTTAGCTGGATTCTGGTTTGTTTGATCTTAATCACAATAGGTTGTTACCGATAGTGTTTGATCAACAGATACGAATTATCTTCCTTAAACAACTGCTTATAAATGCTTGCATCAATCTTAGTTTGCTATGTTTTAGCTTCATACAATAGAACTGTCTTGACATTTAAAAATTCTGACTTTGGTGTTCGTTGACAGTTGTTTCGAGTTTCAGATGTTTTTCAATTGTAGAAATGCTGTCCCTGCCTAATTGTTTTTATTATGAACAACTAATGAAACTAAATAGTCATTTAAAACAATGTTGACATTAACTGAAGACAACTGTTTGTCAATAGTGTCAAACTTTTTAGTCATATACACCAATAATATTTAGCAAATTAGGACTCGTAGTCAATTGCCATCATGGTGAACGAAATAATCTGCAACTATAGACAACTGCAGACGATCTTCATTACAGAAAGTCAATCGGAAATAAATTATTCAAACACTTTTGTTCTGTCCTCACAAAAACTAATTTCTGACATCACATAAGAAAAATGTGCAGTAATAAGCACATAGAAATACTGAATTCTCACTTAATAAACAAATCAACTTTATTACTTGGATTGTGACTAGTAAGTGGAATCCAGGACGCACGTTTCGTCCTATTTGTGACGCATCTGCTGGATGTACCTGCATCTCAATGTTAATGTTCACAGTGGGATTCTAACTCAGTCCATTTCGTGTCGAACGCCACAGCGTTCACCACCAGACTACTGAGTCCAGACAGTCACACTTGTGCAACGGGCGTGTTGGTATTAGGATGAACTTGTATATTCCCGTTGATTTGTGAACACCAACATTGGGATGAAGGTACATCCAGCCGATGAGTCCCAAATAGGACAAAACGCGCGTCCTGGATTCCACTTGCCAATCACAACCCAAATTAAGTAATACTTGTGAATAACCACTGTATCGAGGTAATTCTCTCAGGATACACATATGGCAAAAGAGACTGATCACCTTCAATCTATAACAAATCAACGGGAATATACAAGTTCATCCTAAGATCAACACTATGGTTAAGTCATGACTCTGAAATAAAACCACTACTAAACTTAAACAAATCTTTGACTTAATCTTAACTTATCATTAACACAACTATCACTCTAAACCACAACTAGAAGCAATTTAAGGATAAGTGAAATACTACTTACAATCTTGCAATAGGTTCTACATTCCATACATTATATTAAGCTTATCAACTAGTTAAGATGTTGTTATTTTTTTTAAGTAACAGATAACGTTTGAATAATTACCTTAATCATGAACAATCTGTATACCCCTTTATAATATTATCATTTTAGTCGATAAAATACTTATTTACAGTCTTCTGTTAAGAAAAAGCTAATTGTGAATCTATGCAATTCATTAAATCATCTCTACCTGATTACCTGAACTTATTAGTTATCATGAATAATTTACAAATCTCTTATCGCTTATCTTTGCACTATACTTAAACCAATCTCATTAAAATATTAGAACTTACTTTAAGATAACTACCAGTGATATAGTCTATGACAGGAAGGTAGAACTAACGTTCTTTAAGATATTGTAGCACATATGTAGCATGTCCTTACATGAAAACAAGGATTAGTAAAACAGATAAGGATTAGTAACTAAAAAATGTGTTAAAATGTAGACAATAGTCAGAAATACTGTGTTTAGATCTAAGATAACAATATTTCTTTGAAGAAAAAATTGAATGGTCGTAATGAATAAAATATTATGCATTTATTTGGGTCGAACTAACAACCACAAGTAAATTAATCTTCTACCATTGGAAATTACTCATAGTTAATTGTTTGCTCTACAAATTTCAGTTTTAAATTAATTTCCTAGTATTGCCAAATTGTCAACGCACTCAGTAGATAATCACAGCTGTACTGTTGAATAATACGAAAGTATATTTTAGCTTCGTATTACATAGCAATAAAATTTTAGTCATCAATGATATCATTTTAAAAGTTTAGAATTAGGATGTAATTGGATCGAAGATACATCCAGCTAACGAGCCACGATTAGGTAGAAACGTGTTTGTTCAGCTACCCTTACATGCAATTCACGATTGCTCCTCCCTATGTATGTGTGTCCACACATACACGTAAATTGATAGATACAGTGGGATGTGATGCATTCGTTTATGTGCTGTTTAGGCTTATTGTGAATCAATGACGTATACTTTTCTACTACAACTACCTCAGCAGCATAAAATGTTCTGTTAACCACTGACTTAAGCCTTTGTTTTAACACAAGGCTATTTGAGTCACCTCTGAAGGGTAATGTGATATAAACTGATTTTTTTTTGGGTGCTAGTAATACAGTAGGTTTCACCATACTGCAACATTTCCATCGATTTATGAACTTCTTTGGATATCCGTTCAGCATTAACGTTTCTGTCAGTAATTTGTCATTTTCTTCAATAGTGTCAGAAGTGCAAATACGATTAGTCCTATTAAATAAAGCTTTTACTAGGTTCTTTTTATACTGCACTGGACAATAACTATGGAAGTTCATATACTGCCCAGTCCATGTAGATTTTCTGTAAAGCTAAGCTAGTGGATATAGCTCATCAAGTCAAAAGTTCCCGAACAAAGCAGAAAAGCACACTAACATCTCTTCATTTCAAAGCACTGAAAGAGTTGTGGACAAATCCTGATATTGTTCTATTAAAACCTGATAAAGGAGCTGGAGTAGTTGTTATGAATAGATGTGATTACAAAAGTAAAATGTTAACTATTCTAAGTGATGAAAGTAAATTCATGGCTGATGTTAAATTTGAAGGAATTAATAAATTGGAAGGAAAAGTAAATTCACATTTAGTGAAACTACTAAAAGTGAATATTATTAATAAAGAGGAATTTCATTTCGTAAAACCTATTGGTTGTGAATATTCACGTTTATATGATTTACCTAAAATTCATAAAACTAATAATCCTCTGCGTCCTATTTTATCCATGTGTCGGTCGCCTACACATAATCTCGCAAGGTGACTTACAAAATTATTGAACCCTATTCGATGGAGCATATGTAAGTATTCTTTGAAGGACTCGTTTGAACTAGTAGATTATTTATGTGACATTGATATCAAAGAAAAGACTATGTGTTCTTTTGATGTAAATTCCCTGTTTACTAACGTCCCTCTAAAAAAGACTATTGATATTTTATGTGATTATATCTTGACAAGTCATTTTTCACTACCTATTCCTGTAGCAACTCTTAAAGATTTATTATTACTATGCACAGACAAAGTACAATTCACATTTGAGGGTGAATATTTCAGACAAATTGATGGAGTTGCGATGGGTAGCCCTTTAGGACCGTTGTCAGCTGATGTGTACATGGCACTGTAGAAAACCTAGTCAGCGATTCAATAGGAAAAATGTACCGCTATAAACGTTACGTTGCCGATATCCTAATTATTTGCACGAAAATCGATGATGCAAATAGGTTACTAAGGGAACTGAATACCATACAAAATCATATTAGTTTATCCTGTGAAGAGGAGAATAACAACCAACTCCCTTTCCTGGATATATTAATCAATCGGAGGGATGATGGATCAATCAAACGCTCTGTCTACAGAAAATCTACATGGACTGGGCAGTATATGAACTTCCATAGTTATTGTCCAGTGCAGTATAAAAAGAACCTAGTAAAAGCTTTATTTAATAGGACTAATCGTATTTGCACTTCTGACACTATTGAAGAAAATGACAAATTACTGACAGAAACGTTAATGCTGAACGGATATCCAAAGAAGTTCATAAATCGATGGAAATGTTGCAGTATGGTGAAACCTACTGTATTACTAGCACCCAAAAAAAAATCAGTTTATATCACATTACCCTTCAGAGGTGACTCAAATAGCCTTGTGTTAAAACAAAGGCTTAAGTCAGTGGTTAACAGAACATTTTATGCTGCTGAGGTAGTTGTAGTAGAAAAGTATACGTCATTGATTCACAATAAGCCTAAACAGCACATAAACGAATGCATCACATCCCACTGTATCTATCAATTTACGTGTATGTGTGGACACACACATAGGGAGGAGCAATCGTGAATTGCATGTAAGGGTAGCTGAACACATACCTAAATGGCTCCGAAAACAAATGGACTCGAAAGGAGAAATAAAAGTACAGGATAAACAACCCTCATCGTCTATCGCCAAACACTTAGTTGAGACAGGCCACATAGTTGATATCAAATCAGCCTTTGTGGTGTTGTATAAAAGTGCTTTAGGACGTATACTAAAGTTTGTTGAAGCCTTAGCTATACGGAAGTTCAAACCGCCCTTGTGTGTTCAAAAACAATTTGTACTTTCCCTCAACCTACCTTGGTAGAGTGTTACTTACATTGTAATCTTTATTATCTTCGTTTACTTATCTTTGTTTACTTAGCTTATTCTCTTAATTGTCTAGTGACCTTTATTTTTTCATATATAAATGCCTTAACAAGTGTATGTGTGATCAGATTGTTCGAAATGTATTGCGCAAATATATCACATAGCTCTGATAAAATTCGTCTTCTTATTGCATTATCCAAATTTATCAAAGGGACAAATTGTTTTAAAGAAACGTGTTTATTAGATTCTGCTTGTCAGACACAATCCAACTCAAACAGTTGGAAAGTAGTTTACATAGTTAAACAAAGAACATTGATAATGCTAACGTTATTCAAGATTATTTCATATTAATTTTATTAACTGAAAATAAAAATGTAAATATTTTTCTGAAAACTTTCATATTTTCTTATCTTAATGAGCGTTTACTGATTTGTTATTTGAATACCTCACCGTTTGGTCTCGATTGAATACTATTTGAAAATCAATGTAAAACTAATCTTTATAAAACCATATCAATTTAACGATGATAATCAGTTCCATTAGTGATATCCTTCAGAACACAACTGAAGCTCTGTTAAAATTTCATAACTTTATTAGTTCAAACAACCTTAGAGTTTAACAATAGATGACTATTTCACTATATCATAAATTGATTAGAATCATAATCTTATCATCATACTTCAGTCAATTCAGTGATACTGAAGATTAGACAATAAGATGTTTAGTGCCTATCGTCTGATTCCTTGGTGTAGTCTAGATTACACATAGTTGAGGAGACTTAAACTGAAAACAGAACAATCGTCGATTGTTTCTTATGGTTAATATCACCTCATCTAAAATTGTTCTGTATCAAAGTTAAACAACGAGTCATAATCGTTCTCCAATAAAACTACATTTTTATAATTACCAAAATATATATTTTCTAAAGGTATAATTAGGATAAGCTTGTATCTTCCCGTTGATTTGTAATGGACTGAAACTGGTCAGTCCCGTTGCACAAGTATGACTGTCTGGACACAGTAGCCTAGTGGTGAACGCGGTGGCATTTGACACGAAGCGGACTGAGTTCGAATCCCAGTGTGAACATCAACATTGGGATACAGGTACATCCAGCCGATGAGTCCCAAATAGGACGAAACGCGCGTCCTGGATTCCGCTTGCCAGTCACAATCCAATTTAAGTATATTTCTAAAGGTATGCTTATCTCATTTGTTTTTTATAGTTTGTCTATAAAATCATTTATAAATACTAATTTCCATATTATCCTAATTACCATTTTTACGCTATTGCCGCCAGCAATACAACAACTACTACTAACGATTCTACATTTTCGTATCCTCTTTGTCGAAATTCGGACAGACAACAAAATGAGTTGTGTTTTTTTCTTTTCTTTGAAATATAATTCATTTTTATAACAGGTGATATATAATTGTACATATTTTGTATATCTTTTATACACCTAGCACCTTATTTAGATTGATTCTATAATATCTAAGAAATTCTTTGTCTGTATAAACTGTGGAACCAGATGTTCTTCGACGTGGATTAATTCAACTAATCACTGATTATCATTCAATGTAATTAGTACTAGATCATCTATTAATGAACGAATTAAGTTGATTAATGATGAAAGTAAAGATTTGAAAAACTCTTCTAATGAATCAATATTGTGATTTAATAAATAAACAGATAGTCGACTGAAATGTTCTTAATGAGACTTCCTTATATTGTTAGTTTTCACTGATTTATCGGTACCTCATTACTTATTACAAACTCTTTATAACATGTAAAGTATATGGTTTCACTCAAACAAGAAGTATGAAACGATTATTATTTTTCAGTAAATATTATTACATAATAAGAGCAGGAATTTAACAATGATTCTGAGTAATGGCTATGAGAAATCACTAAAAAAGCTAGTTTACTACTGCAAGCAGAATATATTCATTTCATCTGGTTTTGAACTAGTGCTATTATACATACGTTCATAACACCAACTTTATAGCAACTCGAATGTTATGAAGTCCAATAAATATTTTTTTAATGTCAATTGTCGAACATACACATTTTTGGAATTCTAGGTATGATAATCAAATTGACTTTTCTCTGGAACTTTAAAAATTATGGAAGATCGTATCCTGTTAATGTTACTAAGTGAAATTAATTAGTAACTACGTTTAGTGATTAGTTTCATTAAAATTTAGTTGTAGTTGTTACGTACAGTCCAAAACTAGCCTTCTGTCTCATTTGGCGTTCATTCGTCGAATGCCTTTAAATTTGTGGCGCTACCAACTCCAGGACTCAAACTGACTTACTAACCTTAAACATTCACAGTTATGCAGCAAGCGAGTATTTAATTTGTTATGGTGTATAATGAAATAGTTAATCATACCTGGAAGTTATTATATAATCAGAAAATAGCTAGATGAGAAGAAATCTTCAAATTTCATTCATTTATGAAACACAACACTATACTTTCTTTTATTTCTAATCTTACACTTTAACTACAAATAGAAATTTACAGAGGCAATGAACCACTAAACAAATGCTTCACTTCTGTCTAGAGACTTTATGACACTACGACTAAATGATTACTTTTTCATTCTACAGTATACGATTACATATGGAGCTATATACATTGATTACTGTAAAATCTAATAACCAAATAATTATACCGGTACACATGAATTTTTGTGCGCCTTATCATAATTTGAAAATAAATCTCTAATTCGAATAAAGTTGGTTTATAGAAATAGGTTTTCGCCACAGATTGATATTTGTTGGGTACCAATGTATACTACGGAGCATTCTACAGCTGTTTCGTCCTAGAATGGAACTCCTCAGAAATGATTACTCTTGGTTCTGCCATGGGTCTTTAGGTTGGCGAGCGCCAAACCTTCTTCATCACTGGGTTATATTCCAAATTCCAAAATTTTAGAATATAGCGCGATAGTCATCCACTGCCATTGGTAAAAACTATTCCACTCCCGATAAGAGTGAGACCACCTCAGTTCACTTCTAAGTAGCTACTAATTTCAAAATGTTCCTGAAATTCCAGTGAGAAATCGCGACTAGTTGATTTTAAAAGTATCAGGAATGAAACAGTTATCACGGATGAAAATGAATCATCATTCCACAATTTAAAAAATTAATGAAAATAGGAATTCTGTTATTGGACACCACTTGGTTGGTGTAAATGATTAAGCGTTTGTTGTAAGATCTGAAGACTGTGAGTTGAATTCCCTGTCTAGATTTGTGAAACATTGCCCTCGAGGAGTCGCATACTTAAACCAAACAGCTATCCAGTTCCTCCAGGTATTCAGTAATACCTAACTAATACTAGTCTGTAACGAATATAAACTACTGAATCTTCTCTAAGTTAATTTATTCCATAATAATTTCTTTTAAGTTTATTATGTCAATCTTATTTATACCAAAACATTCATCAATATGAACAAATTATATTTCAATTCATATATACATAGAAACAAAAAAAAACAATCTCAATTAATTTTCATTCAATTAATTGATGAATAACTTATGTATACTACTGAATTCATGTTTCTATAAAGATACTTTAACTACTAATGAACTATTCAATAAATCTGTACAATATAAATTGGTTAGATTGTAGATGAAATAAATTACTGCTCTATATGTAGCTGAACATTAAAAGTAGTATTTTATATCTTATAATTATAATTATTATAATACAATTTAATGAATTCATACTGTGCATAGATACACAGTAATTCATGTATATGGTAAGTTATTATAATCAGTAAAGTAAAATCATCATATATTACAATGTATTCATTTAGTCTATGTTTGTACTTATGAAGTAAAAGTAATTATTTCTTTTAGAATTTATTCATTAAAAAAAAAAAAAACTGGAAAAGAAGAAAATGTGAAAAGATGATTACATAATCAGAGTATACATTTGAATATGTACGTTGTTATTAACTAGAAAGGAAATTTATATTAGAATGAAACAAATATTCATTGCTTTATAGTTTACAATGATTCTTCAAATAGGATTGGTCAGTCACTTGAAACTTAGAATGATAGAGGATAGTTTTATTAATTGAATAGTACTACTAACTGCCTTAATTTTCTTTACCTAAGGATTCCTGTCAATAACTTATTTATTTCAGGAACTTATTAAATTCCTACAGTTATTCTTCACATTCAAACAATCAATCTTAAAATTCATCTAAGCAAATTTACTTTATTTATTAAATATTTTGTTTAAGTTATAAATTATCTAATCTAGTAACCATCCTTCAATTCGACCCGCTTCGATTAACCTTATTAATTTAAATTCTATGTTCGGGATGGGTGGTTGGTAGGTTCTTAGAGGTTTCGAAAATTGTTTGGGTTCTCAATGTTGTTCAAAGTGAATTCACCTTTAGTAGACTTCAATATCTATTGATCTGAAAAGAAATATATTAGATCCAGTACATTTTTCGTTATACAGCATTGATTATTAAAAACATTTCAATGTTGGCTGACGAATCGAGTACAATTTGGTTTGGTAAAAATGTAACAGACAAAAAACTGTTTGGTAATATAAAACTTCCATTAAATATTACTGATTGGTAAAATAACAGCTGAAGTATAAACCTGAAGTCAATTGTTAGAGTGCTTTTATCTGTTCATCTTCATTATTATAAAGCATATTGTTATGACGTAGAAAATAAGCTCTGTTCATGGTTGAATGTAATAAACTAATTAAAGGATATGGTGTTTTTCGCTCATGGCCACAATAACGATGCCAGTGAGTGCCTACCTAGTTCCTGTATGTCTTCCCTAAGCCCACTCGATCCCAGGCCAGAATTAGAAGAATTCAAGCTAATAAATCAACCAGACAGAATCAAATTATATATTTAAGTTGGATTGTGACTGGTAAATGGAATCCAAGACGGGCGTTTCGTTCTATTTGGGACTCATCGGCTGGATGTACCTACATCCCAATGTTGATGTTCACACTGGGATTCAAACTCAGTCCGCTTCGCGCCAAACGCCACCGCGTTCACCACTAGGCTACTGTGTCCAGATAGTCACACTTGTGCAACAGGCATATATGTCCTGGATTCCGCTTGCCAGTCACAATTCAACTTAACTGTATACCTTGTGTAATATCGCTATATCGAGGCAATCCGCTCAGGATGCACATTTGGCAACAGAGACTAACCAGTTTCAGTCCATTACAAATCAACGGGAAAATACAAACTTATCCTAAGAATTAAATTATATTTCAGACGTTCCTTTTTATATACACGAAACTTGAACACTTAGTCAACCGATTACAAAACTCACATTAATTCAAAATACAAGGAAAAGTGACTATAAACAGGAACAACGTATACACAATCGATTAGCCATAGTATATAAATGGAAAACGATACACTAACAGTTAATGTATTAAACAGGATGATAAAGCAAGAGGAACTGAATAATAATAGAAATAAAATATTCACTTTGTATACAACCCAAAATAAATTAAATAGTCTACAGAAAATCAGATCTCAGAGATAATCAATCTTTTTTATATGCCCAGTATATCATATATAGACGTTGTAAACCAGGTAACTGATGTCATTAGGCAATATATGCTTATTATTGTCCTATAAATATGGCAATTTAACATATGCTAGTAATTCTAATAATGATTTTTACTTAGATAGTTACATTATATTTTTTTTATAATGCAATAAGAAAGCGAATTTTATCAGAGCTATTTGATGCATTTGCGCAATACATTTCGAATAATCAGATCACAAATATACATTTGAAAGATAAAGGTCACTAGACAATTGAAAGCAATAAGCTAGGTAACTAAGTCTAATAAATGAGACCAATGTAAGTTACACTCTACTTATATGAGTTGAGAGTAAGTACAAATTATTTTTGAGCACACAAGGGAGGGGGATTTGTACTTCCGTATAGCTAAGGCTTTAATAAACCTTAGTATACGTCCTAAAGCACTTTTATACAACGTATACTAAAGTCTATTGAAGCCTTAGCTATACGGAAGTTCAAATCCTCCCCCCTTGCGTGTTCAACAACAATTTGTATTTTCACTAAACCCACCTTAGTAGAGTGTGACTTACATTATTCTCTTTATTAGCGTTAGTTACTTTACTTATACTCTTAATTGTCTAGTGACCTTTATTTTCCATATATTAATGCCTTAACGAGTATATGTGTGATCAGATTATTCGAAATGTATTGCGCAAATATATCACATCGATCTCATAAAATGTGTCTTCTTATTGCATTATCAAAATTTATCAAAGGGATGAATTGTTTTCACATTATATTTACCTAATGATAATCCCTATTTGACAGGAACAGTGAATACTTCAAGGCTGTTATTGTTCCACATTTTTTATCTAAAGTACGACGTTGGATTCTGTTAACTCTATGTTATATCAAATGGAATATTCTATAGCATATGTAGTAGATGAATAGAACTACTTGTTAAACGACTTTACTGTAAACATTGACTTATACCATTAATGTTGTCACAAAAAGCACTTCATTTATATCACAATTGACTGTCAGATAAAACGTAACCAACTGAAGTAGAAACGTTTACAACAATTTTTGTATCCAAGATCAATTTATTCTATGCATTATAGTTTGTTTTTATAATAAATATTTCTTGTTAGAAAGCTAGTTTAGGCATAAAACATTTTGTTGTTATTCAAGATAAAAAAAAACATGATCATAACATTGAAGGTACCAACTTCAAATAGAAAACATTCATCTGATCATTTTATTTTTACTTTGATTAGATTAATTTCTTCATTAAGAATCTGTATATATTCAATAAAGACTAGATGTTTTATCAGCATGATTGTGTTCTGTGTTTTTGTTATTTTTTTTTTGTCTACTTTAACAATCAAGTGATGGATATTTTTGACTTACAGATGTTAATATTTGGTTATTATATCATAACAGTTATTAATTTGATTAATAGATGTTATGATCTGGTTGATTGAATTGAGATCTCTAATATCAATAAGTGTAATAGTTATACCTATGCATTGACATTGGTAGACACTAACACTAGAATACAATAGAATTCTTAATTGTATTTAATGATAGATAGAAGCCAAACAGCAAACAGTTTTATTATAGACTATGCTATGCTCAAGTAAATGTATCTACATTTTAGTTGATGTTAATATCAAATGAAAACAAATGATTTATTAACATTTTAGAGAGCTTAAAGCTCAGAAATACCTAACTAGATTTACGTTGAGGATTAATAAAGAGAACAATAGAAGCTTCAATGATTTATTCAGTTATTCATTACGAAAATTCCTCACTTCCAATGAGCTTATTAGCTTACTCCATGCGACTTCTGGTGTCTCTCCTACATTTCAGATTCTGAGTTCTCACAATGTATAAACTATCCACAGAAGCTATACATTTTTTATTTACTTTTTCCCCTTTATTCATATAAGAAGAGATAAACTGTGTTTACGATTGTTTATTATCTAGGTCATCTAATACTAGCCTTCTGCTAAAGATCAATATTACGATTGATAGCCAATCCTATAAGATGGTTATTCTCCACTTCTGATATTTAATTCCTATGTATATAATCTGATTGTCATACAGTTACTTATATTATATTACTACTATTTCTTTGACACATTTTTTCCTGAGCATAACTGCCTTACCACATAAAGGATTTCATTGTTATTATAGATTTCACTTGTTGTATTTCCTAATACTAAACTTCATAAACTGCCTTATTATCAGTCATACAATGAAATGTTTGCCAATCACAATCCAGCTGAAACAATAGTCATACAACGTTTATCACGCCATCTTTATCATGTATGCAAAACTAGTATATTTTTTGATTGGTGATTAGCTGAATTATAACTCATAGAAACAACATAAGAATTGAAATTCTAATGTCACGTAATGTTCTGTAAGTTATTTGTTAGAGAATACCTTTTTTCAGATTAACACAGTTGTAAATAGTACAAGAAACTAATCACCTAAATTAATGTTAATTATCTGGAATGTTGCTAATCGACTCATGTATGGTGAGTCGAGAATATGTGAAGCGTAGTCCGAGGGAATCCTAATAGTATTTCAATTACTTAACATTATATCAGATATCATTATCATCAATGCCTGTTACCCCAAGTGGAGCATAGACCGCTTACCAGCATTCTCCAACCAACTCTGTCCTGAGCATTCCTTTCTAGATCTTCCCAAGTGCTGTTCATTCTCTTCATGTCTGTTTCCAATTCTCGACGCAATGTGTTCTTGGGTCTTCCTCTCTTTCTTTACCCTTTTGGATTCCAAGTTAGTGCTTGTCTTGTGACACAGTTTGATGGTTTCCTCAGTGTGTGTCCAATCCATCTCCAGCGTCTTTTCCTAATTTCTTCCTCAACTGGAAGTTGATTAGTACTCTGCCACTACAGGTTGTTGTTGATGGTATCTGGCCAACAGATCCGAAGAATCCTACGCAACAGTTGTTTATAAATACTTGTATCTTCTGTAGGATACTTTTCGTAGTTCTCCAAGTTTCAGCTGCATACAACAGGACTGTCTTCACATTTGTTTTGAAAATTTTGACTTTTATATCGACTGGCAGTTAGTTTGAGTTCCAGATGTTTTTCAGTTGTAGAAATGCTGCCCTTGCCTTACCAATCCGCGCCTTCACATCCGAATCACATCCTCCTTGTTTGTCGATGATGCTGCCCAAATATGTAAAGGTTTCAACATCTTCCAGAATTTCTCGGTGAAGTGTAATTGGTTTAGTGTTGGTTGTTTTGTATCGAGGGATCCTGCTTTTCACTTTGAGTATGTTGAGGCCTACTACTGGCTGCCGAGGTTGTTGCTATATTGTTGGTCTTCCTCTGCATTTGATGATGTGTGTGGGAAAGAAGAGCTAGGTCATCTGCAATGTCCAAGTCATCTAGTTTCGTCGATGTTGTCCATTGTATTCCGAGAGTGCCTTCACATGTTGCAGTCTTCATGATCCAGTCGATGACCAGTAGGAAGTGGAAGGGCGAGAGTAAGCAGCCTTGTCTGACACCGATCTTCACTTCAAATAATTCTGTGAGCTGACCTCCATGCACGATTTTACAATGTAGTTCGTCGTAAGAATTTCGTATGATGTTGACTATCTTCTCGGGTACGCCGTAATGTCGTAGAAGGCTCCATGATATTCCCTTATCCACGCTGTCGAACGCCTTTTCATAATCGAGGTAGTTGATGTAAAGTGGTGGATTCCATTCAATTGATTTTTCAACAATGAAACCTAGAGTAGCGATTTGATCGGTACATGATCGATCTTTACGGAATCCGGCCTGTTGATCTCGGAGTTGGCCGTCGATTGGGTCCTTTGATCTGTTCAATAACACTCTGTTGAAGACCTTTCCTGGTACTGAATGTAGAGTAATGCCTCTGTAGTTCTCACAATTGCTGAGATCGCCTTTCTTTGGTATCTTGATGAGGTACCCTTCTTTCCAGTCTGCTGGAACTTGTTCTTCCTCCCAAATCTTCCTGAAGAGAATGTGGAGTATCTTTGAAATTGCTTCTATATCTGTCTTCACTGGCTTCGCTGGTATGTTGTCTGGTCCTGCCTAACCATTAAAATAATTAATGCCTACAAACAAGAATGATCATATTGTCTAGTTATCCAAGTATTATAATGGATCAATGTATGACGCATTTGTTCATAATCATATGACTACAAACATGAAATTTGGCCTACGGTTATTCTGCAAAACTATTTCAATAGGGAGGGGCGAGAAAACTTAGTTATCTGTTGTGTTACCAAGTGGTTTAAAAATAATTGGAATTCATTCGTAAGAGAATTCATACATTCTTCACATACTATAGTCATTAGTTATGCTACATTTCAAAGAATTATTTAGAAGTTATTGAAATTCACACACTATATTTCAAACATTCTTGACCCAATATATTTGTTTAGCTTGTCAAGATACTAGATAACTACGCCTTTACGAACGTGTTTAGCCAAGTGTCTAATGATTTTTAATTTTATTTTATCATTTTGACAACATACCAGATCACTGACGAGTGAAATTGGCTATATGACACGTCTGAGCATATCTGTGCATTCATTCTTTTAAATTTAAACAAGTTAACTGTAATTGTTTGAGGCACTTGTGGAAGATAAATGTGATCATAAGCTTTCATTTCTGTTAAAGATAGTACGGTATGCTCAATGTTAAAACATTTTCAGTCATTAATTATTTTTGTAATTGTAGAAGCCCATTTAAACTGTTCTAGTTTTGAATTGAGTCAGTTTAGTAGAGTTAGGTGTTAAGCCTAATCATTTGTGTTGACGATAGATTAATGATATTGGGGTACCACATATTAAAATTTCTTATCAATATCAAATGAATGGTTGTTTAAATTGGTACTCAATGCTACTGATGATTTAATTTGTAAATTTTGATGACATACTAGTTTAATAGATGGTTTTTGTGTAAATGAACCACTAGTAGGTTCACCAAACAGAAACCATGAAGAGAAACAACCCAATTAGTAGATGCAATTCAGTTTAAAGTTGTTCTCACATAGCTTAGTAATATCGTAAACTAATGGTGCTAACGAATGACGTTTGAGTCAATTATTCACTTATAAATAGAACGTTAAGAAGTAAGACATTTATTGTATTTATATGTTCTGTATTCATTTCTTTGGAAGTAGCACGCATAGTAACTTACTTACTAAATGAACTTTAGTTAGTGAAAACATGAATTCCATGCAAACTAGTACATGTTAACATTTTATGTAAATATATACCTTAGTATATCTATCGAATATTATGCTAAATTAGATTAGTCTAATAAACTATATTAGAAACCATGTGATACTACATCGTTACGATGTAAATACCGAAAAGTATTATTTTGTTCAAATGATTAATACCATTGAAATTACAAAGAAATTTCTGTATATCTAATATAGAATACATTTACCATTATACTATTGAATCAATCAAATGTCAACTAGGCATTACAAATACATACATTTTACACCTTCTTTATAATGTTTGTATCTAGCATTATATTTTCTACTTAAACATAATGTAAGTTAAAATAATGAAGTTTCTATGGCATTTTCGAATGAAAAAAAAGAAAAGAAAAGAAAAGAATGAAATTTTTATACAATCACATGGTTCTAGATTTTTTGGTTTAAATTAATTTTTTCTATTCATTTTATTTTTCTACTAGAGATTACTAATAGTCTGATAAACTTAGACTAAATTCACTTAGATACTAACATTTGAATTTTATATAATCAGTTTTTTCAAAATTATTCAATTAGTTGTTTCTTTTTTTAATTAGTAAATATGACATTTGACTAACATGTGTATCAGTGATTAATTCCCTAGATTTGATAGAAAATAATCAATGAGTTACAGATAAAAGTTAACATTTGTATATCATGTTTGTTAGTAACTAATTTGAATAATGATTGTCTGAAATAGTATCAAATAGTTTCAAAGTCTAACATTATAAATACTATTATAACAAGTATAAAAGATAATAATGAACTTTCCTTAGTGAAGCACGGTTTGAAAATTGCTATTTGAAGATTATTGTCAAGTACTTAGAATAGAATCAGTAACAATTTTGATTGTTCTAATATATCAAGTGATATTTAGCAGCATTTTAATGAATTCTTTAAGAACCTCAGATTTATTTTATAAAAGTGTCATATTTATATGATTAGTATAATGGAATCACTTAAATATAATAGTAGACTTTCGTTATCTAACATGGTGTGCATTTGACACATTCGAATAGATTCTTAACATGCCAGATAACTAGCAACTGTAAAAATAGAATAAATCTCTCTGGTAGGACTATTGAATAGGAACGAACCAATGAGATGGCGATTTTTCATCTCAAGGTCATTGAATACATTTTAGTTCACAATGTTGTTAATTTCGAGGAGGAAGTTATCAGTAGTTATTTGCTGGAGAAATGTTGTTAGAAAGCTCAAATATAATCGGCGACACAGTATATGTACAGTGTAGATAGGTAGTTTTTATATAAAGATCTATATTAGATATTTAGCATTTGGGACTCACAACTAGGAAAAGGACACTTAGAAAGGGTTTCTGACCTGAAAAATCTATCTTTATTCCTATGATTAAGAATTATGTCGACTTAGAAACAACAATTTACACCTATGATTTAAAGCAATACAAGTGCCTATTAAGACTTGGATACAGTCATCACATCGTCGTTCATAGCCGACATTTTATGGATTTCTCAACAGGAACTCATACGAATAACATAGAAGCCATGTGATCTAGATTGGAAAATTATCGTTACAAATATGAAGGAACCCGTAGAAAAATGCTCTATACTACATGGACTGGTATTGACATAGAAGTTACTTTGATTTTAACTGTTTACAACACTTAGATAATCTTGAAACATTTATTAATCATGTGAAATTATTAAACACACTTGAGTAATACTTTATTTTGAAAGATTTTCTAAATAATAATATCATTCCATGCTAAGCCGCTTTTCTTTTGGTCAGTTTTCGCATAACCAATGTCAAGGTCGTCCCTGTTCTTTAGTCCCATCATCTGTCTTTATACAAGCTGCATGAAGGAGGGTTTTGGTCATGACAGCTCAAGTAACACTATTCGTAGCGATAATAATAGTAATTGTAATTGTTAAATTGATGTTAATGGAATTAGTTGTGTGTTTAGCGGCAGTTGTAACTGACTAATTTAAACTATGTGCAGAATAAACATAATACTATGTAAAGGCACAACGTTGGAAATAAACTGGTTTCTGACTATCGAATCTGAACAAACGAATAATGTTTATGTACTTATGGAGAATATATAGTTTCGAAAACCGTCTGTACCATGAAAATTATAAAATACAATAGGACTAATTTGATCTATTTGATGAGTTTTCCGTAGAATTGTAACATAACCGTCTTCAGTAAAAGACTTCACGTGAGATACTCATACAAATAATTAAATGCTTCATTTTAACATCTGTCATTATTGATGAGTACCTACAATACCTGTGGGTTTATTGGTTTCATAACACATACATGTTTGAACTACATTGAAAAATGATGTGCTCTCATATATTTTTTAACATCTAGCAAAGCTCCAGTAACAGCTCCTGACATCTTAATAGTTTTGTTACTGATGATATCAATATATGTTTACAAGGTGTTGACTCTATAAATACAAGGAAAAGTGTAAACTAGATCTTGACGATGACAAATGAATAAGGGAATGATAACCTATCAGTAACCAACCATATGATCCAACTTTCTAGATGATTCAAATAAAATTTGACAAAAATATTATATTTTCTAACTTGATAAAGAAAAACTTTGGTATTTCAATGATATAAATGACAATACTAATTGAATGTTTCACTGGTAAATATGACTAACAGATTAGGATGCAGTCATAGTAAGTTTCTTAAATCAATAGATTTGATTACTGATCCCAATTCTGAAGTCTATTCTTTATCCCATAGTTTCCATTCTTCTAATTGACATGGATAAATCATGTCAATTTGTTATTTCTACATAAGCTACTAACTCCGCCTGTAGCTCTCTTAGGGTTACTTCCAGTCCCAAATCCGGAAAACGAGGAGGGTTGGGCATAGGGCTAGCATTACCATCCTGAAAAACACATGAACAAGTGCCAGCAGACTGGAAAGAAGGACATCTTATCAAGACACCAAAGAAAGGAGATTTGAGCAAATGTGACAACTACAAAGAGATCACGCTACTGTCAGTAAGACGGAAAGACTTCAACAGAGTGTTGTTGAACAGAATGAAAGATTCAGTGGAGGCTCAACTTCGAGATCAACAGGCTGGTTTTCGTAAGGATCGGTCGTGCACAGACCAAATCGCAACACTACGGATCATCGTTGAACAATCAATTGAATGGAACTCGTCACTGTACATCAACTTCATTGACTATGAGAAAGCGTTTGATAGTGTAGACAGGAGAACACTATGGAAGCTTCTTTGGCATTACGGCGTACCAGAGAAACTCGTCAACATCATTTGGAACTCTTATGACGAAACACAGTGCAAAATTGTGCATGGAGGACAACTGACAAATGCATTTTCAGTGAGGACTGGAGTCAGACAAGGCAACCTACTCTAGCCTTTTCTTTTCCTTCTAATGGTTGACTGGATCATGAAAACCTCCACACCTGAGGCGATGCATGGAATCCAATGAACAAGTAGGATCCAACTCGATGATTTCGACTTCACAAATGATCTAGCTTTTCTGTTACATACACACCAACAAATGCAAATAAAGACAAACAACATAGCGGCAACCCACGCATAAGTAGGCCTGAATATTCATAAGGGAAAGAGTAAGATCCTCAAATACAACACAGGATGCACCAGCCCTATCGGACTTGATGGAGTAACTCTGAAAGAAGTGGATACTTTCACGTACCTATAAAGCATCATCAATGTATAAGGAGAGTCCGATATAGATGTAAAGACAAGGATTGGCAAAGCAAGGGCAGCATTCCTACAGTTGAAAACATATGGGACTCTAAACAACTGTCAACCAACCTCAATGTCAGACTCTTCAATTCGAATGTGAAGACAATTCTTCTGTATGGAAGTGAAACTTGGAGAACTACGGCAAACATCATCAGAAGCGTACAAGTATTTATAAACAACTGCCTACACAAGATACTGAATGTTCGTTGGCCGGATATCATCAGCAATAGCCTACTATGGGATAGAACAAACCAACTTTCAACCGACGAGCAAAATTATGAAAGGACGATGGAAATGGGTAGGATATACATTGCGGAAATCATCAGACTGCATCACGAGAGAAGCATTAACATAGAATTCTGTTGGGAAACGGAAAAGAGAAAGGCAAAGAACACGCTGAGTCCAGAATTGGAAGCAGACATTAAAAAGATGAACAGCAACTGGAAACAGCTGGAAAGGGTTGCTTATGACAGAGTTCAATGGAGAATTCTGGTGAGTGGCCTATGCTCCTCTGTAAGGAGTAACGGGCGAAGTAAGTAAGTAACATAAGTTACTACATAGTTCATTGAATTAAATTAGGTGGTACCCCACCACCACTATCATCATCACCAACACTACTACTCAGAATAGCAATCAACAGGCCATTTTTTGTCAAAATTCTTTTGAGATTATACTGCATATAGTTAGTAACTACGGAAATACTGATCTCGTAATTATTAATACTACACTAAAAATTATTTTAATTACTAACTTTATTTTTTGTATCATACTGTTTAATCTATATGCAGTACATAATCTATGCATTTAAGCAAAATTCATTCCTAATAACGACCATTACATATTTGTAAACTAAGAATGCTTTATTTTGTCTAAACATATCCCAACAATTGTTGTTAGTGCTCCACGGTTTTCATTGGTACCCTGTCAACATCAATCTATGATATATTCAATCAAACAAATTACAATTCTCTTAAAGAAACTATATTTTAATAAAATACATACAGAATACTTTACAGAAATTTCTTCTCATGAAGGAAATCATATAGAGAAATTTATATATCAATTTGTTTTTATCAAGAATTTATCAAGTAGTATGTATACTTGCTTCACTACAAAGCAAGACTGATAAAAATGTCTCTTATATGGATGGGGGGGGGGCGGTTAGTTTAAAAAGTTTATTTGGAACTGTTTCTGTGAAACATATCAAAATTGGGCGATTTTTCGTTTTCAGTATGTGCTTATTAAATTGAATTTCTAAAAATGTGTTAATGTTTTAGCTTGATATTTTGAGGAATGTGTCCTATCTTACAGAAATCACTTCTTTATTACATTAGTTCTCATCTCAAATTTTTTTTATAAAGAAACCACTAGTTCAAATGTGTGTACTTATGTGTTTATGGATGAACATAGTATCTAACCGGATACTTGGATCGGACTAAGTTGCCACACCACATTGGCACAGTAAAATAACTTCCAAATAAGTAGAAATAGTGGTATTGCTAATATCAGTAGGAGGAAAAGGTGATCATATACAAAGTGTTACATAAAAAGGAATTAACTTATTAAAAGCAGGATATAAAATAATTTTAAGCTCACATTTTTGACAAAGTTAATGTGATTACACCTGCTCCACTGAAACCGATAGTGAACTGCATCACTAGGAGTTTTCTACGATTTTTTACTGGCATTTCCCTGATCCAAATTAATCTGTGACTTTATGGTCTCATACCATGACTTGGTTACTTTCTCTCTCCTAGTAGTAGTTCAAATAGTAAATCTTAAATCTGAAAGCCTATATTCTTATAGATAACTTTCATTCACAAATTAATCTTAAGAAAAGAAGGTAAGCCATCATATATATTTTATGTGTCATTTAAGTATACTGATATATCTATCTGATTACTTTCTTTGTTTGATTATAGTTACCATCCTGTTTTATATGAATAAAGTGATTTGTTTTTTACTTTATAGACATTTTGTTTATTAAGTAAACAACAAAGGACATTAACTAATGGTGGAAACAAAGGAATATTTTTAATCATTTGATAATGATTTCTAATTTATTATTAAAGGTGTTATTCTTTGGATAAAGACTAGATATGATTACATAGAATGAATATCACTAACATTTCAAAATAACTTTAACAGATGGATTGTATATTGAATAAAGTCGACAAATCTTTACTGAATGCATGAACTAATCCATAATTAAAGTTGAATTAAGATGAACTTGTATATTCCTGTTGATTTGTTATAAACTGTAGCTGGTTAGTCTCTTTTGCTATATGTGTATCCTGAGCAGATTATGTCGACACAGCTGACTGAGTTTGAATCCCACTGTGAACATCAACATTGGGATACAGGTACATCCAGCCGATAAGTCCCAAATAGGACGAAACGCGAGTCCTGGTTTTTACTTGCCAGTCACAATCCAACTTATAGTTGAACGATACTATACAAAATAATAATTTATATGTAACTTATATTTTAACACATACAATGGACCTGATTGCCTATAAAATTAACAATACATTTGATCACTTTTATGTTTTGTCAATTAAAACTCATCGATGTGTATGTTTTTCCTTTAAATCTTGACTTTTAGATCTAAAATTATTATGGTAGAAATAAAATATATGGAACAGGTTCTGTGATATGTGTTTTGAAATGTATATTAACAGGAATTAGGATGAACTTGTATATTCCTGTTGATTTGTTATAGAATGAAGCTGATCAATCTCTGTTGAACATCAACATTGAGATGCAGGCACATCCAACCGATGAGTTAGAAATAGGACGAAACCCACTTCCTGGATTTCATTTTCTAGTCATAATCTAATTTAAAGCATACTAACAGGAAGTTTCTTTCTACGTCTAAACATTTTATTAGTATTGCCTAGTTTTCAAAGCGTTTATAATCTTATGTTACTATAGATCCAGTTTTTTTTTTACATATAATAAATCTTAACAAATCGTTCAGTTTCTATTAAACAGAAAACTTCATTGTACAACTATGTGAAGGTTATCATAATGTTGAATGTGATTGAAAATAACCTAATGCCTGCAAATAAAGTACAGGACAAATGTTTCGTCTTTTATATTAACTTCATCAGCATTATTTCACTCACTTTATCTACTTAACTATTGAATACAGACAGCTAAACATGTCTAACAAAGGTAATATATACAAGAGACTGATTAAAATCAATCTTTAACAGTTATATTCGAATTATATACTTATGAGTAGTCTATTTTACATTTTAATAAAACGTTTAATAACCTTAGCGTTAATTGTTTATTAACATAATTTTCTCTTAAATTCATAATATTGAAAATATCACTGATAAATAAAGTCATCTAATGATAATATAAATTATTAATTGAGAAAATTAACCTTATCAATTGTAAACTTCATGGTTCGATTTCTTGCATTCATATAAGTACGCCTATTAGGGTAGTTGTTATTACTTCTCAACAATATAATGACTGGATTATTTTTTTCACAATAATTTAATAAATGATACAAATTAAATGTACTTAAGATGAAAAATAAATGACCTTTTGAAAATTATTTACCATCATTCTGTGACCATGACTACCGTATTAATGTGTCTTTCTATGTAAGCAGTCAGTAACTATAGTTACTAAGTGGAATGAAATTTTCATAGTAGAAAAATGTTCATTATCTAAAATATATAAATAAGTGCTGTTTATAAACTCTGTAATGATGTAATTAATCATGAAACGATCAATTAGAATTTGTTATGATGATACCTTGAATAGTACATCATGGATTATAATTGGCATTCATTCACATGAAATATTGTCAAATTCAGGAAATGAACAGAATCAATGCCTTGGTAACACTAAACTCTTAAAACTTTGGATAGTGATAACTACTGATTAATATCAATTAATTGTTAACTGAATTTTAATGGAAAGATATTTTTCTAGTAAAGAAAAAAACAAAAAATCGTGAGATGAAGTGAATTTATCCTCTCATTTTGTATACTGTGATAGTAATAATCGTCATGCTATATTACAAATTGATGGAAGTTGGAATTCTACAATTGGTTGCTGGCCCACTGGTGAAAAGGGTTAAGGTTTCGATAATATGGTGCTCTTGAAGCGAAATCTAGGGTATGCACTGTCAGGAGTCTCATAGTAGGACAAAATAGTTGTCCATTGCTCTAAGGTTTTTGATGGTACCCTACCAACACCAATCTGTGTGAATTCATTCAATCAAAACCTAATACAAATCTCTAATGATCACTTCAGTTGAGATAATTTCACTCACGGCACTAAGTAGAGTAATGCTTCACTGTTTTTCTTAATCTGCTCTTTTTCTAAGTGCTCTGTGCTTTTTCGTATTTAGTTGGCGATTTTTTGAATAAAACGGTTTGATTGCAAACCGGTGTTATATCTGGATATATTTGGTACTACATTGTTTTTGTTGATGTTCCGATGAGTTTAATTTCAGTTTTAGTGTTAAGTTTCTTGGTCCCTTTTCCATAATAATGCTTCTTAAATGATGAAAAGAAAATGTAAAAAAGTTATTACCGGCGATCCGAATGTCAATACTTGGTAAATGGTGTGGTGTAGGGTGTTGACTGTAAGGGGTGCTACCACGAAGTTTGAACATACCTATCACCTTCTTCATTCTAAAAGTTCAACAGACACGGTTGTGTTTAGCTATGTTAGCAACGCTGCTCTGACACCGCTGGTTTTTTGTCGGTGTTTACCGAATTGGAAAATATCTCTAAAAGACAGTGAAAACAAATCAAATAACGGTAAGTTATACATGGCACGGTAAGTGCTTGGTCAATACACAGGTTGACATCAATTCATCCCACATTTGTTTGATCCGTGTTATCCTACCTAAGTTTATTGAACATGGAAAGTTGCCTATAATAGAAGCAGATAAAAAACATATATAACAAGTGTCTGCATAAGTATCCCCTATGCTTCGTTCTCTGGATAGTTATAGAGAAATACTTCAGCTAGAGCACCTAAAAGTAAGATCAACTTCTAATGGTGACACTAATGGAAAGAATGCCTTATTCACCCAACCCGATAAAAATCACAGTCTTAAATAAATTAGTATTCCATAGTGATAGTACCTGAAAGCACTAAGGTTTAGAGGGCGACCAAATGCAAAAATAAAAATATAATTGATCTTACGAAAAATAAACTTACATTAACAGAGGCAAGTTTTATTAAGTGCATACTCAATAAACCCTCCCCCCTCCACAGAATTAATAAGAGTTACCATTATGAATATTAATAAATTGGAATGGCTGCAAACAAACTTAGAGGTCAACCAGACAGCTGTTTAAATTGATATTTAAATCCATAGAAGAAATGCGCCTAATACTAAAGAATGCGAACAGTCACAAAGGATAGCGAGCATTCATACTCAAGGACCTCTCACTCGTGTGAACTGGTGTGAGGTCAAAGAAGACCTCCGACTACCACTGAAAACTCAAGAAAAAGGTTCTCAGGTAGTATATTTTTGAGTATCAAACTTTAGAGAGCAAGTAACTTCAAAACCACTCTGGATGTAACACGAAGTCATTTAAATGGTCTTTTTATCTGCTACATGAACTCATGAAGCTTACTTAACATACTATTGAAGCAAGATGCACAGTTAGACTATTATATTTGGGATATCGCCATAACGAAAACATGACTAACTTTGCTCATATGAAATACTGAGTTGGATCTAGACAACTTCACGTTAATTACCTCTGATAGGATCCCTAATTCTAAGAGAGGAGGATATCACTGTTCGTGAAAAACAGTGCCCCATCCACACTTATGGACACTATATCTCCTGAAAGTGGTATGTGTGAAATAGCCGGTTGTTGCCTAGAATGTAACTGATAAAGGCTCTCCCTTGGTTTGGCTTATGGCAGTCAACGTTGTGAGACAAATCAGGTTTTTATTGAGTCATTTTAATTCTTTGTTCTACCAATCTGACTGTGATGCACTTTCATTAAACCTTATCTTAACTCATCATCAAGTAGGTGTCATAGACATAGGTTACATGCCAGCAGTAGGTAAAAGTCTTAGTCTTCAGTCTCTCAAGTACTATCACCATTGATGTGTTATCCCCGGCCATACAGTATGTATGTTACTATGTCTACTGAAAACATAGCATTCAGTATGTGTCTCATACACTCGGTTACGTCATTACCATCCTATCGCATTTATCCTATTCATACAATTTAAAAATATTCTTCTTATTTACATAAGCTTGTACATCAGTGGAAGAATTAGAGCATACAAAATGTGGAAATACATTCACTTCATTCATTCTATTTACATTACACTTAAAGTAACCCTATCAAATGTTACAGTTTAATTGGTAATTAGTTTAAATTACATTACTAAAATGTTAAGTTCACATGAACAAAACCATCAAACAACTGTTAATGAAGATAGTTTATTAGTTGAATAGATTCATACAGCTTAACATTTCATCATTCTACAAGAAAAATTCCTTAGTCTGATGAAGTATTTTGTTGTATGAAAAAAGAACCAAAACAGATGTCTGGAAATTAAAAGAAGTCAGTGAAAACACACATTTTGAAGAAGCAGAATCTATTAATTAGTATATAATTCTAAATCTTGGAACTATGAGATTTGTATTTGATTAAAAAGATGAGAATTTCATTCAGTGAAGAGATCATTTTTTCGGTGAATTGATTAAATTACAATTACAACTGGTTGAATAATTAAACTTTTTCTAAGAAAGAGAACATTATCCAGCCCGGTTATAGAATGACAACAGCCGCAGTATTAGAAATGCTATTATTGAATATCCAGTGACGCCTAGTCACTTAATCTACTCAAATTCCCCATTCATAGTTATCTACAGAGTCAGTAGTAATTCACTGTTTTATATTGCTGGGGCAATTGTCATACACATGGAAAAGCCAAAATAACGTACACAAAAGGAATTGGTGCAACCTTTGTTCTTACAATGGACTTAATTGATCTTGATTTCATTCGCTTTTGTTTCTACCTTGTTTAACTGATAAAACTTTTACATATAGTCACTTCATCATATCTCTCTATCTCTCACGGATAAATAAAATAAATTTTTGACTCTTCTTTCCATCCGTATCACAGAGGCATTCCATTTCTTTTCCAATTTTTCTTATTCCAAAACCAAACTTTAATATTATTCCTTTAGATCTACTTATCTCAATCTTCTTATACTTTGATATTTCCAATACCATTGTTTATTTTTTTTAAAGATATATATATATATATATATAGGGCCTAGTGGTAAGGCGTTCGCCGTGGACCCAGAGAGTTCTGGGTTCGATCCCGATTGATTCGTAGATGCGCACTGCTGAAGAGTCCCATACTAGGACGAAACACCTGTCCAGTGCTTCCAGGAGACCAATGGTTGCCTAATTCAAATCATTTCGTGATATCACAACTGACAGTCAACTATCTCTAAAACGCCTATATATATATATATATATATATATATATATACGCGATTGTACAGCTTTGGAAATGAATTCACCGAAAATAGATCTTGTCATTAAACGAAAATTTTGCCTTTTCATAACGTAATGGGCGTTTCCCGTTTAATTCGTATTAATGTTTTTCTGATTAATCATTTAGATAAAAATCAATATAAATAGTCAGAAGAATTAAATGTTACAGTTTGAACACTTGATTAGTACGAGAAAAGTATAAGTTAAGGTCGAAATTTGACGAATCTTAAAATTTTCACGATGAATAATCTGATATTCTATGAGTTATGAGATCTGAAGTCGAAGAATTAAGAAGCAGTTAATGTAAAACTCTTCTATACTACTTAAACTTATGAAAAATTAGTTGTTTACTTGACAAAATAAAGAACTACAGTTTTAAACTTATTTGATGTTAAGTTTCTGTTAATGTTATTCATCACTTAAAACCAAAATTACGTTATAAAAACTAATCCCCACTCTGAGTCTAAGCTTAACATTATCCCTGGTCAAAAACCTTAATTTTAACTTACTTATGCCCGTTACTCCTCTCTGAGGAGCATAGGCCGCTCACCAGTGTTCTCCATCCAACTCTAACTTTATTTAACTGAATTGTATTTAGATATTCCAGTTGATTTACCAAGCATTGAAATTGATCAGTCTCTGTTGTCATATCTGCATCTTGGGCGGATTGCATCTATATAAAGATAGTTCACAAGTATTTTTTGAGTTAGTTCGTGGCTGGCAAGCGAAATCCATAAAGTGCTTCTCGTCACATTTAGGACTTGTCAGTTAGATGTACCCACATCCTAATATTGATGCTTACACCGGGACTTGAAGCTTGTTTGTTTCGTGACAAATGTCAGTGTGTTCACTATTAGGCTACTGAGTCCAGACAACCACACTCATATAATGGGTATATATATATAACTAATCAAAATGTATTTGGATCTTCCCTAACTTCATTTTTATCTCTTGACTTCTTATGCTAACATTACACCGTATTTAAAAGCAATTTATACTATACAACAGACTATGTGCTTACAAATTTGAATCTTACCAACTCATGAAAATGGCAGCTGTTATACTACTGTTTTCTACAATTTCAAATAGTAATATGTTTACAAAACTTAGTAAATTTATTGACCAATACAATTTCCATACATTTTTCGCATATTATCGTTTTTTATTATCACAATTACAATCTTCTAATTGGTTAGTAACTTGTAAAAATGTATAACATTCATTGACTAGAAGACGTATCTCAATGTCTTCGATCAATGCTGACTAGTTGTAATTAGTAATCGTCATGAAGAGTTTGAGAACCATTTAATTTCATTAGTAAGTTTTATGTTTATCGATAATGTCTTGTACAATAATTTAGTATATGATGAGTTTCCTATAAAGCCTATTAGCGCTAATAAGTCATCTACTTTCCTGAGTATATAAACGATTGCTAGGAACTGTTTGAGTTCATAAGATTTGAAGTGCACCCGATATATGACCAAATTACGTTTACGGTATTACCAGGGCAACTTCTAACGTTTGAACCCACTCTTACGAATGAGAAGAAATCAGAAGGCAATAAAGGATGAAAAGGAAATTATATTTGATTGTGAATAGAGCGGCAATGGAAAAGCAACGTCCAGGCTGGCAAACTAGAGAGAGTTGCTTTTAACGGTATGGCGTGACGTGATTTGGTGGTGATGCGTGACCGAGCGCCTTCAACTTAGTAGTGTCCGCTAAAACAAACATGGTCAGTATCAATGTCGAAACCTATGTAACTATTTATTTTGGGGATTATTTACCGCTACAGATTAAAAACAACGTCATATTGATTGGTCATACCAATAAACTATTTTCATGTTGGTTATAAGATGATTACATTTACATTAACTCTGTTATATTTAATTAACAAGTGTCGTATAGCATGACTATTATGTAATACATTACTAGCATCAATAGACAATGTAACTTAATATATAGTTGAAATTTAGTTGTTATTTAAAGTAGTTAACGGGAAGTTGTAAGCTCAGATTAACAATGGTGTCAAACATTTTGTTTATGTAGTCTCTTTTCTTTCAAATGAATAATCCATTCCAGTTTATGGAAATCTACAAAGTATTTGTATAATCAGTTGTATTGAACATACTACTAAACAGAAGTGATTTAACACAATGTTTGGTTTATTTTATACTATAAACTAATTAACAATCAATCATTAAGGCATTTTTAGAACAGAACATAATCATGTCTTGAAAAAATGATAATATCTCACAGTCTAGAAAAGGAAGTATCACATCTTAAAGACTGTTGTATAGATCATTAGGGATTGGAGTTTGTTTATGTTAATAAATTAGGTACCTTATTGTGTTTATATATATACATATATACGTATATAAAGGGTATACTTTGAAGAGACATTTACATAGTCCTACTTTTTTTTAATGAATATGCACTAATGTTTATCAATTAAGTTAGATTGAAGCTGGCTACTAGAATCAAGAATGCGTCTTTCGTCATATTTGTGACTCGTTAGTTAAATATGCTGGCATCTCAGTGTTAAAATTCACACATGGAAACGAACATACATTTTTCTTGCAAAACGACATTACGTTCATCACTAGATTACTAAGTCTAGAAAGCCATACGTTTACACAACAGGTATGTAAACATAATTGGAAGATATTTGTATTGTCGCGTCGATTTGTTATGAACTGAAGGTGATTATTGTCTGTTGATTTATGTGCATTCTGAGCGGATAAACATGATACAGCAGTAGCTCACAAAAATAAATTAAGCTGGATCTCGTTTGGACAATTTAATCTAGGCGAACTGCCCGGCCTATTTGTGGCTGGTCGGCTGAATGTGCATATATCATAGTGTTGATGTTCACACCTTCAAATTGTATATACAAACCCACTACATAAATGTAGCTCTCAGCAATGGATGCTGAGGCGTTTAGCACTAAACTTTCTGAGTTCGAATCGTAATGTAAACACCAACACGGATAAATGAACCACCATTTGGTGAGTCCCAAAAAAAGAGAAAACATGAGTTCTGGATGCTACATGACAGTCACAATCTAACTTAATTGGCACTATGAATTCATTTATTTCTCAATTACTTTTCAGGTGTGTTAGAACCTATGTAACAACAGTTGATAAAATTCGTCACAGAGTGGTGTTAGTTGGGTACTAGTGAAAACCAGGAAGCACTAGACAACAATTTTTTCCCAGTGTGGGACTTCCCTGCAGTGTGCATAGTAGATTCCGCCCTAGGGGCTTCAGGTTAGCTGAGCAAAGTCAGACTGTTACCACTGATAACCATGGGTAATCGTCGTATCATATATCAAATTGAAGGAAGTAAGAATTCTGCCACTGGATGCATGCCAAGTAGTGAAGAGGATAAGAGGTTCACCAACCTGAAGCTGCTGGAGTGGAATCCAGGGCGAGCACTGTTGAGGAGTTCCACACTATGGCAGAACATTTGTCTAGTGCTTCCAGGTTTTCATTGGGACCTTACCAACACCAATCTGTGATAAACTTAATCAACTAAAACTTGATATCAATCTCCACAAACCACCTCAACTCTATGTGACAATAGTTATATTCAGTAATTGAATTTAACGTACATGCTTCATACGACGTAAATCTTAACGAATTAACAGGAAGGTAATAATTATGAAAGGAATATAAACGAACGTACAGTGCGGTCAAGTATTCATACATTTATTAATATGAAATTCTGCGAGAAAATCTTGAAAACATATAAAGTACTTTTGAATGAGATCAAGAGTTATGTAATCGCGATTGTAAAATGGATAGATTAATCAAAGAACAATTAGTATTAATTAAAAAATTGATTGGGGGAGGGGGAATACAGAAGATTATATTCGCCAAAATGGATAAATTAATAGATTATCCCTGAGTATTGCACAAAAAAGTAAATGACAACAAAATATGCACATATATTACGGTGTTACATAAGTAAATAATCGAGACTACAGATACAAAGACAATGTTAAACTAACCACTGTATCATTTGTGAATACATAAGTTTAGTTTCAACCTTTTGATAATAACAACTTCAAAGAAACATAATCAGTTAGATGATATTTGAGTATTAATTATATATCGAAGGATTGTGAAATGTCAACCGAGTGACCATTTGGTCAAGAAGAAGAACAATAGCTCTGTTGAAAGTGTATTGGTCATTTAAATTCAACTGTTGTTCTGCAATGTAGACGTTAACCCTTTTTTTTCTGTTACTCAAATTTAAGCACTTTAGCATAAACATATAAATTGGTAAACTCAATTGGATATAATCTGAAGTGAGAAGTTTGTTTCACTCTTATCTATCATATTCAACATTTTGTTTCATAAAAGGAGACTGGTTTATATCAACTGAAAATATTCATTTTTAATGTAGTACTTACTCTGAAGTTAATACTTTTAGCTATTACATCACGTTTGAATTGAAGCACCTCAAAAATGTGTTACATTTCAACAGTGGTATACATTGGATTCATTTAGTTCTCATCATAAAATAAGATGAATTCAATATTCATATTTCTTTATTCTAATTTCTAAATGTTGGTAAATTGTATAGATTGTAATTCATACAGATAAATAACTATTGTGTAGCATGGTAATTGATTCAGTATGAACACATAATCAATTAATCAATCAATCAATGCCTGTTACCCCATGTGGAGCATAGGCCGCCTACCAGCATTCTCCAACCAACTCTGTCCTGGGCTTTCCTTTCCAGCTTTTCTCAAGTGCTCTTCATTCTCTTCATGTCTGTTTCCAATTCCCGATGTAATGTATTCCTGAGTCTTCCTCTTTTTCTTTGGCTTATAGGTATCCAGGTTAATGCTTGTCTCGTGACACAGTATGAATACATAGCAACATAATAAATACTCGCATAGCTACAAGTATCTTCAAACTACTAATGTTGATGTAATCAAATTCTTATAAGATAAATAAAATATGGTATAACATTGTACATGGATATATAGTAAGTATAAGTATGTGTTACTTTTATCATTCACATGGAAACATGAAATATGTTGTATTTATCTAATCTAATTTTACATAACATATGACATTGATTAGTATAAATTATAACAAATTAGTAATAATGACAGTTGAACATTTTTAACATTTTGTTAGTTATATACTACTATTTAATTTGATATAATCTATATGTTAAGTGTAAATTTTATTTGATAACTACAAAGTTTGTATGTTCTATAATGGGTAGTTTATAGTCTGCTCTGGTTAGTTAGATTTTTGTTTATATCTTTAACTATTATGTAATTGACTTAATGAAGTAACAAAGTATAAGTAATTTATCATGATTATATATGTTCAATTATAGTGAGTATACATATTCTTTCTAATTCAATATCAATAGTTAGTTTGAATTAGGCAACCATTGTGGTATGACGACAGAAAGAGAGGGTTTTATTTGGTTGTAGCGAAAGCCAATAAACTGTGTCTAATCGATAATGCCAGATTGACCTAAACGCACTCACCCACCCCTCAGGCCGACAATAGAAGAACCAGAATTGGGAACCGGGAACGGAGAACTGAGAACGCATTATATTTTAATCATGCCTTTTTCTACACATAAAATCAGACCACACTGCAAACCAATCACAAATCTAACATTGATACAGAACAAAGGAAACAGTGGAAGTGAATGGGGACAAGTTGTACACAACTAAGCAACTGTAGTTCAAAGTAATAAACAATAGACTAAGAGTAAATATACTAAACGAGAAGATTGGGCAAGGGGAACGTGACAGTCATAGAAATGAAATGTTTACACTGTCCACTGTTATAATAATTGAAATTATGTTCTACTGCACAGTTCTCGTAGATAGTCAATCTTCGTTAGATGCCCGGCATATCATATTGAATACTATTAAACACTTGATAGCTGTTTCATTATGATGACGGTGTAGATTTCATTGTTAAGTAGTGTATCATAATAAGGCGAAATAGTTGTTTAGTGCTAGTTGTTGGTTTTCAATGATTAGCTAACTCAGATTAATTATTATGATCAAATTAAACTTCAGCATTATTTAAAAACACCTATTCATAATATTCTTTTTCAATGCTACATTGAATACTAAGTTATTGTTACATTTATATTTCAAGTGATTAACTCGTGGTTGATAGCTTGATTAGCCGCAGACAACTTTAGCGCTTGAACGCCTTGAACCCTCCAAGTCACAAATTCAGAAGACAAAAGATGTATAGACAGAACATTTATGCCAATAAGATGGAGAGTGAGTCATGTACAAAATATTCGTATATCCATAGTTTTCTAAAACAACAAAATCAATAATATAATCCATCCAATCTGAACTAAGAAGTTTCAACTATTACCTAATCTAGAAGGTTCTGTCGATCAGTGATTGGATGGAATGTCTCCGGCTCCTTCAAGGGTTCTGGAGGCTTCGTTGAGCTTTCCTGGAGCCATCCCAACACTTATAAATTTTGATAGTGTGATGAGAAGACTGAGTTAATCTGAAAATTGTAATGTATTTGTGATATATATTTTGAACAATCTGATCACATACACTTATCAAGATGTTTATATATAAACATGGATAACTAATAAACGTTAAGTTAAATAAAAGATTGAATGGCTACAATGGGATAATTGAAGAATAAACGATGAGAAGACTAGAAACTTTGATTACATCATCACTAAAATTCATGATAATAATTGTGAATAAAATTGCCAAGGCAGATTCAATGTTATAACAAATTGTTTCTGTAGAAACAGCTAGGGACGTTGGGTTGAGGTTGTGGTGAAATTTTCCATTAGGTAAGGCTTCTGTGAATTTAAGAATACGTTGGTGATGACTCCAATACAAAGCCTTAAAACCTGTTGCAAGGTCAAACTTATGACCTGTATCAACAACATGTTTTACGATAGACGATCAAGTTTTCCTATTCCCTACCTCAATCGAACAGATTGATATCATTTACTTTTGAAGCCTCTTAGACACATATTCCCCCTCCCTTAATTGCAGTGTTCTGTTACTCGTGCATGTGAATATACAAATATGATAGGATATAATGGAATCATTTGTGTAATTATAGGGCTTGTATGAAATCATGGTCTCTAACTTCTTAAAGAGGATTAGTTTGGTAAGATAAAATGATTTTTCTCTACTGTTTCAAAATTACGCTGTTAGATTCCCCTTATACGGTGACTTGTTATAAACGTTTTTCTTAGAAACAGAATCAGTCAGGAGTTTCTCTGTTAACTGACTCTTACACCGATTTGTAAGTTTCAACGGATATCAGTATTTTGGGCAGATAAATTTGATTCTGTTAAAAAGGTACATTATCAGGCCTCACTTGTATTTCGATGGACAATTGCTATGGAAATTTAAAAATTGGCTATTCCATATTGGTTTCCCATAGACCGATTGTTTTATAAATTCATCATCTCTTTGACAAAGATGAATAACTAAAAGAAGGCAACTGGTTATTGTTCAGTTTTTCATGTGTAAAAATTATATCAATTTGCAATGTAATGAGTTTGTCTACAAACTGAACCACACCGACATCCTTATCATAAGTAATAGGAATATCACAATGAATTCCGTCGTCATGCTTTCCACGTGTGACATAAAACAGTCAGGCAGCAGCAGTCCTAATGGACTGCTCATAGTGACATAATCAATCTTCTTTTAAATGGTCACCCTCACTCTCAAAGAGCCTAGATTTATGAAGAATATAATTGGAAATAGGAGAATGATATGTTTAGTTTAAATCACGTTATTAAACACATTCAAGTCAAGCTGCGAACACCTATGCATAGTCACAACCGAGATGGAGGCTATCGGTAAAATTTCATTTTTCAACCAAGTTTTAATATAACACCAAGATTAATCAATACTGTTGGTGACAAATGTTTCGTTACCAGCTTTTCTGAACTACATTAGTTATAATACATCAATAGGACTTCGAAATAGTCGTGAAGTAAATTGTAACACCAATATAAATATAAAAATCAGTTTACTCGTGACTAATTACACGTTATTAATTAAGTTCATGTGGGTTGTGGTTGATAGTGTTTAATCACGAAATGACTGAACTTGGAACTCCACCAAAAACATAAAAGACCTAATAGAGTAGATGTTTAGACAGACGATGAGAAACCAGAAGTCAGGTTTCATCCTCCATCCCATAGTAGAGAAACAAATAATAATCTTTCTACATTACGAAATGTGTGGAAGGATAAGACATAAATGCCTATTACGACAATTTGTAGCTACATAATATTTTACAATTAGGGGGTTTGAAGAGATAGGTAACCGTCAATTTTGATATCACGAATTGATCTGAATCAGACAACCATTTATTACCTTGAAGCACTGGACAGCTGTTTCGTCCCAGTATGGGACTCCTCAGCAGTGCGCATCCATGATCCCATCTGGGATCGAACCCAGGGCCCTCTGGCTCCGCGGCGAACGCTTTACCATTGGACCATTGAGTCGGCTCCTGACGGTTGATATTTCCAATTCAGCCAATTCGTGACACGTTGCTCGACCTCCTGTATGCCATCGGTGAGTTACTGCCTCACACCTGACACGGTTGAACTCTACCGGTCACGTCTTCACACTAGAAATCCAGGAATTACTTCAAGGAGCTAGTCACTAGTGAGCTGTCCAGTGCTTCCAGGTGATCAGTGGTTGTCTGATTCAGATCAATTCGTGATATCAAAATTGACACATTATTTTGTTTTTCACTTAACAGAAATGATATTTTACAATGGAATACATTGGTTAAATATTCAAATTACTTCAATATTATAATGCTGGACATAATTACAACTAACTTTTCACTCAATTCATTAAAACTTGGCTAAATTGTTCATGTTGGGTTTTTAGACTTGTTTGTATGTACTGAATGATCGTTGTGTGTATGTTCTTGTGCATTGTTAACTATTCAGATGTAAGAAGACATAGTTTGAAATACATATATCACTTATATGTAATACAAATCAACATTGATGTTGTGTAGTCTACGCGCAATATATGTGCATTTAACTTGTAGAAGATGTTTAAATATGAACATATCACCAGCCTACCAAACTATTACTAATTGAATTGTAAATTGGTTCTAATGACTGTTCCACATTATCTTCCATAAAATTGGTCATATTGTTACAAATCTATATTGATGATGACTTGTTTTTCATTTACCTTTCAATTTCTTTTCTTTTCTTTATGAACTAATCAATTTCTATGGATTGTAATGATTGTAATGAGTGTGTTAACTTCATTTGGTTTCAGATCCTGTTGGGTTCTTAGTTGTTCTTAATGTTGCTACATATATTTATTAATCTACGTAAATAGTTGGTATAAAGATATCATGACTCAGTTATAGTATCAGATTTGTTGATATATGATGAATGTTATATTGATATGATTGTAGGAAGTGATAGGGTTCTCTAGATGGAGTTGTAATTTTCTGGGTTATTTTGTATTCGTCGGTAAGGTAAACTCATGACTTTAGGGAATGTGGTTTATTTATCTGTGTGTAGGATCTGAGGCCAATTCATTTATTTCCATATCTTCAGGCGTTGCATAGTTTGTCGAGTCATGTAGTCTAGTGACTACGCAACAATGTGATCAAAGTAATTCAATATACTCTAAGATCTATGCAAAATTAATTATGCTAGTTGATAAATTAATCTAATATAAGTAGTTTTTTTATTATTCTATTGTCTTTTTAATGTTTGTTATAAACCTTTATATATGCTAATTATCTAGCAACTTCGGTATGGAGTATCATTTTACCGCAGTTCCTAATCTCCAACGTATGCATTAATACATTCATTTTTCTATTGGTTACTGCAAGTATCTGTTACAATGTCCATAATAATTAGTATTGAATCTGATTATTTTCACATTCGTATGGCATGTTAAATATTACCGATCCTTGTAGTTTAAAGCCAACATCACTGAGCATTAATCTTTGTTGCTGACTCATATAACGGGTCGAGTAATAGGAATCACAGTCTGCTGTGTATATTCATCCTGATATCTTGACCTATATTGTTGCAATATGTTTGACGATCATTTAGTAACAACGCTATTTGTGTTGCTCAAATTACAGGCTTTTCATAGATTCATTAACTGCTGTAGTATCTATTTTCATTCCCAAGTTATTATAACTTTACTACAAACCTATCGTCCTGTTTTTCGTACGTAACTCCACCCCTTTTCTTCAGTCCTTAGTGTGCTTTGTATTTCTTAATGTTCTATATAAAAGTTTTTGTCCATATTAAATAAACGAATTGGTACTGTTTCCTATTTACTGCTGTTTTATTTTTCCACTCTCTACTTCTCAGTAAACTTGGCCAAAGTGGCTTCGATTCAACCAATCAGAGTCTAGGTAATCGGAACTTATAAACTCTAGGAGCAGATCCAATTAGTCCTTTCAAAAATAAGGTCAGTGTTACACTTTTGTCGGCCGTCCTGTTTCTTGCCTTTTACACCCGCAGCGTCTTAGGTCATTTCATCAGTCAAATAAGTACTAAAATGTCAGATGGAGAGGATAAATTTTGTATAACTTAAATTAAGAACCAAAATTACCCTCTCGAAGAAAGATGATATAGACGAAATTTCAAATAATTGATTTCATGCTCATGTTTACTGTGAATAAAATAAAATTTAAGACAGCCAGCAAAGAGTGAGTTGCCTCTCAACTACTGATCAGCTTGAATGATAAACACAATTACAACCATCATTTTTTATGTATTTCATTGGAACATACATACATGAATGCCAGTGTCAGGCTACAACATTCAGATGCTTCTACAAAATGTCATTAGAACTATGTGAAATTGCATGTGTTATAAAATAAAGACCAGAAATTATATCTCTGGTTAGGAATTTGTATATGTAGTGTCCATCTTTGAGTTTATTATCTCCCAATTTTCCTAAAAGTTGTTCTTCTAATGCTTTCATATGGTTACTCTAAATGATCGTACAAATCAGTTTTTAATATGTTTTACTGAACATTTGAAGTATGTACTCATGTCTGACTTTATTAAGTTTTACTAGAAAAGGATATTAGCACGAAGTTCTATTTTTGGCCTTTGATGAGTAACACAAGATGTTTTCATGACAACGGTTCATATTCTATATTTTACGACTGTAAAATAATAATTTTGATGTTAAACTACTAATGAGTAACATGAATTAGAATAAGAAAAAAATTAAATGGTTTACGCTTTGCATTAGTTTTGTACTAACAATATATCACATTAATGAAAGTCATGAAATACCTCTCACAATTATTGGGATAATGATTAAGAGCATTAGTTAAATTATAATCTTGATAAGCAAACTTTATATGCATAGTTTATTGAAGGATGGTGTTAATTCTTTAAAAAGTTAGTTAACTGTATACTACTGTAAATAGTATATGTAGATTCTACAACCATAAAATTGCCCTTATCTATTGCCTGTTTAACTGTTACTACACGATAGAATCGTATTTTATAAGCGTTTTAAGGAAATGAAATATTAGAATTTCCATGCTATATGATTCAACTGTTGTAAACATTAGATACAATTGCGACGAACCTCTGATATATAGAAAGAAACAGTAGATAATCTTTGAATAATGAGTTTTCGTTTACGTACTTCACAAAAACATCACTTTTAACCTGTTAATGACAAACTTACATACACTAAAACTAGACACTTTACTATAGTTCTGTACATATAAGTGGTTAAATGTATACTTTAATGATATGTACAGATTATAATTAGTAGGAGTCATATATCAGTATGTTCGTACACATGATATTATAGCTACTATCTCAAATCTGCAGTCGCTAGTTTACCTTTTGAAGATGCTTTTATAGTCACAAGAAGAATGATTTGCATTTGGGTTAGAGCTAAATATTTTACTTTACGCTCAAAAGTGTAGTATTTATTTGCTTCATATATTACCTAACAGTATATTGCTTTAATTCTTGATGCATTTGTGTTGGAAATAACTATTATGATTAATCTAAGTTCCTTCTGATACCATTGTCTAGTGGTTAGCAGTGCATGCTACTGTCTTTTGTGTAGGTACTGAGTAGCATCGTACTGAATAGTGAGTAAGGTAATTACATTAAACCCTTTGTTTCCTAATATCAATTAATATCAAATTCTCCATAGATCATGGTATTGGTGATAGGTCCCACTTTCTTGTAATGCGATGAAGGAACAACTGTACTACTCGACGTTCAGTTTATTGGAAGGATACATGAAGTTCAGTTTAACAGAATTTTAGCAGCTTATTTTTAATTGGCTACAAGAAGGTATTGGTTATATTATTAATTCATACAATGGTAATGCTATGTTGTGCCCATAAGCTAGAATAAAATAAAAAGCATTTAGAAACGGAAGAAAATAATAGACGTTTACAGACTTTTAACTATAAATGTGCCAAAATTGAAGAAGCAAAACCAAAAGTTGTTAGTCTCATTCAGTTAGTTCCCTTTATTAATGAATTACTGTTCTTCCCTTATTCAAAAACCTAATCTATCTTCATCCAACTTTGACACAACAACTCATGGACAGTCAACTAAAGTTAGAACAGTACCAAGAAGAACATATCCTGTAGGCAAGCTGGTGGTTTATTCAGAACAATATCGGTTTCCAAAAGGAACTAAAAACTGATAGGTGCATTTCTCAATTTTCAGCAAATTGCTTACACAGATTTACGTATATTTGCCAATTCATTTACATTTGTAGGATAGGAAAATAAGCCTACATTCGATTGCAAAGACATATTCCAAACAGTTCCAAATTTGAAGGTATATAAGTCTACTTTGGGGCATACCAAGATATTTTAACACAAGATACTACATTGACGCTTGGATACCTTTCAAGATGATTAACAAATATTTAGGTCCCACTCTTCTAAAACCAGCTGGCAGTGAAGCACCGAAATCCTGATCAATGTACACCAAAGTCGTTTTCTTCCATATCATCATTATGATTGTTCTCTTACATCATTTCGTTTTTCAACACTTTTACCTAGTTCGATAATATCATCCAAATGAAGTTGTTGAGAGTAAAACAATTATCACCAATGACTATGGATGACCGTCGCAATATATCACGAAATGATTATAGTAGGTATTCTACCATTGGAAGCCTGCTGGTCAAGCGTTGCGGAGAGTCAATTGTTCTGACTGAGACCTGAAGACCATGAGTTGTATTCTCTGGTGGAATCAAAGAAGCACACTTCTGTTGAGTCTCTTACATTGACGATTCAGCTGTTTTGTTCATCCCTATTTTTCATTGGTGCCAAATCCATATCAATCCATAACAAACACAAACAACTAATCTCTTTTTTTTGAACTGACTGAAGGTAGTTCATATTATTCTTTATCAATGTTAATACGTATCCAACTTTTATGTTACGTAATCATATTAAAATCGTTAACTTTATAATTGTACCACCTTTAATCTGTTGCTTTAAAACTGTCCCTGGTTAATTATTTTCATTTGTAACAGTTATTCAGTTTGTTTAGTGTAAATGTTAAACTATTATATACGTTATCTAGTCACATTAACAACAAAATGTGAATGAATATGAAAGAATAGAAGAATTTCAAACCTATTGACTAGATCTTAATTTGCTGGCTTAATGAATGGACTACACAAACTATGTGTAACAGTAAGGTACTACATTTTCATTGTTGGTAAAGGTGTGAACAATTCGTTTTTCAGAATGTTAGTTTTATTTGGTTAGGTTAGTTTGTAATTCAAGCCGACGTTTTTCTAAGTAACCTTTATTTTTGAAGATTGAAGAGATAAAAGGACCAGTCTCATGAAGTCTACAAGTGATGAAACTGTAAAAACATACTTCTATTCAAAAGTTTTTACTTCTGTAATTAATGGATATGTGAAAGTATTACGAAATGACGTTTTTCATAAGTGTATTACTTACCGGAAAAATTATAATCACTTAATTTTGTTGCTTTGCATAGATTGATCACAGCTAGGTACCACCGAAAACCAGGGAAATGTGGACAGCTGTTTCATCGTAGTATGAATTTCTTTAGAAGTAGAAACCCCCTTTTCATCAAATTTGTCAAGAATGAGACAGCTGTTACCACTGGCATTGACTAATAGTCGTTCTATATTACACATTACGTGCAGTATGAACGCCAGCTTAGTGATTCTGATGGTTATACATTCACTGCAAAGTCTAAAAGTCGTGGGTTCGGTTCCCTGGTAGAATCAAAAGTGTACAATTCTGGAGGATTCCAAATTAAAGCAAATCATTTGTTCAGCGTTCCATAGTTTACATCGAAACACAATTCCAACTGATCTGTTAAAAACAAAAATATGAAATGCCACCGTTAGCAGTAACCGCCTCAAATCAACTGAATAGTTAATCCCATGTTTTTGTTGAATATATGTGATAGTGATTAGCGTAGCACATCCAAACGTAAAGTTCATACGCAAATGTCTTTTCTTATTTAAGCAACAGACTAGTGACTTAAATGTTTATGCACATTTGCCTTCATGTTAACATACAGTTTGAGACACTGACGTTGAAGAACAAGATAGTACGTTCACATTTTGTGCCGTATCTGAATGAAACATTTCGTCTGCTAGTTTCTATCATGTCTAGAATTACATAACTAATAATATTCGTCATCACTAAAATTCACATAAGTAATAAATAAGAACAGAGTATCTATTTTCTGCGTGTATCATATTCTATATATCCACACTTTTCTCTTACTACCATTGATGTAACTGCGACGAATTTTAAATCTCCTTCGACTTCCAGTTTCTATTTTCAGATTGTCTTTGTTTCATGGTTGTATTGTTCCTCATTTCGATTGATTGCCTTCATTATGAAGTGTAAGTACGCCTAATGTGTTGACTTTGTAGTTGACTTACTCTCTTCACTTACTCTTCTTCTTTCCAGATTTTCTTGTTTATGTGGTCATATGCCCATATACTGGGATTCGAACTCAATCCGTTTCATGTCGAACACCACAGCGTTCACCACTAGACTACTGAGTCCAGACAGTCACACTTGTGCAACGGGCACATTGGTATTAGGATAAACTTGTATATTCCCGTTGATTTGTTATGGACTGAAGCTGGTCAGTCATTGTTGCTATATGTGCATCCTGAGCGGATTGCCTCGATATAGCGAATTTTTTACAAGTATTATATAAGTTGGATTGTGACTGGCAAGTGGAATCCATGACGCACTATATCGAGGCAATCCGCTCAGGATGCACATATAGCAACAGCGACTGACCAGCTTCAGTCTATGTTAAATCAACGGGAATATATAAGTTTATCCTAATATTAATGGAATATAGTTTAATGTTAACGGACTAGTATGATTATCGGAAGCTTAGGCATATTGATAATTCTGTGATAACCGAAGTTTTCTACAATCATTTGCTTTGATCTTACTCATTTGTAAACAAGTGATTTGCATAGGTAAATCTTTTAATCGGTGAAAATACAGAATGTTATAAATAACGTATACATGGCCTTTAGGTTATTTGGATACTGTTTGCATTTATCAATCCAATTTGGTTCTAATTAAGCTTTTTGTACATTACTTAGCTTCATACCATTTTGAAGTTCACCTCATTGACTATTCATTATTCAAAATTCAAAGTGACACTTTACTACATACTACTTATAGGCAACTTTATGTGTATAATTCATTACATGAGTAATAGAATAATACTTTCCCAATAGATAATATTTAGATTAAATAACTTTAATTCTAGAATGCATATTCATTTAGTAGATCAATAATACTAACTTTGAGAATATTTATGGTCAGAATGCACATTAGTATAGTTTCGTGGAAATAGGTATATAATGTTTTTTAGCCTGAATTGATTATTCCATAAGTGTAGTCAGCACAAACCAACAATCTACGAATTTATAAATCTAAATTTATCAGTTTCATACAATTCATGAGTATAGGTAAAGCTATTTTCAGAAGTTACTGTAATAGGTAGATGATTTAGTGTTTGGAATAATTATTTATTCCAGAAGTATGAATTATCATAATCTACAAGACAGCTGACAGATGCATTCCCAGTGAGGACTAGAGTCAGACAAGACTGCCTACTATCGCCTTCTCACTTCCTTCTAGTGGTTGAGTGGATCATGAAAACCTCCATAGCTGAGGGGATGCACGGAATCCAATGGACAAGTAGGATCCAACTCGATGATTTCGACTTCACAAATGATCTAGCTCTTCTATCACATACACACCAACAAATGCAAGCAGAGACAAACAACATAGCGGTAACCCACGCATAAATAGGCCTGAATATTCATAAGGGAAAGAGTAGGATTTTCAAATACAACACAGAATGCACCAGCCCGATTGGATTTGATGGAGTAACTCTGAAAGAAGTGGATACTTTCACGTACCTATGAAGCATCATCGATGTATAAGGAGAGTCCGATGTAGATGTAAAGACAAGGATTGGCAAAGCAAGGGCAGCATTCCTATAGTTGAAAACATATGGGACTCTAAACAACTGTAAACCAACCTTAATGTCTGACTCTTCAATGCGAACGTGAAGACAATTCTTCTGTATGGAGCTGAAACTTGAAGAATTACTGCAAACATCATCAGAAGCGTACAAGTATTTATAAACAACTGCCTACACAAGATACTGAATGTCCGTTGGCCGGAAACCATCAGCAACAGTCTACTATGGGATAGAACAAACCATCTTCCAACCGAAGAGGCATTTAGGAAAAGACGCGGGAAATGGGTAGGATATACATTGCGGAAATCATTAGACTGCATCACGAGACAAGCAGTAACATGGAATCCTGTTGGGAAACGGAAAAGAGGAAGCCCAAAGAACACGCTGCGTCGAAAATTGGAAGCAGATAGTAGGAGGATGAATAGCAACTGGAAAGGATTGCTTAGGACAGTGTTAAATGGAGAATACTGGTGAGCTGCTTATGCTCCTCTGTGAAGGGTATGGACGTAAGTAAATAAGTGAGTAAGTAAGTAAGTATGAACAGATTATGCACAATTCATTATAAATAGACACTAGTAAACACAAACCTACTATCGTTAAATAAGTTAGTTAGTTTATAACTATTCATAAAACATTCTAGGTAAGTAGTGTGTTTTCTTCAATTTAACGGATAGTATTAATTATAAAGAATAAGTTTTGGTGATTGAATAATCAGTAATACCTATTTTTCAAAAGATTATTTTACATATCTTGATTGGTTATGTAATGAACACTTCTATTGTCACTATATTCTCCCTCTGTCTGAACCTTCTGTCTGAGTTATCAATTATTATCATACTGTTCATGAACTTGTTTGATTAAAATGGCGGTGATCTTGCGTGTTGTTAGAGGTATGAGGGCGGTTATCTCTTCCCAGTTGCCCACACTGTGGAAGGGCTATTCTTGATGTACCTGAAAAGCAAAATGGGTTAGGGTTGGTCTAAAAGACCTGGGAGCGTGACCGCAGTGAGCAAGGAACAACTGTTTGAGGCGGGCCACACGTGGCCTTTTTGAGAAAGGTTCTCGTTGTTGTAGCTCTGTACTTGTTGAGGCGTTACTGCCGGAGATGGAAATCCGTGGAGTAAGGTGAGGTGTGCATTTCTAGGGTCGACCTTTTCTAACCCCGCCCTTCCTTTGTGGAAAGGCAGCATCGCTGCAGATGCTGGTTTTCCGGAGAAAACACCTTACTGCCGTCACACCTCTGTACAGCCGGCAGTACGAATTCGTCCTCGGACCTTATATTTGCTGCTTTGGGTCTCACTTTCAACCGACCTGCCTGGCATGGTAGGACCTTGGGGAACGATTGTTCCAGCCAGTATAGCCCGACTGAGTCATCACGATAGGCAAGCCTGACCACCACGTCAAGGTAGCAGCACGGTCGGGTCATGAACTACAGCTAATTATCCGTATACGTCTAACCCCACTTCTCTATCCTTCTTGTCATTACTTCATGTTGTTATAGTCAATCTAAATGATTTGTTGCATAATCAAGTTTCACTTCTGTGTGAACGAATGTCTGAAATTACAATTGATTTCAGCTGGTCTACTCACAAATCTGTGCTTTTTTAACAGGTTTCGGACTAGTACTACGAAGGCAGAACCATGAAATTAGGTTAAACAATCTTATAGCTGTCAGTCATTGTACAAGTAACAGCAAAATCGCATTTCATAAATCGTCAAAGCCCTAGATATAACACTATCTTCAAGTGTTATATGTTCATGATACCCGACTTTGTATTAGTTTATTCTTGTTACATCAAAGTTAAATTGAGAAAACTGTATCTGATATTATTGTTATGACAACAGATTTTTTGTGAATTATTATACTATACTACTTATAATGAAAGTATCACTATCAGACTAAATGAAATTTAGTTAAAGTTTACTTGAAATATAGTCAATTGCAGACAATGTGATTAACTTAACACATGATCCTTGTATAATTCATAAACAGTCAACCACACAATATAACTGTTAAGTCGGATGATTAAAGAAGAATAGCTAACTTTCGAAATTATGTTTTGGAAGACTATTTCAATTAGCTTAGTTGTGGGTAATGTAAACATTTCATTCCTATCATTGTTACGTTCCTCTTACCCTATCCTCCAGTTTAGCATATTTACTACAAGTATATTGTTTCTTACTTATGAACTACAGTTAATTGATTGTGTACACGTCACATTAATTAACAACTACCATCCCCCCCTCTTGTTTTGTATTCATACTCATTTCCTAACTGGCTGACTGTATGGTCTGGTTTATGCATTTATAAAGGGAAGTTTAAGATATAATATGACTTTGTCTAGTGGTCAGCTCAGTTGTGTTATCTTTTTCACCCCAGCTATGGAGGGACTAGCAGTTATAGGGTAGGCGTGTGGGCGTATACCGATTGGTTAGACTCTTCCATCATCAAATCAATAACATCGTAACATGATAACAATAAGCAACAGCATTCATTAGTTTATGACAGTTGATGTTTAAGATTCACTGACATATTGATGGACTGCTTATAAACACTCAAAATATTTCTTCGTTTCCCAGTCTACTAGATACATCTTCCTAGTTTGCATTATTCTTATACATCTGTTACACATAATTATCGTTTTTAGCTAGGTTGTTTCTAACAGAGAACAAACCAACTTCCAACCGAGGACGAAATTAGGAAGAGACGCTGGAGGTGGATATGACACACATTAAGGAAATCACCAAACTGCATCACAAGACAAGCGCTAACTTGGAACCCTGAGGGTTAAAAGAAAATAGGAAGACCATCAAACACATCGTGTCAGGAATTGGAGGCAGACATAGCGATAAATAAGTGTTGTTATCATATATCTTTATTGAGCCAATCATCTTTAAGGTGTATTGTAACTGGCAAAAGAAATTTAGGGTGCGCGTTTCGTCCAATCTGGGACTCGTCTGTTGGGTATACCGACATCCTCGTGTTAATAATCACACGGGTATTCAAGCTCAGTTTGTTTCTTCCCAAATGCCACCACGTTTATCACTAGGCTACTGAGTCCACACAGTCACTCATGCGACCCTACTTAAATAATATTTGTGATTTATTGCCATATTGAGGCAATCCATTCAGGATGCACATATGGCAACAGAGACTGATCAGTTTCAGTCCATGATAAATCAATGGGAATATCTAAATACACTGTAATTTAACATGCAGAGTGTTGTGTAAGGGGTTTGTTATGACATCAACAAAAGGCTGTTATGACTGATGCGAATGTCCACTTGGTTGATGCGACCTTATCAGCATGAATTCACAATAGTGAGGGCCAATGAGAGTTTCTAGCTGGTCACTGAACGCCTGCCAGATGCCTCCATCATCACAAGCTGTAAATAAGAGAACACAAGATAACAGAACCAATCAGAAAGAATCAAATTATATTTCAGACATTCCTTTTTATATGCACAAAACCTGACCACTCAATCAACCAATTAGAAAACTCAAATTAATACAAAATAAGGATACTAGTGACTGTGAACTGGAGCAATGTATACACAATCAATTAACCTTAATACATGCATGAGGAATGATATACTGACAGTTAATCTGTTGAATGGGAGAATAGGTCAAGGGAAACTGAACAATAATTGTCCACTATGTATACAACCAAGAAAACACTTCTGTAAGATAATCACTTTTCCATAGGTGTCTATGGTATCAGAATCATTACCAACAACGTTTATTTTATTTGAATGTATAACGTAACTAGTAATATATTGATTGGTTGAATAAACTACACGCTAGTCATTCTAATAATTGTTTACAGTATATTAAACGCTCAGTTGCGTAACGAGACCCAACTCCAGACGAAATGCTCATTTTATGAACGCTTAACTATCTACACAATTGAACTGAGGTTAAATTGTAGAATTCCCACTTCCATCAATTTGTGATATTGTACATCAGTCAGTCAGTTCAAACAAATCTGAACTCCTTCATTTACAACGTCTCACAATGACTTCAAAAATATTTTAAAGCTAGTCACTAGTAGACTTGATATTATAGTTGATTTGAGGTGATTTTTTGGAGGTTGGCAATTAATTTAATTTTTTTTTGTTTGTATTTATTACAGATTAATGTCAGTTGAGTTAAGTATTCAAAGTAAAACATGAAAGTTCAGGGTTCAATTCTCTAACGAAATTGTGGATGAGAATTCGCATACTGTAATAAAACAACTGTTCACTACTGCCTAATTTTCACTGATACCAAGTCAACATCACTATATAGTGGGTACAAATAAAAATGTTAAGTTGAATCTCAATCTTCACATTATCAACTTAATTTCAATTCTAAATAATTGGTCATTAGTATTCATCTTGTTTACAGTAACAACTTATTGAATATAAAACTACATATGAATGTAAAATCATTCAACTGTACATTCAAAAATCTGATCTGATTAGTAGGAATACAAGTTTTAGATTTATAATTGGCCTATAAGTAGTTATTTTTTGTTTTGTTTAAACTTGTTTATTGAGTTTTGTAAGTTGATTACATCATTGTGAATGTATTACAAATTGTGGTAATACTTTTCAATCAAAACCAAATATTATGCGATTAATGATTTTAATTAACAAATAGTTAGAATAACTTACATCAATTGAATGTTATCCATAACAAGAAAAAGGTATCAAATTGATTCTTTATCTTTTGTTTTAATAAATAAATAAATGATTGTCTCGCTATATGTCACAAGGTGATTGGAGTGGGAATTCTACCATTGGATGCTGGCCCAATGATGCAGAGGGTTTGATATTAGCCAATCTGAAGCTCCTTGGGGGGGGGGCGGAATCTAGGGTATGCAGTGTTGAGGAGTTCTACACTAAAATGAAACAACTGTCCAGTTCTCTCTGGTTTCTTGTGGTACCCTGCCAACATCAGTTTGTGACATATTTAATCAATAAAACAAACGTTAACCTGTACACATTCAGAAAGTAACTAATTTTATTGAAATACTATTATTATCAATAGTTATAATATTAATAGGTAAAGTAAATACTCTTCACATAAAGATGATTCTAGCAACTGTAGACCATACTTCGCCACATTCCATATAATAAATACTACCTTTGTATAAATGTATACAACTTTGAATGTTCTACATGGCTTAGATGTATAAAGACCATCACTTATGGTTAATCACTTAGTGATTAACTGTAATGAAATCTTTATTATACACATTAAGCTAAGTAAATGAATATACATTCAAATAATACATTACAATCAAAGGTAGTTTACATAATGCATTAGTTTGCTTATTTATATATGAGTAATGAGTCGAAGCATGTTCACTAGTTACTAAGTGTATATATGCTATTGATAGACAAAAAAAATGTACTTACCTACTATCCAAATACTAAACAAATGATAATGATAATCAGTTAGATAGTTGTTAATGATATAGAAATCATTCTTAGTATATTATGAAATTAATATTACATGAAATACAATACATTGATAGAATACTATTACATTCAATAGTTTATAATAACACTGTAAATGAAATATACTTGAACTATTTTCTAAGTCAATTAATATTACTTATATGTGTATACTGTATTATGTATATGTTTATTCATTCAATTGTATATGTATTCATATGAATTAGGTTGAATACTTTATTATCCTATAGATAATTTGCATATATTTGAAAGGAATCTTAGTGTGCTTTATTGATTGAATATAGAATATATGAACCAATCATAATATAGTGTTATACAACACAAACCATAAAATGAAAAAAAGGGGAAAAATTACAGAAGATAATGAAGAAGAGGAAGAAGAAGAAGTAGTCGTAGAAGAAGAAGAAGAAGAAGAGGAAGAAATAACATGATTAGTGTATTTTTATAATAAAAATGAATAACTGTATATGAAGATAGAAACAGAATCTTTGTGTATTCAAACTTTTTTGTGCTGATGAAGATATATATATGTGTGTGTATGATTGTATGTGTTAGTTTACGTTTATCCCTCTATAGGTCTAACCATCTGTCTATCATAGAATATTCATCTGAAAATCTTAAAAGAAATAAGCATAAAATTGTAGTTATACAAAGACTGATAAAAAAATTGTCAAAAAATTAGACCAAGAAAAAAAATACACGGAAAGAGAGGCAGAACAAAAAGCAGATACAAAATGTCAGTTGGATACAAAATGTAAACGCAATGTAAAGTAAGAGGTCAGCAAAAATCAATACTTTTTCTTAATTTAATATTTATGAACACGATGATGATGATGTTGTTGTTGATGATGATGAGGATGAACAAAATGATAGTGATAGTGCATTTTGATATACAAATGAATGTGTGTGTATTCAATGGTAATACACATTTTAAATCAGTCTATAATTTAATAAAGAATATGAACTTATATGATTTTAGTAGTATTCATAGTAAAAATGAAGAAACTGCCAAAAAAGAAAAGAAATGTATTTGATTCATTGAAATATCAATGGAATTCAATGAATTATAACTGATAGTATTTTGATGATTTTCATTCTGTTTCTGTGTATGTTCAATGTGTTTCTTTCTTTTTCTTTTTCGGTATGATATTTAATTCTAGTAAGAAACTAAAATAGATTTGATTAGCTTAATGCATTATTTGCATATAACTTCTGTAAATTCTAAGAACTTTATATTGGGTATTATGAAAGATGACTAAGTAAAATGTATAGCATGAAGTGCAGGCTTAGTAAGTGAACTGAAACAGCATGATGATATTTGATTAAATAATGATGTATATAAGTTATTGAATAGTTGTGATGTACTGAGAGAATCCTATCAATTAACCTATTGCATAGTTACTAGTCTAAATTGCTCGACATTCAACACAGTAGACTTTGGCGTTAAATAGTTGTAAGTAGTTAGTAGTAAACTATTCATGTTAAATTCGTTTTCATCAGTAAGATGTATCTATAATGTTGAGTGAATTCATTTACTTTAAGAGATTTCAACACATTTCATGCAGTTTCATTGAAGTATTTATATTGATTGTTTACGGAATAATGTTCAGTGTCATATTTATCAAACTCTGTTTAAGATATTTTATCAATAAAATACTGTCTGGACTTTGTAGTCTAGTGGTGAACGCGGTGGCGTTCTACACGAAACGGACTGAGTTCGAATCCCATTGTGAATATCAACATTGGGATGCAGGCACATCTAGCCGATGAGTCCCAAATAGGACGAAACGCGCGTCCTGGATTCCACTTGTCAGTCACAATCCAATCTATTTAAGATATATTATCAATAAAATAGCGTCTTTCAAATCTGATCTCCTTATAAATACAATAACATAACCAACATAGAAGTGAATATGACCACTATACACATTGACGATTCCTGTGTTACTTTGAACCCTCATCAGCTAATTTGACAGTCTCAGAAGTAATAACTTTACGATTACACTTAATCAATACGCATGACATCGTTATGATATGAATAAATTTGCTAATCTTGTGTTACACTTAGGTTCTGAAGCAGTTAAATGTCAAGTAATGAAACATAAACATCAAATTCATTAAGTTATTAGTGTTGTATTAATCAACTTATAGCAAGTCATTAACATACAACGTTAGTAAGGAAAATATTATGATAAATTTGATCTGATAACTATGAAATGATAGAAAAAAAACAATTACGACGTAAATTACTTCTACGACATGATATTAATGTATTCAACACAATGTTCACAGTAGATTATTGTGGATAACTCTAAACGAAGAAAACATCAGTGTATTTTTGCTTTAGAAGTTTGATATTACACTGTAGCAAGTCAATTAAGCAAGCCAGTTGGTTACATAGACATTGTAGGGGGGGGATTATATTTTTCATAACACATAACATGATCTAAGAGACTTGAACTTTCTAATGATAACTATAATATTAAATCAAATTTAAATAATCGGTTTCTGTAAACGGGATTTGTAGAACTAGTCTAAATTTCACTGAATATAGGAGTTAAGTAAAAAATATTAATCCCTATAAGTGAACTCCACCAGTCATGACTTCACACTAGAGCTTCAAGAATATCCTACAGTTAGTCACTAGTATTCAATCAACTATAAATATCAATCTCCACGAAGCCATCCCACATCACTTACAACAATCAGTCCATTAGTGACTAATTTAACGATGTTTCTGAAGCTCTGGTGAGAAGTCGTATCTGGTGGAGTTCTGACTTGTCGGAATTGAGACAGTTATCACAAATGACGATCCATAATCGTAGTGCTATATATCACAAATTGATGGAAGTAGGAATTCTACCACCGGTTACTTATCGGCCCAGTAGTGCAGAGAGTTAGAGGTTTGTCAACCTGAAGCCCCTGGGGTGGAGTTTAAGTTTATTATTTTAGTAGTTAAGAATGAAATGTAATTTAAATATGAATAGATGCTTGTAAAGTACATTTGAAGTTGAAGTTTAATTTCAAGTAGACAAAAATTTAACAAGAATACAACATAGAAACGGGAAAACGTGGTTCTTAAATTACCGTAAAATATTTCTCAATTAACTAATCAGTGACGACCATTCGGTGTAAAATGTTGACGTAAGTTAGAACTCAAAATGAACACCACAGATGCCTTACCACAACTAGGATTAGCATTTAGGTAAATGATTAGAAATTTTAGTTAGATTAGGCTTTCAGTGCCAGAAACATGACTTTGTGTTAGGTTTTAGAGTAAGAAATGGGTCTTATAGTAAGAACAGTCGATGAGAGCAACCCTCTACCACAACACGTAGTTGCAGATTAATCTAGTAGCATTCAAAAATAAGGTGAGTCAACCGAGAGACTTCTGTCTCCAGGACTAACACAAATAATCTGGCCTTCTCCTCTAATCACACTGAAACTGAAATTAACTCAGTGAACCAAATAGTTGATGCCAAATCATATAAGGCTGGGGGAAAATAGGAAAGACTCAGTGCATTGCAACATTTTTCCTATAGTTTTTCATGTAACAATGTTTTATCCGACCTACTGAACTTTAGTCCAACTGTGCTGTAAAACTGGATAAGATGAAATATAGTACTGAACTTAGTGTTCAAGGTTTCGGATTTGTTGTCAAGTTAGGATTTAAGGTTAGAATTAAGATTACAACCCAGTTGATACATTAAATAGAATTTACGATTATTTATCATGTTATTTGGAATAGGTTAATGCATCGTTAATGAAATAAGTTACATTATATTATGCCTTTCTTCCAGAACCCTTGATAAAAACAAGATTTGTAGTGAGGATTGCATACATAACTGATGATTAAAACTAGTATACTGAACCTTTATCTGTAGCTCAATCTGCTTTTTAGTAAAATTTTCTGATGTCAGGCATATAATAATCAGTGTTCACCTCAAATTCTTAGAAAAAATGACCCAACGGATTTTCAGTCACATAGATGAATTTCTTCGTTTGTTTAGCTTAATAGTGTCAACAACACAACAAAACTACGATTCATTTACTTACCACGTAAAATATTTTTATCCCCTGTAATATAATGATTATTTCCCCTATAAACTAATCGGTCAAAAATACTGACTTCCAATTGGCTTAAAGTAGTTAATGGATTGGAAAGGTGATTGGTCCATTTGTAAACTTATCGTATCTATTTCAAGTACCGCGTATTCTATGTTGTAATCAGGTAGAAATTTCATTCATCGTATATTTTAGTCAGCTTTAATTGCTAAAACTAAAGTTCTTTGTTACACATTAAATCAAATCAAATGTCTGTATGCAACAATGAAAGGATATAGGTATCTTTAATGCTAAGTTTAAACATCAAACATTTGTGACACTGGATGCCAAGTTGACTTCTAGACTCATTCAGAATACTGTGGATGCCATAAGGTGAATAAAAGTGGTAATAAGAATGAAGCTTAACTTCATAGTTGAAGTATGTAATTATATGGTTGTGAAGGAGTCATTGGAAATTTTTAGTGTTAAAATAATAGAATTTGTTGCATTTGACCAACTATGCTAATTAAAAACAGTTTGCGATTCTCGGATTCTTTAGAGTTTCTCATTAAAAGAAATGACTTTCGCATTCTGTTACCCTTGAATATATAGGCTATTTGAGCAAGATACATCGGATCCGTCCATCAACAACATGCTGTGGTAGAGAACAAGTCAATTTACAGCCGAGAACGAAATTAAGAAAAGACACTAGAAGTGAATAGGATACACATTGAAAAAATTATCAAACTGCGTCACAAGATAGACACTCATTTGTAATCAATAAGGCCAAAAGCAAAAAACGGAAGATCAAAGTACACATTACACCGGGAATCGGAGGTAGATATGAAGAGAATGAACTGTCATTATTCTGGCCTCGGAGATAGTAAAGACTTGTAGTAATACACTTATACTCAGTTGCATAACTAAACTATGTACATAAATAAATGTAAATCATTTTACATGTACTTTTTGCAATTAGATGTGTTAATTTAACTATAACTGTACTTATGATGAACTACTACTTGCTAAAATTACAAGTTATTCTAAATGACATATGATGATCAAATTCATTGATGACAAACGTATGCATTTAGATTATCGGATCAAGTTGAGTAAATAAATCAAATTACCCACATGTATTTAGCTGATCGCAACTTCAGCATAGTAAGAGATTGAATACTGAATGTTGAAGTTATTAATATGACTTGACTATACCAGAAGGACTATTTACGTTAGGCTTGCCCTTTCTGTTATCTTGTTTATAAAAATTCGAAATGTAACGAGTGAACAATTTTTGCTGTCAGGGTTGGTAAGGTGATGAGGAACAATAATTTCATACATTTTGATAGATTGTATTTACAAGGAAAGTCAATCTCACTAGTCATTTTGTCGATTAATCTCCAAGTTACACAGTAACATTTAGAATATATTATTGTTTATTTGTTAGTTTGAGTAATCAATTTGGACACTGAAGTCATTAGTCATGTTTCAAATATCTCCGAGGTAAAAGCTTTCATCATATCTTTGGGTGGGTGAGAAGAGATGAGGAAAAGTACTTTACTTTTATAAAGCTTTTATATGATTATAAACAATGCAACTGCATCTCAAATGTCTGGTACACTATAAGGGCGTCTGTTTCAACAAACTGTACCAATCTAGTATACCAGTTAGATTATTCTGCAACGTAAAATGTATAATCTACTTGTCAACTAAAGATTAGTAATCATCTAAACGCTTAAACACATGTTACTTTGGCATAGAAACAAAAATTTATTAAAGCATGTGATCACGTGATTTGAAAATAAAACACCGCAACTTATATAACGTCAAGTAATCTACACATGAGACACCGTATTCTATGACCAACCAGTAATTAGATGCCATTCAAATGATGTAAATTATCTAAAATCCTATAAATTTGGCAAATATCAAAGCTAGAATTTGACAAGATTTCAAACTCTGCAAACAATAACGTTTCATCTAACTAAGTTTTCAGGATCTATTAACCACTTTATAAATAATTATGATGATTTCATTCCTCTCTGCATATTCGTCTATTAACTAATTAGTTATACAGTTATGCAACTCTACATGTAATGTAACTAAACTGAAAGTCATTTCACGTACTGAAGTTGCACTACATGACGCCTTTATTTCAGAACAGTAAATATTTTATGAATGGCAATTCATGAATAACACAGAAAATTTTTCATGTGAAGTTGTAAAACACACAACTAATATCCTAATTCAATATTCTATACAAAGTTGCACAATACATACCGTTGCAGGTGAATTATTAATTTTTTAATAGTTGGAGTAGTATACTTGTTCAGATTATGATGGAGAGCAAGAGCAGGGACATCACAAACAACTATCGTCCTGTCACCCGCAGTCCAATACAGTAATAAATCTTCCATGAATGATGAAAGTGTACGACAGACTTTTTAGAAGCTTATTTAAGTAACATTTTGATCTAAGATCATTTATTATAGATATAGATATAAATTGACTAGACTAACTAGGACTTTGCATTTGCATTGATTATAATACTAGTGTCAAGTGGTATCGTGCATGTATCAGATTTTGTATGAAACATCTTTTCGTATTCCTTCAGGAAAGGAATAAGAATGTACGTATTCCATTGCATAACAGCTACAAAAAGATTATACTATACGCACTCTTGTTAATACGAAAACTTTCGGCTAGAAGTGACATACCACCCATCACAATGCACAGCCTAGTATAACATGGTGAGTATATGTGAATCACTATTATCTAAATTTTTATCATTTGAAGTAGATTCTAACAGTCAACCTTCATATCGTTTATTTGGTTTGTGAACAATGATACTTCAGTTAGCGAGATCAAAGAAACGCCGACACTAAATTATAATATTATAGATTATTTTTTCAAACAATAATGTTCCTTAACCCACATATCCACTATAACATTTAAAACCTGATCAAGACTTGCTGTGAGGTTTCTATTCATATTTGTAGAATATTCAAGATCAGTTAGATCATGATTATTAAGTAGAAAAGTTAGGTGGCTAGAAGCAGCCTGTGAGAAACCTCCAAATCATCATGAAAACGTAACTATAATTCACAGGAAACTAAAGTTCTCTGTAGTATCTAAATTTATATAATCATTAAGATGTTCAGTTCATGACTGACCTATACCACTGAGCAAAATATTGATGTTACAGAACATAGCTATTCACTTCGTTTTTAACAAAATTTCAGAAGAATTGTGGAATCATACGTAAAGGTAGAGATCACAGAAGTTATTATTTTTGTGTTAGTAATTGCAAGATTGAATTTTGTTGAATACATTATATACTTCAGTATAATAACGTGATAGAATGAATGATGTAAGAATATCAATAAAACAAGTTTTCTACCTGATATAAGTTGATAAGGGATATACTGTGCACTAGAAAACCAGAAGACGTACAAAATCCATTCTCACTGTTGTTATAAAAAATGTGCCAGAAATTCTGGGATAGTTTAATCAAGCATTTTAAACAAATAACTCATTAAAAGTTATAGTATGTTGAATCATTTAAGAATTTTAGTTTACTAAATGTGGTGAACATAATACTATACTACCGAAAACGTTGTAGATCATCACTTTTATAAGTTTTGTTTATTTGACAAAAATAGAATTCAATGGGGATGGTTATTTTATTTGATTGGATATATCACAGATTGATGTTGGCAGGGTACCATTGAAAACCAGAGAGCACTGGATAGCTGTTTCGTTCTAGTGTGGAACTCTTCAGTAGTGCGCACCCCAGATTCCGCACCAGGGGCTTCAGGTTGACGCGAACGCCTAACCATCTGCACCAGTGGGTCGGCGTCCAATGGTAGAATTCCCACTTCCATCAATTTGTTATTATATATAGCGCGACGATCATCATAACCATCCCCAGTGAACTATAATAATGAGCTCATTAGTGACTAACTGCAGGATGTTCCTGAAGCTCTAGTGAGAAGTCGTGACTGGTGGAGTTCAGACTTGTCGGGAGTGAGACAGTTATCACCAATGACAATGGATGGTCGTCGCGCTATATATATCACAAATTGATGGAAGTGGGAATTCTACCATTGGATGCCGACCCAGTGGTGCAGATGGTTAGGCGTTCGCGTCAACCTGAAGCCCCTGGTGCGGAATCGTGGGTGCGCACTGCTGAAGAGTTCCACACTAGAACGAAACAGCTGTCCAGTGCTCCCTGCTTTTCAATGGTACCCTGCCAACATCAATCTGTGATATATCCAATCAAATAAAAAAATAGAATTGTTAAATGTCTGGAAAATAAAGTGAAGACATATGCCTTATTTTGCCTAATTAAGTTCAATCTGTTGTGTATGAATCACTAGCGTTATAAGAACCAAAAAATACATCATATGATACAAAAAACTTATGCTTATGAACAACATATTTTACCAGAAACAACAAATGATGACTTGTTGAAACACTTCTAGTAATGAATAGGATATTTGAAACATGATGTTTTTGTTTGTTAGTAGAAAATATCTATCAGAATATTAGATAGTTAGAAGCAGTAAATAGAAAACTTTAAACTTAGTTTTTCTGCTAACCATAAGTTGTAGTTTCATACTTTAGTGATCTGATTCTATTTGTAGGAATCAAACTCATACTATTTACAATCTATGAAGTACGATAAGCGTTGATAGCTCCGATTCAACGAAAAGCAAGCGAATACCTCGATGATTGTTGCGCAAACTACGATAGGGACGATAGTTGCTTCATTCTTCGATAGTACAACGTATTTCGATATCCTGAACTATCAAAACAATTCAGTTAGCTCACTGACCATAATTACTCCACAATCCTTAAAAATTTCCTAGGGTAAGTTGTCATGGTTAGTTGACTTGTGACGCACCAGAAAAAGCAGTTAGTTATGGATCTACGTTTCATTAAGCGAATCAACACTTATCGACCAGGAACTATAGGAAAGTGATAGACGACAGATCAGTCGAATTGATCACAAGTTTCTCCAGACCTAGTGCACGCTATGTGAAATTTCTTTACATTAACAACTGTATGACATCAAACTCTAGAACCGCAAGCGTAGACCACCTTCTACGCTAACATATCGCGTCGAAGGACGCTACGGTTAATTAAACTATAGTACGATATGATGAATCAATAAAAACTGTCTAGAAAAAAAGGTATAATGATTTATAGTTGTTTTGCTCCAATTGTACTTGGGTTCTCAGTAATAACAAAACAACACAATTTTTTACCCAACTTTTTATTCACGTATACACAACCATCAAAAAATATAACAACTATACACACATACAGACACATAAAAAGTGATTCACTACAATATATTGCATTTTTACAGGGAAAAAGTACTTTACAATGTATATATATATATATATATATATATATAATACTCATTAGTTTTGACTATAAGTACATTAAAGTACTAGATACCAGCACCTAAATCTTTTACAGTTACACTGATAATATTGACATCTTCTAAAGGTTTATCATTTTTAGGATTTGTTTTAATATTTGATATTTTCTGAACAACTTCCATACCTTTGATAACACGACCAAATACTGTATGCTTATTGTCTAACCAAGGCTATTTGATTATATTGTTTTAAAAATTAAATAAAAAACAAAATGAATTAAAATAAATAGAAATTTATAAAAAGTAATGATAACAAATAATATAAATAAAGTCTATATACTAACTGAGATGGTAGTATGGTGATATAAAAGTGGTTTTTTCAACACAAATAGATTGTAATTGAATTGAAATGATTGGTAAATGCAAACTGATGGAAGTGGAAATTCTACCATTGAATGCTGACTGGCCCAATGGTGTAGAGGGTTAGGTGTTTGCCAACCTGAAATCCTTAAGTTGGAATCTAGAGTGGGTATTTCTGAGTATCATATTAGGATAAAACAGCTGCCAAGTGCTCCCTGGTTTTCAATTGCACTCTGCCAATATCAATCTGTGATGAATCCAATCAACAAACAGATTGATTCATGTGCGAGCATACATATATGTACTCAGCTTTGAAGCTATACTTGGTTATTGTGACGGCTAGAGATACTGACAGATTGTATGAACCGAAGTAAATGGAGAGAGGTTGAAGCCTGTGACCTACCATCACACTTTCACTGTTCCATTACGAAAAACGTTAGACAGTCAATATTAATAAACAAGAACACAGAGCGTTATAATGAAAATAAGCGAAAAATTAAATTGGTTAATCTCTGGCGACTTTCTAAAGAGCAGCTCATACAGTGACTTCAAACAGAGGCTATTCAGCGCTTAAGTAGTAACATATTTCACACTTGGAGGTTTAGGTGCCTATGTCCTAACAACCTGGTCCCTAATATTCTTTACTTCCAGGATCATTTTACGTAAAAAGGACGATGATATTTAGAGATTTGTGTGAACTTAACAATCTACAAAATTTCCGATAAAAATGCCGAAATTTGTGACAAAATCAGTAGTATAGTTGTTTAGTGACTGTCCAAAAAGGATAATGAAAATATAATTCATCGTTTCTTAGAATCCTATGGGAACCGTCAAAAGAAAGCTGATTGGTCAAAGTATACTTAGTATTTTCTCGGGTTCCAAAGATAATCTTTTGGAATTGACGAAGGGTCTCAACAATTAGTTAACTGTGTTTTCATATGAAACAACGCTGATCATAATATAAGGAATGGTACTTAATTTGAATTTCATGCCCCCTGAGGAAAAGTTTAATAAACGTTTCTAATATATGAATAATTTTGACATTGATACAGGTCAATGAACAAATCAATCTTCAATAATATGTTCACTAGGGAATACATTCGAAGTGAGTTCATAAAATGTTATGAAGAAGCTGCTGCCGATGAAAACAGCCAGGCTCGGAACGAGATAAACGATAAACGTAAATTAACTGCATTCGAAGGCACAACCCTTTGATTTTACTGGATTTTATTGAGATTATAGAACTTAAAGTTGCAAATAACGAATTGAGCTTAGTTTAACAATCATTAAAAGCCAGGAAGTACTGACAAAGCTTGTTAAGTCCTAGTAAGGATTCGCATCTAATGGTTTAAAGGTGTCTTATTGCCCGAGAGATATGAATATATTAGATTTTATGCTCCATATGCTTCAAATAAGAGCGGAATAAAGATATAAAGGTAAAATTAACAAGCAGAAAAGAACACTTACAGTTGGAGCAACAGTTATGAAAAACTGTGAACCATTAGTATTAGGACCGGCATTAGCCATACTGACAGTGTATGGTCGGTCATGTCTTAGACTCGGATGAAATTCATCCTCGAATTCGCCACCCCATAGAGATTCACCACCAGTACCAGTACCTAAATAAAGAACAAGACATATAAACAATATAAACATAAATTCAAAAGTAATCTGTGCATCATTTAAGTAATATGACGAAACAGAAGTTAAATCACACGGTCCATTGCTCTCCATTGACATTTAACATAAAGAAATTTCATAAATCATACATGGAAAATCTGGAAGAAATGGCAATAAAATTTCATCACATTCTCCTGTATTCCTGGCCAGTACGCACTAAGTTGCAGGAGGTCAGTAGTACTTGCAACACTAGTATGTGTTAGTTGATGGCATTGGCGGATCACTTTATGTCAAAATAGTTGTGGAATTACAACCACCCAGCTCCTATCATTTTCTCTCTACGTCAGCACTCCTGGCGCATACAGTCGTCATCTATCCTTCTGAAGTAGGAATCCATTCACCTCCTTGTTTAACCGTAGTGTTTAATTATCAATCCCTTTTGGTTAGTGCTCGGCCTACTGTCTTCATTATCGGATTAAACTTCTGAAAACGAACTAGTCTTCTTGGGTTTGACTCTATTGTATTGATCCCAAATACGACTTCGGGTAAAGTACCGTCTTCATCTGGTCGTGGAATTTGATCTGCTACCACATTTTCATTTTCTGGTATGCGGCCAATCGTAAAGTCGTGTTCATGCAGGCGCACCGTCCATCGTGATGATCCTCCCCAGGGATCACTTGATATCTTTATCCACTCTTTGGCTAGTGATCAGTCTCAATGTGGAATCGCTGGTCACGTAGATACGGTCTTCACTTATCTAGCACCCAAACGGTTACTAAACATTCCTTTCTGAAGGTTGAATATTTCCGTTCTCCTAATGTTAGAACATGTTTGGCATATTCCACAAGGCCGTCGTTCTGTCGAAGTACTGTCTAAGAACTACCTCATTCGATCGAATGCTTTATGTGCCTCCTCCGTTTATATAAATTTCTCGTTGCCAAAGAGTTTGTATAGGGGTGATGCAATCTTTTTAAAGAATCCTTACAAAGTGACTGTAGAATGTTGTACTTCCCATGAACTGTTTGATTTTCTCTTTCAAAGCAGGCGCTGTTATTTCCTTACTCGCTAAAATTTTATCAGCCAATGGCTTTATTTCACCATCTCTTACTTACCACACAATGGAGCAATATAATTTTTGGCTATATAGGACTTCTACTTGCTAGTACATAACATGAAATCCTAGATTCACATTAGAACTGCTTCTAAATGCCTTACAGTCTCTTTCATTATTTTATTATACACTATCAGATCATCTTCGTGCATTTCCTGATTTCCAAGATTATGTAGTAGTAAATTCACCGGTTTTCTGAATGTAAAGGGCGCACTTGCCAGTTCGAACGGTATCCGAACAGATACTGTTTCTGAAATATATTGAGGATTGTTTCGAACCTGTCACTTTTATATTGGCAGCTGCTAATATCCAGATTGAGGGTCTAGTACAGTAAATGCTTTCGCTTGCTGCAATCGGTCTAGGGTTTCTACTGCAGTTGGCAAGGTACACGGCTTCAGCTTGGTTCTGTTGTTTATCTCACTGAAATCGACGCAGGACCTATATTTCCCACTGGGATTTCTCACTACGGCGATAGAAAATATTTACTGTACTAGACCCTCAGTCTGGAAATCGGCAGCTGCTAACAAAAAGGTGACAAGTTCGAGCCAACCCTCGGTATTGTTCAGAAACAATATATGTCCAGTCGGATGCCATTCGGACTAGCAGGTGCGCCCTTTACATTCGGAAAACCGGTGAATTTACTACTACGTAATCTTGGAAATGAGGAAATGTACGAAGATAATCTTATGGTGTAAAGTAAAACAAAGATAGACAATGTAAGGTACCTAGAAGCAGTTCTAAAGTGTTGGTAGGAACAGAAGTAAGGCGTATGCAGAATGGGTAGTAAGTAAGATGATAACTAAAAGAAAGCAATATAGAACCGACCTGGATTGAAGAAGATAATGGTGAACAAGCGATGTCAAGGTAAATTAATATAACACTCCTTGTAAGCAGAAATAAATAGTTAATTGAAACGTAAAAACCTTTTGAAAATTATTTTATTGTTTGTGTTCGTAACAGATTCATCCTGGCTGAGTACCATTGAAAACTAAGGAGCATTGAACAGGTGACTCCTCCGAGTATACGACTGCTCAGTGGCAGTGAGCACTAACGACCACACCAAGAATCGAATTCAGGATTACTAGGTCATCCGATGAACAGTAATCAATCAATATCACTGGGTTAGTCAGCGTCCAATGGTAGGATTCCTACTTCAATCAACTTATGATATAGCGCAATGGTTATCCATTACCGTTGGTGATAAATATCTCTGTTTCGGTTTCTCTGTTAGTGAAGAGTTCTTACTAGAACTTTGGCAGAGTCTTGAAGTACATAAATATTCTCGTTAGCTTAGACCATATGCTAGTTTAACTGACGTGAAATGTACCTGAAATTTCGTGACTGAACGTCGAACGCCCTAAAAATTAGGTCATTTATATCCAAACATATTAACATTTATATTTATAATTCGTGTATAAAGTTAGTTAGATACTTTATTTCTAACTTACCCAAAGGACAACCAGTTTGAACCATGAAACCTTTAATAACTCTATGAAATATGTGACCATTATAGTAACCAGCTCTAGAATGGCCAACAAAATTCTCTACTGTTCTAGGACATTCCCGAGGACATAAACGAATGTGTATGTCACCTAAAGTTGTGTGCAAGATAGCGCTACCAGCAAGTCGTGAAGCAGCTGTAGCTGAATCTCTTGTTGCAGCTAACACTTCCTCTTTAGTTGGTTTCTCATTGAATACGTCACGTTCAGCTGTAGATCCTGGAGTGACTGTGTCACCACTGGGAAAAGAAATGAAATAAATTCTTAACTTAAATTTCTCCTATAAATTAGAATTATATATATATATATATATATATATATATATATATATATATAATATATATATATATATATATATATATATATATATATATGGCACATAACCATACAGAAATGAATAGTCAAGTGTTGATCAAAATCAAATCACTGCGACAATGAAGTCAGTAACCATAGATTTCAACCATGTAAGTAGCTATAGGTTGGTCGATTGAGATCTGTGTGATATTCACAACTGACGTTTGAAGAAGCCAGATGATATTGCTCAGATCCACTTACTTTTATCTTCCTCTAGATTATGACTTCCAGTATTATTTTCGTTATATTTCCTCAAACCAGATTCTCAAAGTTTAGTCATTATCATTATATTATTGCTGTAATATTATTTCGAGTCCTTCGGTATCTGTCAACATAATCACATCGTACTGATATGTACTAACTTGTTCAAGGCCTTATATTGATTACACTGGATTGAAAAGATTGTATGTGTATGCATGTATACATACACAACATTGAGGAATTTGCACCATCGTAAGTACTGACATCTATCGCAATAATAATTGTGATAATTATTGGAAAACGCCTTTCGTTTTATTTTATCAAGAAGTGATGAAAACTATATTGTAAGGAAGCTAAAATAGTATGGAAAAAATAGATGAGTTTGCCAGAAGATTAAAAACAATCTTTTGCTAGTCGCTCACACACATGCAAGGACAAAGATATTTCCAACAGTAAGGATAAAGAACATCATTACACAAACATATATGTAATCTGTAAATAATTGAATAATCCACTCAAGGATGGATGAATTGTTGTAGGACATAGGTGTGTATAGACATTAAATGGTGTTCACTTAAATGTTCTTTCTTTTCTTTTATTAGCGAATAAACGTGAAGATAAATTTTGATTGATAACTTAAATAGTAAAAAAAAAGCAAAGAGGGATAAAGGCCAAAAAGTATTGAGAGGATATGTGTACAAATATATGCGCAAATATAGTGATGCATACCAACAGGATGATAAGGATGATGATTTACAGCACAGCAGGTAGTAAGTAGTATGTAGACAGACTAAACAAAAAAGTAGGAGTATGTAAGATATAACGAATGACTAGTTTAATAACCGATATCAGACCAGAGTTTAAATTAAAGTTGGATTGTGGCGGAGGAAGTGGAATCCATGAGGCGCGATCTGTTTTATCAAGAACTTGTCAGCTCAATGCACCTTCCACATTCGCGTGTATTTTTACGCAGGTGCTCGAACTCGGTTTATTTGTATTAAAAGCGAATGTGTTTTTCAATGAAATACTGATTTTAATTAGCTATACTGTGCAAATATGTAGTTCAAGAGATTACTAAGATAAAATATGAAGTGTTAGAATGAACGTATTGCATAATCTCACCAACTGTTAATATGCATCACGATTATGTGTACCAAGTAAACCCAACAAATCCTTTACATAAGCATCCGATAAATGTCAGGTGAGACAACGCATAAGTGAATATATTCATGCATGCAACCTCGAATAAAGACATGATATCATGCCATTCGTTAATTCCACTTGTAGACAAAAGTGACTATTTTGTTTAAATATAGTGATAGACTTCGAAGGATTAGGATCAGAAATACGGTTAGGTTTAAGATAATCCACATCAACAATGCTGAAACTAAGCCAGAGATACTTACAGTTAATTTGATAAATGACATAAATACGATACATTCTTTGAGAATTATTTTATATTTTAAATATTGTATTCGTATTTGCTGTCTTCTGATTGGTTAGATGAAGTGAATAATTTCCGAAGGTTACTTCGAAAATCGCTCAAACTCGTTGGCATTTTAAAATTTACCAAGAAAAAATTTATTGAGAATATAAAATGTCCAAGCATCAAATAATAACTTACTCAGACTTTACATCATGCGGTTCACGATTTGTAAACAGGTAGATACGATTTTTCTTAAATGCTGTGCATACCATCACAGGTGTACACAATGCTGCTGAATTACACGGAGTACTGCTATTGTTATTAATTGTTAGAGAATCATTTGCCATAGCAAGCATTTCTAAACTAGGTACACAAGATGATGTACCCGAACCAATATTAGTTGAACCATAAAATATTGAAGAACTACGTGGTGGTATAAAAGCAAGTTGAATAAAACGTAGATTCTCCGGTCCACCAAGATTTCTAACTACACGATTCGAAATGATATTAATAATTTTTATTCCTAATAAAGTAGCATAAGCTAGAAAATTGCTGGACGAATCAAACACTGAAAATGAAGAAGGAAACAACAACGGATTAATTAAAACAAAGACATCACTGAAACAGTTAGGAAAGTAGTAAACAACATTTATCTATGGGATCCATTCTAAATTCGATATACTGTAGTACGGAAAAATATTAGCAGCCACTGTTACACGACATTGGCCCTACGAATTCACACATGTGGAGTGGTGACTCAGTTATTAACGCGTACTGTCTCCAGTAGGGAAGTGTAAGGTTCGAAACCCTGATCACCAGCTTTTATACGGCTCTGGTGAGTAGCATCATTAGCCGTTAAAACGAAGTGCACAAATATGTTATCTGCAAATGAGATGAAAAAATAAACACGTTCATATGACTAAAATGTTACAATAATACACAGCTATGTTAACTATTTTTTTCTAAGAATACTGATGTCATAACACATAGCAAGTACAGTTCAAAAGCGCCGAAAATGTATGTGCCTATCAAGCTGACAATATTGTTTAACCAAACATTCACCATTGCATTCGCCAGAGAGTTGAGTATCATCGCAAACAAGAAAATATTGGACAGTTATCTTGTCCTATTATGGGACTACTTAGAGGCAATGCATACTAAAAACAATACAACGAATCGGATTCGTGACCACCAGGTCTCACAATGAACGTTTAACTAATTGCACTACTAGACTGGAATTCAGCAGTAGGATACCTACATTAATCAACTTGTGGTGTAGCACAGCGATCATTCAATGATACTGGCTATGACTGTCTCTCTCATAGCTTGTTTAGACTTTATACGCGACGACTTATCACTACGACTTCGAGAGTCTTAAAGTAGGTTCTTAGTGAGCTAGTTATTACAGTTACGGTAAAGTGATTCTGTCTGAATTCAGACAAACCGGGTATTAGATGATCACCACCAACAGTATTGGATGAATGTCGTACTGTATCATAAATTGATTGAAGTGGGAATCCTACTTGACGGTGACCTAACGGCTGAATTCCTTGTAGGTTCGTGGGGGTATTGTGTGTTATGACAAGACATCTACTCAGTACTTTCGGATTTTAAAATGATACCCAAATCAAACCAAAATGTGACGAGCATTACCAACAAATTCAAACCAACTTCCATAAAAATACTTCAACTTAAATATACGATACATTTTTAATGTTGAAAGCATATTTAATAACACACTATACAGAGACACTTTGGGTCAAATATAAAGATTATCACATGTCACCTAAGAAGTACATTCCTGATTTCTCGTAGTATATAACAACTTACTGTAAATACTTCATATTTATAAGGCTAATAGAAAGATACTACTATAACGAGTACCTTTCAGAAAACTTGACACAAATATAATGCATAGAGCAAAAGCTTACCTAAGTTACAACTATGCTTAAACTCTGAACGATCAAGTTCCTTTTCTTGCGCCAAACGTCGACCGAACTCCATACTCGGCAGTAATTGTTTAGTCTAAAACAAAATAGCTATAAACTAACGAACCAACGAAAATTTTAATATTTCACTAATAAGTCTGTGATTACTCATAAGTAGTAAAAGCGTGTGTTCGTAGGGAGCAATATTGGATTAAATGGTTTCATAACGCTAAAGGTACAAACTAGGCGCATACGTAAAGATTTAGTGTTTTAATACAGTGTGGGCGATAAGATATAGTCGTAATAATCGTAATGTGACTTCATAAAAAATAGTTTTAATTATTCATGTTGAAAAATTCATACTGAACGGTATTAAATCCACTATGAGAACTACTCTGATCACGAAAAAGCAATAGCTGAAGTAGTAAAAATATACTATAGCGGTCTAAAACCCATACCTACGTTCTATAAATAACGCAATGTACAACCAGTAGAAATTGAAATTCACCTATAAGTAAACAGAACAAGCGATGTAGGACTAATTTATGGTATTATATTTCTTGATGATATATAGGAAAGAGATCAGTACTGGTGTATAAAGCTAATATTACAACGAGAAATATTCCGAAATTACAATGAGCCCATATTTTTCGTTATCACTTGTATTAGTAAACTGCATTTACAAAGCATTTAGTAAATACAATATTTATATCCTTTACATTCTAAGCTTTTCATGAATTTATCAACAGCTATGATACCCTTTCACTTTCCCGAGTTAGTGATGTTTTACTATAATCCAGTTAAGACAGCGATAGGTAGCAATCCATTTTGAAACAAACAGTCTGTAACCTTAGACGTCAATATTTAAATAGCCCAGAACATATTAAGTATATTGTACAGATGTGTTGATACGATATATCTTCCGCTTATCTGGTGACCCCCCCCCCCCACGGAAACTTTCGCTGTCTGGCCGGCGTAGGTATAACACGAAGAGGTTCAATGGAATTATCTACCATTAAAAAACCTACTCAGAGGTACATAAATCTTGTGAATGCTCTTCACTCGAACACTACTGGTCTAGTCAATCCTCATGGTGGACTATAATCTGAACTTGCAATCTCAATTGGTGTACGTCAAAGCTGCCCACTATCGCCATTTTTTACTGAATTTCCTTATAAACTTCCCAGTAGATTGAACGCTTTCATTGTCTGGATATTCAGGAATTGGTCGCCTACTGCGAGGCTCACTTATTTATATAGGATATGCAAATTGGACTGCCCTGTTTATTGAAAATACGGATAGAATGCAGAGTCTTTTGATAGCAATAACCAACAATGAGTGCATGTTCGAGATTTGTTGCTCCCTACAGAGATAAAAATAACTGCTTCAGAACTGGTTGCATCAACTTCTGAAGCAGTTCGGCGAGTCCACCATTTCACGTGGAAGCTTGGTCAGCCCTAATTGGTTTGCATCTGGCAAAATTTTGGCGTGAATCCAAAAAGCTCGTTGGGATTTCCTAAGTTAAGCCAACTGATGCCATAGATGTGATATATTTTCGAAGACCAAAGTACGTGTATATTGAGCAGTGATCTCTCCTGTCTTCCTGCATGAATGCAGAACATGGCCACCAAGAATAGATGAAATTCGCAGGTCATTGGTATTTGATCACAGATGCATTTGAAACACCACTCGAGTATGTTGGAACTACTAGGTAAGTCAATGATGAGGTCAGATGCAGGGTACTGGGGAAAGATCGTTAATCAGCTTAAACAGTTGTGGATCTTCATCGACTGAGGTGACTGGGACATGTATACCGAATACCCAATCGCCGTTTACCTCGACACGCGATTCTGAGTGGTGTAGGAGCAGGATGGAAGGAAGCCAGAGGCAGCCAACCTAAAATATAATATGAGTCCTTGAAATCGTTGACTGTGTTGGTATTGATCGTGCTGGTAGATTCAGACTACCCGGTTTGAGCTCTTCTGATTATTATAACCAATAGTTGGAGACACTGGGTAACATGATATAGAATCAGTTAGAGTGTTGGAGGCGGATTCATTCTTTACTTTCCCCTTAAATTATATTCTTTGTACTTTTCTCTCAACGAATTAAATCCTAATTTTAGAACCATATTCTCTAAGCACACTTTCATTTTACTACCACTAATTTTATAACTTTAGTATTCACCTTGCGGAGCTAATGCGGTGCACATAAGTGTCGTGACTGATTGATGTAGGCATGTTGTGCATTTTGAAACTTATTCAATTAGAAATTAAGAATCGATTCTGTAAGTAAATTTATTAGTTCACCCACTTTACTATCTTCATGAAATGTTAGTTAAGTAGAAAAAAAAACAGAAATAAAGTGATATATATTCGATCATTTATAACAAACCTGCTGTAAATTAGAATATTGTTGAAGACTTTCATCATAAATACGAATTAATTTCCCCGTTGAAAAACGAAACAACCGAATCTAAAACATAAACATACATATATATGTGAAGAAATTGAAGATAAATATTGTAAAAGATTTTGAGTAATTTGGAATTAAGATAAAATAATAAAAATAGTTTAACTAAAAACTACACAATGACAAAAATTGTACAATATCGTTTAGGTTTCTATATTTTGTTGTAGATCCTCTAACCACTAACTCATTAATTTACATAGTGCGTACTCATATCCTTGACCTTCAATCATACTCCAGGAATAACGGATAGTGATACAATTCGGTGGTCCAAACTGAAGTACAGTAGGACTCAGACCACCGGCCTAGAAGCTGAAAGCAATTATTAAATTAACCACCACTTCACTTATATGTATGTGAAAACTCTTACACTCCAGAGATTTAATAATCATGTTATAAAATTCAGTGGTGATAAGGTTAGGGGAACAGGTATATAATTAATTAGTTGTAGTTCATCAATAGAAAATGATAAGATAATAAATCATGAGTCTAGTAAGGTTGGGGTGAGAAGAACATAATAATATTAGAAATGAAATTTTCTGACTGACATACACCCAAAATAAGTGAAATAGTCAGCTATAGAAGCTATGAAAGTTAGTTGTTCAACTTCATTCACTCAAGCTAACATTAACACAGTCAAAAAAACCCAATGGATTTAAATGAAGTAAAGATAATAGCAGTATTAAATACAAATTAAAAAATTAGGTACAAACGTAGATAGGCTGCTTAGATAGTCAATTAGAAATAACTCATTTTCTATGATGACATAGGGAGTAAAAACACCAGCTAAAATTTTCATTGGGATAATTCGTACACCGCTGATTTTCTACAGATTAAGGAAACAAAATATTTTCAGGTGATGTACAGTATACTACCTTATGAAATGATTCGGTAGATGTGAAACTAGTAACTATATATGGACAAATTCTTTTTTTATCTTTTAGTTTATTGGATTACTACAGAAGTTAAAAATTCTTGTCGTATGATTAGAAATCACGTAACAGATTCTATGTAAATAAAATGTACTACACAACCTAAATACCAAAAAATAAACCAAGGAGAAAATACGCCAGCAAACAAGCCAGCTAAATATGGCCATAACAAATAAGAAAAGGGGGTGAGCTAAGGGAGTCTTAGCAACAAAGAAATATCACTTGCTACAGTAACGAAATAAGAGTTTAGTAGATTTCAGACTACTGATTATTATTATTAAGTAGCATAACACAAACACAAAAAGAGTACGTCTAACACTTACTTTTCGGTCAGCTCCAAGTACTGCTAGAATTTCACCAGATGGGGAAAACACAACACTGAATGCAAACGTTTTTTCAGCAAGTAAACAATAAAAATCAGTATCTGATTTATATTGCCATTTAAGTGTTTGTGGGAAATTGTAGTTATTTTTTGGACCAGACCAACATTCTAACATACCGTCCGAATCAGCGCTTAAAGCACATTCATATACAGGATTAAACTACAAGATGAACAGAAAATAACAAAGCACATACAAAAATCTGAAAGCCACTATTTAAATCCTCTGCGTAACAGTTCAGATCATTGGGATACACACCATACGGTTCGACAATAATGGCGAATGTGTCTAACTTCGACTATTATGAACAATGAACATGCACAATTTTACATCCTCCTTGTGTTCTAGCTACGTAAAAGTCAAACCTCAGTGGTGAATATATTCAGAACATCGAAACGGTTTAATTAGCCCAACAACTGCTGTGTACAAGTACATTTTAAATAATGATCAGACCTAAGGCAGAAAGTAGTACATTAAAGCATAAGTGAAATAATGAAGAGGAAGTATTTGTGATCAGAGTCAAACAAAAGAACGCATAACCCTGTGAATGATATATATATATATATCCGTTAATTGTCAATATGAATTTTTCTTGACATAACAAAAAGGGTAGTAAATTCTACAACTATGAGTCTCCAAGTAAATAATAGATGTGTAGGTAAAACCTATTTTTACAATTTTAAATGACTCCAACTTGACAAAAGGTATAGTTTCAAAGTAAAATATTAGACGAACTATTAAGTCTGTAGAACATCTTAAGTAAAAACGATTATCATTTACTTAAATGAGTAACTAAGTGTATATATCGCCGACGATTTTCTAACGCATATAAGTTAAATAATGTTTATGCAAAAACAAAATAAGTGTAATCCATTTGAACCTACGACTTAGTAACAGAAGATAGACAACATACATTACTCCGCACACCGTAATATGAAGAGATAAAAACAGGACAGTCGAAAAGTGCAAATAATGGCTTACAAGTTGGGATTTCAAAAAAATCAACTTAATAAAATGTGAACTACGGATAAAATTTAATTTTCATACATTCACATACATACAGCATCCTAATAAAACGAAAGAACTCACAGCTAAGCACACAATAGGTGCTTCATGTAAATTCTCAATTGTGTGCAATAGTTGACCTTTACTACGTGCATCGAATATTCGAATTTTTGAACTATCCTGATCTGATCTACAAAGACATTTTCAAAAGAAGACGTATTTTTATCAGATATTCTTTAGTGGTCATTATGTGAATCAACGATGAAAAACCTGGCAGTAAACAATATTTTCAGGATCTAATATCAAAGCATGTACACGATATAAACAACAGTAACAATTTCGAAATATGTTCCTTATTCATAATAAACAATTTACTTAGCAACCCATTGGAATCTCGAAAATAACTAAAGTAAAAAATATTTGGCGGTAAATAATTACACTCATAAGATGTAAGTAGAAATCTATGTGTACTATGTTCACATAAGTTCATATTATACAAAAATGTTATATAAACAAAATGATCGGTGAAACCAAATTTTCGGGCAGGATCTAAATATGTAACTCAATGATTCAGACGTGGATGTTAAAATCCTCGATAACAGTTACATCTTCTAGAAAAATGAATGAAAGAAGAAAGATGTTGGCGGCTGCATTCAAGCTATCTAATAAACTGACCTTCAAAATTGTTCGGATATCAAATGAATTTTAATAACTGAATGTTGTACACGATAATAGTCCATCAAATAATTGTTTTACAAAATCGCCTAATCTACTTCAAAATCTTTAACATTGCGTCCCATGAACTCCGAACAAATAAGAAAGTAGAGATAAGGCTTTAAACAATTATTTAGATGAATAGTAGTAACTCAGGAAAATATTTGAAAATTATAAAGATTTTTACAGTTAACCAATTATGTAATGGTCAAGTTAAACTGAAAATTTGTTGAGTAAAGGATACGTGATCAGCTGTAATGTTAGTAGACTACAGTCAATTGATTTCTATTCTGCTTCAGTCTTCGTTTAGAGTCGAATCCATTTAACAATGTATGTAATTTTTCAGAAACGTAGTTTGATTTCTGATGCAAAGACGGCGGCTAACAGATAACAGTGTTAGCGTTTCCATTAATGGCTAGCATTTTCAATCTTAATGTGTACAATATATACATGTACCACCACGAAGGCTTTATTGGCCAGCTTACACAATCATAAGCGTTGAAGGAAATTCTCTTAAGATGTGGTAAAAACTTAGTTTATCGACTAATACAAACACGTCTGCACTAAAAAGGTGTCACAAATTCATAAATCAAAGGTTGGATTTGAAGTACATAAGGGTTAACTGTTAACAAACTGTTGAACGGTCCTTGTACAACCACATTAATACAACTTATATTTACTCCTTTTAATGAACTGGTTAATTATAAAAATATTTATTAAATATATCTAGGTAAACAAACAGCATACATTGCCACTGCAGTGACTTCATCTTTTGGAGTATAAATAAAACAGCATCCACTAGGTGAAAAATCCAACTTCATCATACTAATCATATCTGTAATCAAACAAAAGAAACAAAATAATTGTGTGGATGTAAATATGAAAGGTATAACAATCCAGTCTATATAACAATCATAATGAAATACATCAATATACTGTAGTCTAAAATATTAATATGAAACAAAATAATGTTGTCTGTTAATTTATTGAATCACTAAGTGAACAATATGCAGTAAATCAATTGAGCACATTCAGTAATAGAACAAACACAAAACATGATCGTTACCAGTAGATTATATGAAAATATAACAAAAATCTGAGTTAATTAGTTCCTGTGCATTAGGACAATAGTATGAAGGTCATGAGTAAACAGTTTGCATGCAAAATTGTTGTCGCCAGCCATGTTCAGAATATGCTTTAAGTGATAGATCGTCGTTAAACCTAGACATTAAGGCTAGACAATTCTGCTAATGTCCTTTCTATTTCAACCACTGGTAAATCAAAACAACTCGAGTAACAATAACGACCAAAGATGTTACATGCTCCCACAACGACGTACGATGTCTGAAATATGTGCAAAAACATAATATTATTCGGCATAATCAGTGAGAATGAGAGCTAACTTAATCTGTCAAAGTTTTGTATAGAGCTCTGGTTTTTAAAATGATAAATCAAAATGAAATGTGGGTTGACTATTAAGGAAAGAATGGCATTTTGTGACTTATTAAAATGAAGCTAAATCAAATTCCATGGCAAGATAAGAAGTATGCAGTTTTAATCGTATAGGTTCATTGAATTTTATTTCTATGTTAAGAGAATGCTCAACAATGATTAAAGTTATACTGATTCCTTTTGGTGCGACGTGATTATATCAGGAAAACACTTCAAAACACAGTTGGCTAAATGCATATAGGACATAGAAAAGTGACATAGCTCAATGTCGCATTGAGTTTAGACTCCACGAAATAACGAACATTCAATACAAAAGACAAATAAATTTGATACTAAACGGAAAACATACGGAATACTAAGCAACTGAGTTTATTAGGAAATGTCTGGCTACATGATCGAAACATTTTGGTAACTCACCGAAATTAATGACATCAAAGATCTTGGCAGTTTTATCATCACCAACGGAACAAGCCAGTTCTCCATCACAGCTGACAGATAGACCAAGAATAGCTCCTTTTCCAACAGAAATGAATAATGATGGAATAAACAAATTACAACTTTTAATTCGATGTCAACAAAATGAAGTCAGGAAATTAGTACGGAAGATAATTTATTAGTACGGACACAAATTTTCCTATACAATTCTGTGTAGTAAATTTTTTAAGTGTCAGATCGAAAGCGAAAACTGATTCGGAAAAAAAATAGTTATCTGCAATGATTATGTGAAACAGATATTCAGTGCTTTCTGGTTTTAAGTTCTTTCTCAGTTTACATTAATCTATGACTCAATTCACACGAGCGTAGACTGATCAATTTGACACTAAAATAGGGAGTCGGAAACTCAAGTTCATTTCATCCACTACGGCATATATAATCAGTAAAAATATTATCCATTTACATATAGGTGTGGTCCATATAGTATCATATAAATGAATCATCAACATTAATTAACGATGATTCGGCTATACAAAAAAAGTGGATAGGATCGAAAACATTGTTCAGAATCTACTGATTGTATGCATCAACATGTCACGAAACCATTATGATTTCAGTTCAATCCTAGAATATGTAAAGAGTTTTAGCTGACAGTCATTCGTACACTACGGCAAAGCATTAGTTCAGAGTTCTGGCGTATCTGTATGTTCCATAATTGGTGTTTGTGAGTGTTGATAGCTAGCAAACTAAAAGGCCTACGTCGGAAAAGTCTATATACAGGCGGAAACATTGCTCGCAAAAAATAAACTACTTTAGTAACAGAAATGAATAATGATGGAATAAACAAATTACAACTTTTAATTCGATGTCAACAAAATGAAGTCAGGAAATTAGTACGGAAGATAATTTATTAGTACGGACACAAATTTTCCTATACAATTCTGTGTAGTAAATTTTTTAAGTGTCAGATCGAAAGCGAAAACTGATTCGGAAAAAAAATAGTTATCTGCAATGATTATGTGAAACAGATATTCAGTGCTTTCTGGTTTTAAGTTCTTTCTCAGTTTACATTAATCTATGACTCAATTCACACGAGCGTAGACTGATCAATTTGACACTAAAATAGGGAGTCGGAAACTCAAGTTCATTTCATCCACTACGGCATATATAATCAGTAAAAATATTATCCATTTACATATAGGTGTGGTCCATATAGTATCATATAAATGAATCATCAACATTAATTAACGATGATTCGGCTATACAAAAAAAGTGGATAGGATCGAAAACATTGTTCAGAATCTACTGATTGTATGCATCAACATGTCACGAAACCATTATGATTTCAGTTCAATCCTAGAATATGTAAAGAGTTTTAGCTGACAGTCATTCGTACACTACGGCAAAGCATTAGTTCAGAGTTCTGGCGTATCTGTATGTTCCATAATTGGTGTTTGTGAGTGTTGATAGCTAGCAAACTAAAAGGCCTACGTCGGAAAAGTCTATATACAGGCGGAAACATTGCTCGCAAAAAATAAACTACTTTAGTAACAGAAATGAAATTTTCGAGTAACACGTCTTACCATTATAATCCTCGAAAAGAATAAACTCAAACACTTAGAACACTGTCGATAAAGTTTACCTTGTGCGAGTTAGATTAAGGAACTCAACATAGCAGTGTATTTTACCTTGATATTAGGCAGCTGGAGTAAGATGGTATATTTGGGAGTAAATGGTGCTCGCTATTATTAAACACTTACCACCATTAGATACGATACTGCAAAAGATGTTTCAAGGCATATCATTTACTACAGAGGTCACAGGTATAATTATTATTACGTTAATAACCATCTTCACAACTAAGTTATTCAGTTTGTCCTATAATGCTGTTGACTCGACTGACAACTACAATGAAATGGAGATAATTATAAAGTATGCATACAATAGGAAACTAAAAAACGTTTTAAAACACTGAATGAGATGAAGTCAAAATCTTAAAGAATATAAAACAATTGGTGTGCTAAAGTTTCTCACCTAAATGTGCTCGATAATGTTTGATAAACTCTAGACCAACACCATCAGCTTTTCTCCAGAATTTAAAATGACCATCATTGCTACAGGTCATCAAATAATGAGTTCTGTGATATAAATTATGAACAAGAATGTCAGAAATAAGTAATGACAAAATATATAAGTAAAGTTAAGTAAGAAAAGTTACACATTATTACTAAGAATCAGAAGCCAATGAAATATTAGTGTGAAGCAAGCCAAAGACTAAATAACATGTTTGCAACAGGATATGAAGGTCGTGGGTCTGATCGCATGCAGAGTCGCAAACAGTTACCTGGTGAAGAAATCATCTGTATTTCTTTTAATGACACCAGTCTATGATGGAAACTGTCTTTAGTTTCAGCACAGCATACTGAGCAAACTAGCTAGATTGCGAAAAAAATTGGGTGGATTGTGGTGACTTGAAAAAAGTTAGTACTGATAAACCAAATATACAGTAATGTTAGTCATTTCAATATTATTACAATCATTATTTCACTTACTTAGAATAGGCAACACGTGTAATCACATTCCTGTGCATATAACTAATTTCATAGTATTGAGCAGTTGGGATGTTTCGTAGGTAAATTGCTTCATCTTTAAGGACTAGAATAAAATACAATACAATGTTTCTCACCAAGTACACTAATGTTAAGTAATCTTTAAAGAGTGAAGACTGACCGTCCTTTAATATACACTGACTTCAAACAGAGTGACATGAAATATTTAATAAAATCACATCTGTTCAGGACATCACCTTGCGTGACAGGGTGGGAACAAACAAATTAGCAAGGAAAATAGTTGCAATAAATAAAAACTTACAATATAGGTGGTGTTGATAGAAGCGTTTGATATCCGGAAAATAATGTGACATTACAACCGGTTCGGAGTCAAACAACACAAAATTTTTAAATAGTAAGCTAGGCAAGCCATAATATCACATCAAACAATGCATAACATAACGCAAATATAAAAAGTAAGGGACCTTATGTGTCGGCAGTATAATCTTATCTTATCATCAGCGGCGCCATAGTGATAACATACATAATTAGTCACGAAAATTAGTAAACATGAGAAATTGTGGTTAAGAACCAGAGAAGTAAAAATAGTGTGCCGAAGACTTAATGTTAATAATTACTGGGTAATGAATTGTCGGAAAATAATCAATCACATAAGACAAAACAACAAATACGAAAAGGTTCGATATGACAAAAATTATCACTTCAGTAGCAGAACGATATTAGAAAAATGAGTGGCTACACTGAGTATATTTTTTTTAATTACTAGTCATAAGCAAAATCAACTAACCTTTTCTTTTTTTGGGGGGAACAGGTAGAGAGTCATCGTTTTCATTAACATCCTTCTGGAACTGCATCATCTCACTAGGTAAAGGGCCAACTGTATCATCTCCAGGTTCCAACTGATCATTATCATCGAATTCTTTGGAGTTTTCAGTTGGTGAAGGGCCAATTGTATCTTCATTGTTAGACATCACGTACTAATAAAGAAAATGTTTTGAGACATTAAAGCATAAAGTTCGCACTTTTAGATGATAAAATCTCAAAGCCGGGGGAAACTGTCGGTTTTCTTACTTTAACGACAGTATAAAAGCAAACTAACAAAAACCACAATACAGTCCTTAAGTTATATGAAAGTTGACTGAGGTGACTTCAGGAATACAGACCAGGGACGACCTTGACATCGGCTAGGCTAAAATTGACCAATAAGAAGGCTTAGGATGAAATGATATTATTATTCAAAAAACCTTTCAAAATAAAGTATCGCTCAAATGTGTACAATAATTTCACATGATTAATAAATGTTTCGAGATAAGTTAAGGGTTGTAAACATTTGAAATCAAAGTAACTTTTATACAAATACTCGTCCATGTAGCTATAGAGCATTTTTCCATGGGTTCCTTTATGTTTGTAATCTAGACCACATTGCTCCTATTTTGTTATTCATGTGCATTCCTGCCGAGGGATTCAGTGTCTGCTGTGGACGATGATCTGATGACTGTATCCAAGGCTTGAAAGGCAGTTGTATGACTTTAAATCATCAGTGTAAACCGTTGTTCCTCGTTCAACATACTTCCTAATAATCGGGATTAAGGCAAATATTTCTGATCAGAAACCCTTTCGAAATGTCCTTTCCCTAGAGGTCTATCCCAAATATCTAATGCAGGTTTTAATATGGAAAACTACTCACCTAAACTGTATGTATGCCGCGTCCCCGATTATATTTGTGGTGGACATGACTTTTACGGCCGAACCAATGAGGAACGGAGGAAGCGTTTCGAGGTCACGGCGGACACATGAAGGCATCATGCTAACAATAGAGTGTCCGAGATCTTATTAGTGATAAAAATCTCGTTGTTCGTTCGCAAACTATGGGATTGTTAAGAAAATCATTAAACTGTCACTGTGGCTAGGAAATGGCAGTTTTCTAAAAAACAAGGGACACGAGACGACTGTTGCTCTCGTTGCACTGAGTGCTGGTGCAAAAAGTCTTTTTTTTGCTCGTTCTAGTCTAGAAGTGAAAGAGATCCTCGATTTAGTAAACGAATGGGTGATTGGCATTAATGTTACGACAGCCGCTTCACTAGCGTTTGTTTCTGAAAACACGGTAATTCAGTTATATGAATATTGTCGTGAAGTACGTAGGTCTCTGGTACATGGGATAGAGCACAAAACAAGGGACATTGTAAGAGGATTCGCGACATATTGGACGCTACACTTCTTCCTCTGGTAGAAAAATACATATTACCCGGAACAATAATATATAGTGACAGTTGGAATGCCTATCTGTACTATGGATCGCAAGGAAGGATGTTATGGAGTCATCTAGATGAATATTTATATAAAATACATCGTGATATTAAGTCTGAGGAATTTGGGAATAGCTTACATAAGTTTTTAGATGACATAAAAACAATATATCTTGCATAATTTATCACTTTCAATCATAAGTAATTTATTAGAAATGACAGACTTCTCATTGCATTTTGGGTTATAGTCTTGGTACTATATACATATAATCTACGAGGATAAATATATTGTAATTTATCAAAGATTTCCGTGGGGGAGGCATACTACAAAGAGTCTGAGTTGGGAAATTTTTAATAAATCACTAAAATTTAGAGGGAATCGTCGGTTCTGACTTAGAGGGCTGTGATTGGATCATTACGATTAAGACTTCCAAGGTCATTTTATGGTCGCTCAAGTTCGGCCGTAAAAGTCATGTCTACCATATTTGCACTTTCTAAAAGCCTTTCTCCTGCAAATAGGTAAAGATAACTTCCTCTTTGAAATTAGCAAGCGTACAATAAATCGCCAACATTACCACCTAAACTGTACTCCATGACCTTAAAATGAAAAATCGCAATCTCATTGGCTCATCCCCATTCTATAAACCTGTTGAGGTTTAACAAACAAGTATAAAAGTTTGCACCCAGAGCGTCAACATGCTAATGTGGAAGGATAATAACAAGAAAATAACTGAGGGACAGGACAAATACACTGGACTCCGCACGGGACTGAGGCGTTTCAAATCTACTGTGGACATTCTGAAAAACTATGTTAGATACAGGGCCTTCTTAACCACATTAGTGATATAAACTATACAAACCGTCAACTTCTGTTAGCATAAAAAACACTAGTAAGAACTGCTGTAAAATAATTAAGAAAATAACATCCAGAGGCAAAAAGTGAGCAATCTAGGAGTTTACTTCCTAGCTATAATTGTTCCAAATGGTTGTGGTCAGAACAGAAAAACATTCCGTTTGACAGGTTTTTTCGTCTAGACGCGATGACCTATCAAGTAAAAAACGTTTTGGGTACAGTTTTTTACATTATGATTGGAACTAATCAAATTTACTTTGAAATAATTTAGCACGCTTGTAGTTTACTAAGTAACTTACTATAACCTTGGAGAAACGAAGAAACTCGTTCCACCCGCTCAAAAATTTAATGCCTTGTATCATTTTAACTGTATTGAGCTCACATTTAGCAGTTAAGATGTGATTATTGGTTTCTCAAAGGAAGAAGCACTGGACAACTGGAGCAGAAGTATCACAAAAGTTTAATACAGTCCCTCTCCTGGATACCAATGTAGTGGTAAATAATCCACAAAATAAATAGTTGCATAGGTCCTCGACATTGATGCTGACCATGTTTGTTTTAGCGGACACTACTTGTTGAAGGCACTCAGTCACGCATCATCACCAGATCACGCCACACCGTACCGTGGAAAATATCTCTCTCTCGAGTTTGCCAGCCTAGACGTTGCTTTTCCATTGGCGCTCTATTCATGATTAAATATAACTTCTTTTCCATCGTTCCTGCCTTCTGATTTATTCTCACTCGTAAGGGTGGGTTTAATCGTTAGAATTTGCCCTGGTAATACCGCAAGCGTAACTTGGTCATATGTCGAGTGCATCTCACTAACAAACTCAACGAATTTGAAATAATTCTTAGTAATAAGCTCCAGACATTTTACGATCTACTAGAAAAAGGTGGAACAAATATGGAAGACAACTGGAAAGGGATTAATGTTAACATGTCACGTGATTTTGGGTCGCAAAGAGCATCGCCATAAGGAGTGGATCTCTCTTGGTACTATGGACAAGACCCAGGGGAGGAGGAGCAAGAAGATAGTAATTAATAACAGCCAGATAAGAACAGGTAAATTCAAGGCACACGCCAATTACACAGAAGTCAACAAGCAAGTGAAGAGGAGTATAAGATTAGATAAAAGGAAACATGTGGAAGACCTAACGGTGATAGCAGGAAAAGCTGCAAGCGAAGGAAACTTGAGGCCGCTTTATGATACAACGAAGAAGCCAGCTGGGAAATTCAGAAAGCCAGAACGGCCAGTCAAGAACAAGGCTGGCAAACCAACTACTGAAGTGCATGAACAACGAAATAAGTGGGTTGAACACTTGAATAACTCTTGAATAGACCAGCTCCACTGAATTCCCCAGTCATCGAAGCAGCAGCCACAAATCACTCTATAAACACTGACGCACCAACAGTCGAAGAAATCAAACTGGCCATCGGAAAATCAAGAGTGGCAAGTCAGCAAGGCCAGACAACATAACAACTGAGGCACTGAAGACAGATATTGAAGCAACTACAAAGATACTTCACACTCTCTTCAGGAAGATTTGGGGGTGAAGAACAAGTGCCAGTTGGAAAAAAGGGTACCTCATCAAGATACCAAAGGAAGGAGATCTTAACAATTGCGAGAACTACAGAGACACCACTTTTTCTTCAATATCAGGAAAAGTCCTCAACAGAGTGTTATTGAACCTGATTAAAGATCCGGTCAACACCCAGCTTCCAGATCAACAGGCCAAATTCAATAAAGACCGGTCGCGTACAGATCAAATCGCTACTCTACGGTTCATTGTTGAACAATCAGTTGAATGGAATTCACCACTTTACATCAACTCCCTCGACTACGAAAAAGCATTCGACAGAGTGGATAGGAGAATATTATAAAGCCCCCTACGACACTATGGCGTACCCGAGAAGATAGTCAACAGCACACGGAATTCTTACGATGGACTACATTGTAAAATCGTGCATGGAGGTCAGCTCACCGATTTATCCGAAGTGATGATCGTGCCAGACAAGGCTGGTTACTCTCGCCTTCCCTCTTTCTACTGATGATCGACTGAATCATGAAAACTGCAACATCTCGAGACACTCTCGGAATACAATAGACAACACTGATGCAACTAGATGACTTAGACTATGCAGATGATCTAGCTCGTCTGTACTACACAGAGCATCAAATGCAGATGAAGACGAACGATATAGCAGCAGCTTCGGCAGCTAGCAGTAGGCCTCAACATACACAAAGGGAAAAGCAAGATCCTTGGATACGAAACAACGAACACTAATCCAATTACACTTGGCGAAGAAATTCTGAAAGATGTAGAAACATTACCATACTTGGGTGGCAGCATCGTCAGTAAACAAAATAGGTCCGATTCAGATGTGAAGGCGCTGACTGGCAAAGCAAGTAAGTCATTTCAACAAGCGAAAGCATCTGAAACTCAAACCAACTGTCAGTCAATACTAAAGTCAAATTTTTCAATACAAATGTGGAGACAGTTTCATTGTATGGAGCTGAAACGTGGAGAACTTCGAAAAGCATTCTGCAAAAGATACAAGTATTTATAAACAACTGTCTGTGTAATATATTTCAGATCCGTTTGCTAGACGCCATCAACAACAACCCGTTGTGGCAGAGAACTGATCAACTTCCGGACCAATGAAAAAATAAGGAAAAGACTCTGGCAGTGGACAGGACACACATTGTTGCATGTCGACTTTGGTGTATTTGGCCTGTGCCTTGGCGCTCGCTGTTCTTGTCCGGCTGTTAATAATCGCTATCTTTTTGCCCCTCCTTTTTTGAATATTGTCCAGAGTACCAATAGAAATACAATCATTTTGGTGTTGCTTCTTGGGACGCAAAACCTCCTGACATGTTAAAGTTATTGTTTCTTCTATCTCTTTCCAGTTGTCTTCCATATTAGTTCCATCTTCTCCTAGTAGATCGTGAAATGTCAAGAACTTATTATGCAGAGTTATTTTGAAATCGCTGCGTCTGTTAGTATACCGGAGAAGGGCTGTAATAAACTTTTGTAATATTGTTGCTACAGTTGCGCAGTGCTTCTTTAGCTTCAGCTTCACATTAGCCACCACCAGATGGTGATTGGAAGCTATGTCAGCTCCTCTCCTTGCTTTTATATCTGTCATGGTCCTTTTATAGATGTGGTCGATTTGGTTCTCCGTAATGTGGTTGGGCAAAACCCATGTAGTTTTGTGTATACGTTTGTGGGAGAATATGGTGCCACCAACAATCATTTTGTTGAAGGCACATAGGTTTGCAAACCTCTCACGGTTTTTATCCCTTTATCCCAGTCCATGACGTCGCATGATGTCTTCATAACCGGTGTTATTCATTCCAACCTTGACTAATTGTTGCTCTGGTTTTCAGAAGGGACATCGGCCTCCTGGCTACCGAAGAAACTCGGCTTCCACCATGAGGCGTCATAAAAGACCTTCCAACACCCAGGATAGAGTTAAAATGGTTATAAAGGTGTTTGCTGGTTAGCGTCTTTTAGTAAGGTTGTCGTTTCACGGGATTGGGTTGCCATCCCCATGTCTAACCAACCTCCTATATCCGAGCTTGGGACTGACATCGATCCCAGGGGTTTACAAGCGGTTTTCATGCAATGCACAATGTTACAAACTGTTTCCGAGAATTAGTAAACGTTAATATAGCACAAAAAACGTAGACAGGGTTAATGTTTAATCGGTTGACTGAACACGTCACAAACTGATTTCGGCAAAGTTCCAATGAAAACCAGGAGTCACTGGACGGCTGTTCCATCTTAGTGCGGGACTCTTTAATCGTGGTCCCCTAGATTCCGCCGCAGAGGCTTCAGGTTAGCGAACATCTAACTCTCTGCCCCATGGGGACTTTCCGGTATCCAGTAGTAGAATTCCCACTTCCATTATTTTGTGATATAGTTCGACGGTCATCTGTTGTTAGTGTTACCCCACCAACATTAATCTGTGACCTATTCAATTAACTACAAATACCGATCTCCAGAAAATCATCTAAATTCAATTTTCAATTAATTATTAATTTTCGAAAACATCATTTAAGTAAACAAGTAGTAGCTGTAATAGTCCATATGCTTGATCAGATATTTTCACTTGTACTAGTTAAATATAATGAGGAGTTACCAATACTACTTATCTACTGAAATTCACTTTTTCTCACATTAATCTGACTGATTTTCAATTAATTATTTAAGTTTCATTGGGCTAATGCGATATATATGTGAAATAATTTCACATAGTACCTAGAACGTTTTCGAATATAAAGTTAGAATTCGATGACCGGGAAGCGATTTAAAAGCTAAATAGAACTGGACAACTGTATAGGATTTAGCAAAATTTCGTTAACCGAGAAGAAGTATAACTCAGGAAGTGAGCTTCACATTTAGTTTTCTGAGATTAATACTGACTACGAAGATTTTGCTATTTTATTAGAATGACAAATATCACTGGATAACGGTTGCCTAATTTTCGAAACTGACGAAAATTATAAATGTGAACTACTGAATTACACGCTAGCGGTTGAATTTAAAGGTTTCGTGCAGGATATTTGGCGTACTTGTGAAAGTGTGATGCTGAGGAGGCTTCATATAGGACAAAATAGTTTCCAAACTAATAGTGGCCATTATTCTTCTAATATTGTGTAAATCTAATGCAAAGATTGTTTAAAAAGAGAACATTCCCAGTCACCTCCCTTCCAACAATTCATAACGTAGTGGCAATTCATTTATTAAACTATATGAAGCATCAATGAACATATAACCCTACTGATGTATTGTTTATCAGTGAAAAATTGGGGACCTGAGGATATGTATTGAAGAAATTCAGTGACATGCTCAGTAACAAAGCTAACGCATATACAGTTTCGAGGTTCATGCCTTATCGAAAGAAGTACATAGCGCGTTGATCTCGATTTATGCATTCAACTTTTTCACATGAATACACTTGTGGAGGTTGCTTAGGTCGGCACTCCAAAATACTCCTTATTGCTGGTAGTATTGTTATCCGAAAGCCATTTCTAGTGTTCATTACATCTCTGAAAGTCCTTTTCAGGCCTCTTTAACGGTTGTACTGACTTTGTATCGTTCTAACAATCCAAAAGGTCTAACTAAAATGATTGATGTATATCCACAGAGATCAAGTCAATACTCCATGTATTCAACAATGTTCACTGTCAGTTAAAAAACACCACCTTCGTAAATTTATTAAAGCCTTTAAGGCCTTACGGATTTCCGAAACAGAATAAATTGATATAAGTAATATAAGATAACGCGTTTAATTCTATTAGTAACCTATTTATTGAATTGACAAAGTATATCATGTCGTTTGAAGATTACCAAGACAACAACAGCCACTTACATCAGTGAGATATGATATTAGTAATACAAACATCACATTACAGTTATACAGTGTATATTCTTTATTCATATAAGCATTTTCCTTAGAATATGCCCACAAATGAATTAATTTAAGTCCCCGAACCTGGTAGATTCATTTGTCATTACTATTGAGTATTTAATAATTGCTACGAAGGTAGCTCATACCACGAACTTTTAAAGGAAATGAGAGCCGATAAAACTGTCATAACATATTTATTTATAAGATTTATGATCAGTATTTAGTAGTAAGGTTTCACATCAATCAATCAATCAATTAATCAGCATTAACATTTATTCAGAAGTACGATACATTCTATTGATTAACGATATGATATTAATAAACATAACTATCTCATAATAATCATGAGCTTTTAGTAAGGGACAATAGGCGAATAGACAAGTGTATTGTCACCAGTTATTCAAAATGTCTCAAGATCAGTATTTATTTTTCCAATCTCGTAACCATTAGTTAACATTCAATGGGTTGTATCTGTATGTTCAAAAATTCACAGTAAATATAATGTTTGATATGAATATGAATTGCATAATAGAATCATAGACTTATGCTTATAATACAGCATTCATGGATTGGAAATAACTGTAAGTAACCAATTAAATATAAACGTCTTTGAAATGCCAACATGACTACTAAGAACATTTATCATATTGAAAAAAGGAAACATTATTCCACTTCTTTCTGACGATCTGATAAACTGTTTACATGAATAGGAGAGTTATTGAAATGTTTCAGAAACATTTTGATTACTTATTTAAACTTGAAGTGTTTCTCGTTGACAAACAAGGAAAGAAACGAAAGGATTTTAGAAAAGAATAAAAACTACGTAACAATTTCAATATATTGAAATGAAACATTTTAAAACATTTAAAATAGATAACAAAGTCGAATAAATTACGCACAGAATTTAAATACCATAGAAAAATACCTACGTAATATGGGATATATATATCAATATTAATAATTCTCGTAATACCCAGTCGATTGACAACGGAGAGTACAGATTGTGGTAATGAAATGCATACGAATGAAATAGAAGATAGTAGTAGTAGACTAGACGTACGCAGTTGACTACGTTCAACTTCATTCAAGCTAACAAGCATTTGTTTTTTAAGATATTTACGTACTTTGAATACGAAAATTGCATCAAGAATAATTACGATTATTGTTTGTATTGGTCCTAAGTTGGAAATAAATGTATGCACGAAATTAATGTTTACATCATTTGGATTCATCCAGCATCTTATTGTTTGACCTATTGTAAACCATCCAGTTGCTGTACCAAATGGTATCATTAATAAACCTGTACTAATGACAATGATAATGAAAACATACCACCTATAACGAATAGGGATATTTTTATATTTTGATGGCATATAAACTGCCAGACATCTATTTATTGATGCACATACACGCATATTGCACATCAGTGTTGTAGAATATGAATAAGTATAATAGAACATACGACACGTATCTTGAGAGATGTATCCGACAGAGTAGAATATTGTCCGATTAGTAGCATAAGGTAATCCTTTAGATGGAAATTGCCATAACCATATAAATATTACGTCTAGAACTACATTAGATAAACAAATACCACAAATCCATATCATATGTCCAGATACTCTGTTTGCTTTCGCTATAATTAATATTCCAATCATCAAATCGGAGATCATACAGATTCCAGCAAATAATGGTAGTAAGTAAGCAGCCCATATTCCGATGAATTTGGAGAGATTACATTTAGCAGTTTGTAAATCAGATGAATTAAAAATATCTAGTAGGTCACATTGTAGAAATATTTCGCCTGGATATTCAGCAAAATTCATCATGTGTTATATTAACTCCACATTGAAAGAAACGTGATCACTGAAACAGAAAGTTAATAATTATGGGTTTAAAAGTTTATGTATTAGTTATTAAGTTAGCGTGTGTGATTCTTGTTAAATCATAATACCAACTGATCTCATCTCTTTTGATTTGTATACACAAGAAGTAATACGTTTAGATCACCTAACGATTAACTTCCATTAGGCATGTCCAGTAATGTATGTTTCAGAGATTGTCATAGATTTGGTAAAGTTTACGTTTTCAACAACAATAAGAAATAATAATTGTAAATACAGTGAACTGAACCATATGGAACTCACTATACAGAATAGTAGTTTACTAACCAGTACATATATACAGAGACAGTTACATGTGTATACAATGAACAGGGAAGTTAAGGTTGTTTTATTTAAAGTAAGTTATTAAAATTATCAGGGACAAAATTTAACTAATCAAAATATTCATCACAGTAGTTTACATGCTAACATTTTTCCCTCATCTTGCCGACTTTACAAGGGCGTAAACAAACAACATTTAATGAGTGTTGCGAATATGAATAAATCACAATGATCTAAACATAATTTCAATTACCATGCAATACATATTACCTACAAAATTACACGTTGCTTGAATAGGTACGTGTTTAATAGGGCGTTGATGGACAGAACAATGTACAGGTTATTCAGCGTTAGCATGCATAGTAGTTAAGTAGTGTGAATTGGTGTTATTGGTGTAAACGAAGTATAAAAATGAAAAAGACCTTCGTTGACTGAGGTTAAATATAATGTTTTTAATATTCACTGTGTTGTATTTAGCATTTTTTATCTTTTCTACGGAATGCGTGTTACATATTCGAATGTGACTTTCATTTCCAGCCCTAACTTACATTTTACTTCTTACTAAGCAAGTCAAGATGAACTATACTGAACGTAGTTATGAATGACAGTTGTAGATAACTTTAGATGCTTGGAACGAAATCCTTTATGTAAATTACATTGAGATATGCAGTGTAAACATAATGAGAACCTAATGATGCAGTCATAAACCGAACCTCAACCATAAAACATACACCCCTCCCCACATGTACGCAAACAAAGGTCGAAAAAAACTTTTTATGTCAGTCTAAAATATTCTTATTCAATTAAATTCATTTATAATAATTTACTGAACTAAGATTCTTTATAGTCTACTGTGAATGATATAATTGGCAACACTTACATTAACACTGTAATCAATGTTTCATGTAGTAAATAAAGGTTACAGTTACACATAGATTGGTTTCTCACTATAACTGCTTTGATTCATCAAGTTCCAGTTCATATCATTTCAAGACGATATAGTAAAGAAGGATGATTTTACTTATTTGTTATCTTGTATATACCATTTACGTGAACAGTGTATACAAACGCATAATGTGCAATTTAGTGAATAAGTGAGTCGATTACTCGGGTAATTTGTTGACAAATTTTACAGTTATGAGAAAAAGGAATTCTTTAAACTACTACATTACAGAAATATAGATAATGTATGAATTTGATTGTAATAGCCTCATAAACTACTGATTAGGTGACAGGGCGATGTAATTAAATGTAAAGATGTGTAAAATTTACTAAAATAGGCTTTTCTGATGATCAAGTTGCACTACGTACTAGCTAAGCAAAACCAAGCTTTTGTGCGTATGAAGTAAATCCAACTGAAACTGATTGAATTTTTATAGCTAATTTAACTTTGACTGTAAGATTAATATAGTGATTAGATGTGGAGTTACAAGTGAAGACATGGAGATCAAATCGTAAAGATTATGATTTAATTCATGTTTTCGTAATCATCTTCACTTCGAAGTTGAAAGGATAAGACACTATCTCTGCTCAGATATATCCTAATAATTCGGAATTTTTATTATTACATGTAGAGCTTGTTGAGTATGAAGTCTCACATCATAGACTTGTTTTAGTTTGATAATTATAGAAATCCAAAAAGCCATACGTAGGTACTCAGTCGGTAATGCGAAACTTCAGACTCAACAAACTTTGCAACACCAAACAATAACAATTATCATATGCTAACTAGTGACTGACTTCAAGCAGTAACGTCGAAGATCTAGTGAGTAAAGGTGCTTAGTGGGGTTCACACACGCAGTGTGTGAGACAGTTACTCACCAAGGACATTGGATTAAGTTGAGAAATATAAAGCGACTTAACTACAGTTATAAATGTAAGTCATTAAATAGCACTGTGGTTATTTAACAGTTAAAGGTTCGTTTCAAATGCCCTAGGAGCAATCTTTGAACCGGTCATGAATATGCGCTACTAAAGATCAAAAACTGATCAGTACTTCGTAGTTTCCATGGTTATCTCGGTGCAATCAATTAGTCCATGGTATGAAATTTCTAAACTGAATTTTAATATATTGCTATCAATAGATAAACTTACATCATTTAAATTACATCACTTACATTTTAGTCTGTACTATTAACAGTTTGACATGTTGTTGAGGTCTTTAAATCTTCAGAAATACAATTATTCAGAAAATCAAACAAAAGACACTGTATTGATCTTTTGTCAAATTTGTTTTGTGAAACTTTTATTACATTAACTTAGTCCAGTAGGAATTATAGTCCACAGTAAATGTTGTAACATTCAATTGTATTAATTAATTCACTTTGAATAAATGACGATCTTCGTCTTTCCAATGAAATCCTACAAGTGTCGCCTTTTAGGGTATCTTAAAGTTTGAGGAAGAAACAGCGTTGTGATATTAAATCACAAACTCAAAATATAATTGATAACGTGTATTTTAACTGTACTGAGTATTGTGGACATCAAAAATAATCGAACCTATTAGCTATGACTATAATCCCAACTATAACAATACCTTAAGGTATCCATAAATTTTAGAAAGATTAATCACATGTTAAAGAGTTACTTCAGCATGTCAGGTTTTTTCTTGAAATTAGTATTGACAATCAACAAAGTTGACAAATTTCTGTTATCTAAGTGACTAAAATGAAGTGAACATAAAATTGTAGTAAGTTACATTCACTAATGATGCTTAATACATTTAGTAACTAAGCCCTCAATGTGAAGAATGTCAATCTTCAAAATTTGCTGAATAAATTTAAAAAATACAGATGAGAATGTTCAACAGCGTCAATGTGCAGATTCTACAGTTGCAAAATGTATTTTAATCTAAAATTCTGGTAAACGCAAATAGCAGACAACCAACTACCTTCAGGGAGAAACATGTACTACAAATGAGCTATACGAACACAATTAAAATAACTCTCAACTTCCTATGAAAAACTATTTTACAGAAGTTAAACGGAAGTTGGAATCCTGCGGCATTGAGAAACAGTCTTGGGTCCAACCCAATCCACACCTTGTTTATGTAAATTCCCGTAGATGATTTAGCCAAACTTTAGATCAATTAATTTTCATAATTAATGCTTTGACGACCTTAGTAGTAGTACGCTCAAGCATTTCTCAAAACTCTTGGGTAGTCTGAACCTACTCTCAGCCCGGCAGACATCCATCGCTGTCATTTTGTAGTTCTCTAGTTTCCTCTAAGCATAATTTATCAGAGGTAGACGATGGTTGGGGATATGTATGTCCTACTCAGTTCAGTGGGTGGAGATCCAGTTTCAGAAGCCGACATGTAAAATATATCTACTACCTTGTAATTCACTTCGGCACCGCTTATTCGGTTGTTCCGATAAACGCGAGCAACTGTCCAAAAACACTTATGATTGCATACTTCCAAACTAAGTGTGTATATATTCTACTTTACAGGCTATTTCATAGCCATAGGGTAGTAAGGAACAGATTGCTGTGCAATACACTCGAATATCGGTTAGCGAACCGATGGATACAGGGGTCTACGTCACAAGTTGGTAAAATCCAAATGACTCCGTAAATAAATATAACGCTAAGATAAATCAAGTCCCAGTTTACTCTTAGAAAAGGAAATAAGAATGTAGGCACTGCCTACTCACCTTAAACGATGAGTAAGAACTACGCATTTACAGTCAAGTCATACGAACAACAAACGAAGCCGATATACTATGGCCGTTTATAATACCCATCATGTTACTTTTCTGCTAATATTTTTTGTACAGGAGTGTTATCTTATTTAATAGAACAATCTATTCTTCTCCCTAGGAGTCTTATAATCAGAATCAATTTAAATGGGAGTTCAAGTCAATTCGATCATTTGAACAGCTATCACTCAGTCACATTGTGTCTTGGCGTTCATTTAATGACAGTTCTTCAATTCATTCATTTTCACAGTTAAATATTTTTATTAAGGTTGCACTGTAGCTGGAGTTGTGTTTCGACGCACCTAGGACTCATCAGCTAGGTGTACGTGCATGTTGATCACCAAATATGGAATAGAACCCAGTCTATTCGTATTAAATACCATCGCTTTATCCATTGAGTCCGTTTAACCATGCTTGTACAAATGGGAACGTGCTAACTTTGTTTGTAAGAGGTGTTATAGTCGCGTCAATGTTTATCACTGAAAAAAGAACAGTTACTATTGTCATAAACGTGGTGTGACGCTATATCAAGGCAACAAACATATAGCAATAGTGATTTACCAATGACAGACCTTAATATCAACAACTGAAAGATATAATCCCTTACAAATGTAAAGCCTCGTTTACTTATTGAATTCTCCACCATAACCCAACATACACCTATATCAAGTAAAGACTACAGAAGAACTAGATTATCTGAAAAACAATCATATATTTATGACTTTTTTTATAGGCTATATAATTATTCTATACAACTGGTAAGAAACTTAAAGAAACAATGACAACTGTTTATGGGGAACAATTACAATCACTGATAAGTTTGTCAACCATTTCACCCAATAATTTCGTACTGGGTGAATATTTTGTAGTTTTTTGTGTATGAAAAGGATTAGTGTAGCTGTAAGTACTGAATTGTTCTGAGTTTAATACAATAAGGGTAAAATATTCACGTAATTTCTCAGCCAGTTCACAGCCAATCTGATCATACTCTGACAGAATTTTATCAATAACATCTATGAGTTTATAACGACTTCTTGACGAAGACAAAGAAGTCAGTAAAGCATCCGCAAATGTCGGTTCATTTAAGCCGAACTCTGAATAATGTGGAATAACTGATTGATGGTAAGTAAAAATATTCCTTTTAAAACAGCGCATTTCCTTTTTTGTAGACCAGTACGCATCAGCAGTTTGATCAGTAGACTGAAAAAGAAAACAATGGTAATAAGAAAGAAAAGCTATGAGATCAGAATGATTTTCTAAAAGAAGTAGAATATCAACAACTAATAATTCCAGAAATTTATAAGCTATCTAACAGTAGAGTACTGTTGGGAGTATGAGGGAAGTCGTCACTTGCCCGTTACCCACATTGTGAAACCATTCTTTTTATCCACACAGCTGGAAATAAAACTTGATGACCCGAGTGTGACCTCAGAACATGATATGTCGGACACCTAAAGGAGATTGATTAACTTCGAGAACTGTATTTTAGAGCATTATTTCAATCATTATAACTGTAGATAATGTAAATATTTCATTTCTATGACTGTTACTTTCCCCATACCCGGTCCTCCCGTTTAGTATATTTACTCTCCATATATTATTTATTACTATGAACTACAGCTACTTAGTTGTGTACAAGTTGTCTCCATTCACTGCCACTATTCCCCTTGTTCCGTATCAATCTTAGATTCTTGATTGGTTTACTGCGTGGTCTGATTTTGTGTATATATAAAGGCATGATTGAAACACAATACGTTGTTTTCCGGTTCCCGATTCTGGTTCTTCTATTATCGGACTGGAGGTGAGTGGGCATAGGGCAGTCGCGCATTATCAACTAAGCGCACCTCATTAGCGTTCGCTAAAACCAACCAACCAAATCTTTCTTACTCATGTCATAACAGAACTCAAAAAGACAACATCTTAAGACTGGTCACAAACGAGCTTACATTGAGTATTTTAGGGTGTTAGCTACGTACATGAAAGGTTGCATCGCTGGAGGTGGAAATATATGTAGTAAGGTGAAGTGTATATTATTAAGGTTGATTTTTTCTGATTCAGCGCATCTGTTGTAGAGAAGTAGAATCACTGCAGTACTGGTTGCCTGAAAAAATAATACTGTCGCTACACTCTTGTACAGTCCGATGTACGTCACCCACAGACCATGATTTTGTACGTTTGGTCTTACTATTCCCTAGTCGACCTGTCTGGCATGGTAGGGGCGAAAGGCGAAAGTGAGGCGAAAATAAAATTGTAATTAGTAAGTTACATCATTTCAGTGGTCAAAGGATAAAAGCGACCAGAATACTGTAGACTAGAAAATTATTTTTCCTTTCGTCAACCGGATACTGATTCACATATTTACATTGCAGTGTCAAATTCAATGACTTTGTTGTTAACTTGAAATTTCAAAAGGCATTTAAAATGGGTATTACGTCACCTATGAAGAGTGATATATACTATCAAGGAGAAAGGCATATATTATACAAAGTAGTCAAGATTCAGTTCTACTCAGCAGTTTCGTGTAGTAGGAGGCTATAGTATCCTATTACAATAACCTCAGATCAATGAGGTTATGCGTGAACTCCTAATTTAGTGGATGAAAATGGACCACTTAAACTCATTTATTATTTTTTATTTAGAATGTGTAAATTCAGGCATAATAGGATAGCAAAAATGCTCCACACAGATGAGGCGATAGCATTGTGAAGAAAGAGGGAAGGGTAAAACAATCAATAAGTAAATAAACAGTGATAATATTTATTAATGGATGCACTTATTAAAAATGCAACTATTCAAGACTTCTTATAGTCAATGAAGGTAAAGTCAGTTTCATGAGGTATCTGATAAAAAGCTACCACAAGATCACTATTGATTTGTATTATGAGCCGTCTGATAACACTGGAAACCAATGGATTGGGCAACCTCTAAGACTCCAACCAAGAAATCGTGATAGACTGAAACAGTCCAAATCTATACGGCTACTTTTCAAGCCGTGATACTATGCTATAAACTGGTTACCTCCTCGCTATTTCCACACAGCGTTATAAAATGATGTACGATGTAGAAGCCTAGAAGATGGTATTCACGAAACGTCACCAAGGTATTGAAGTCACTGTTGTAAGATGGTAGTACTAGTTGGATTATCACAACTCTGTCGAACGCACTAATTGACCACGACATTAACACAATAACACTAAAAGTTCAGTCAATCTCTTAGTTTTTAATTATGAAATGCACATGTATCCATAGATGAAAGACATAGACAGTACAGAGTTCTGAATACTAAATAGGTCGCCACTCGAAAGACTGATTTAGAAAATAATGTATCCTTACCCAAGTACGCTGAATATGTTCTCTTTCTTCTGTCAACCTTGTCAAGCATGCCCAAGTTGATCCAAAACGCTTTACAATAGAGGATAAACTATTCCAATCTGGAAATATTTTGTCTGTTGGTATAGCAGACAGATTAGTTATATGCTTTTCAGTAAGATGTAAGGCAGCCTCGCAACAACTCCCCAAAAGTGCACCACGCGATAACTGTACAAAAGAAAGCCATTTCTCTTTTGGTGAGGAATACAATTCATCAGACGTTACAACCGAATTGATATTAATAGCTTCCAGATTTGAATTTGTAGCTAACTCATGAAATTCAGCTTCTATCATGTTACCAATTGCTTCAGATATAACATCAACAACCTGACAAAAGTTTTTTTAAAACAATGTATAATAATTGAAAAGTATAAGATACAGAGAATAAGAAAAATATGAAAGTTTAGTGTAACATGTCAGCGGCATTACTAACGATCAGCTTAAAAATAATTATACATGTAACGGATAGCTCGGTGAGTGAATTTATTTAGTCGGTTTATGAACAAAACGGATTGTGAAAAAGCCCAAGTAGGGATCCGTATACTCAACTATGAGTTAAACTTTATGCATAAAAGCTAATAACATCACACAGAAGCCCAAACTGAAGTGAAGCAGAAATTCAACCTATGACTTAGTAGTTGAAAGTCGAACGTCTTAACCAATTAGCCACTGATTCACTAATGTAGAAACAAGGTTTACTAAAGTGTTTGAAGACAAAAAATTTATTAGTTTTGTTGACAGGCTAATTAACAAGTGTGGTAATGGAGAATTTTTTAATTAAATTTACAATTATCACATCATATAGATATCGGAAGACTACACTTATATAGCTTACCAATAAAGAAAATCGTATTATTTTTACGTGTTTATGGAAATCAGCTTATGTTTTACATACAGTAGTAGAATAGAAGCCTGACAACTTCATGTAAAAGGTAGAATTATAGTATGCTGATTAGCTCAATTATGTTTGCCTAGTACTAACAGACAAATCAATAATACACCAGAAGATTCTTGTTTATATTGTATACATGTCACTACTGGATTTTTTGTTATTCCAATTTGTTGGAATATATATAGCTCCCAATTTATTCTTGTCCTGATATAAGTGAGACGGGCAGTGTATAGTGAAGTAGGCGAGAAATACTACTTAAACGAGAATATAATCGTATACTGCGGTAATACAAAATCTAAACCATAAATGGTGTGTTTATAGTAATCTTATATATTATCTTAATGGTATATAAAGACTATAGTGTATTGGAAACTCTAACTCCTCAAATATAATAGTATATATGTCAATAAGTACACTATGAGGGGTATATAATGCATCTGACTTACAGTATATGACTAAAGTACATAACGCTACATTAACAACGAAATATAAGGTGAGTGAATAACGAAACTTATTTGTAGATATTTATATTTATTTATATGCTAACTCGATGCTAATCAATTATTACGCACATATTCCCATTATCTTCAAAAGCTTGTCATCTTAAGCAAATCCATTGAGGTACTATACATAAATACGAAAATATTTACATAGCACTCGACTATAAAAATCACTTGCACTGTAAATACCTCATATTAACCGCTTTATCTGGTTACCATCAAACAACTAATTGTAAGTGGAACTGAATCGTATCACTGAAAGTTAACGAATTCATTTGTAATAAAAGCTCACTATTGTGAAGTGTTATTTATATGATTACAATCCACAGACGAAAAGCATACTCCAATTGAAATTACCTAGTTTCCGTTTATAATGATCTCAGTCAGTCAGTCATGCACGACATAGGACCTGAAACATATGCGCATAGATTCAAGTCACCATACCGGATTATTAGGACGAGATCAAATTTCCAAGAATAACAGGACAATAGAATACAATATAGGTAATAAAGCGGTTTGTGTAAAGGAATAATGGAACTTAAGATCTAGAGAAAGATAAAGCGTGAAAGTAGCTGGGTCACTATGGTCAATTCTGAACAATGTCACACGATCTTCAAGTACTAATAGCCATGACCCTAACCAGGTAGTCTGCACCTATCAGTACTGTCCAGACGCAATTATGTTGGAGACTAAGTGCGGCCAATTGTGATAAAAATAAAGTTCAAACAAGTGAATTTTGTAAAATTAAAGTTTGAAAGTTCAAATACACTCAGCCTCTGATTTTTATAACTTACACATTTGTTAACACCTTTTTTTACTATAACTAACTGCACTGAATATTCAAAGCTTCTGTGAACACAAACAAGGTAACTTCAGTTTGGGTGTGCCTTTAGTCTGTATCGAAACAAACAACATAGATTGGAATAACACCTAACTGCGGTTTCATGAATGAAGTATTTATTTTAAGGTGGTAAATGTTAATTTGATATAAAGATTTTAAAAAATCATAGAATAGTTCAACGACCTAGATTTTATTTATCAATTAACAATACTCCCCAGAAATAAATTAGTGGGTGAACGAATAACAATAGAACATGCAAATTCTCTAAAAAAAATTTCGACACTTTCTAATCACTTAGGACATGTAAGGTTGTTATTATAAATAAAAGTATTTTATTGCAGACTAACTTGTTAATTAATAAAGTTGAATTTAGTAAGACACCAAAACTAGGCAGTAATGTAAAAAAAAATAAAACAATACAGTGGCAATGTTACCTAGAACTCAATTCTGCACATATTATTAGGGATTTCTTATACAAATGCAATAATGCTAGTGAGAAAGTCGGGTAATAGGTACACAATTATTATGGTAATAAAGTGATTGATTACAAGTGTAGAGGCTCAGATTATTCACTTAACATATCAACTGTTACATCGTGTACTCCTCCTTTGTGTATGCACGTACAATGTTCAGCTGAACTTTCTCTTCCGGGTTGCATGAACCTTTATCTTTTGCTGGATTATTTTGGTTCAAAATGTATTCTTATCTAATTCCTATCGAATTCACTATAAGGGAATGCGGCAAACAGAAGTATGAAGGAATTATAAAACTTATGACCTAGTAGAACATAAAGAATGAATACACTGTGACCGATTTTGAGTCTCGCCACCCAGTGCCACTAATCATTGATCTCGACTGTCACATGAACCACAACCAACGCGGCTTATGACTGGTTGTCAAAGACTTCATAGACTGATGCCATGTTTCGGTTTGGTCGCCCCTACCTTCCATCCCACTCCTACCCCAGCCAGCATAGCATGATGAAGTAGACGGTAGTCAAGCATACGCAACACATGTTCGAACCATTTCAATCGATGAAGGCTTACGACATCTTCGACTGACTTGCTATGTTTTCCCAGTACTCTATGTCTGTCATTATTGCTTATTCGCTTATTTCATAAAAAGGGAGGGACGATAATACGAAGATTTCTAAGATCAAAGGTCTGGAGCCTATGCATATCTTCTATTTTCATAGTCTTCGTTTCGCACCCATATGTTAGAATAAAGCAAACTGCTGCGCAGTACACTCGATTTTTCGTTGAAAGGCGGATGTCTCACTTACGCTACAAGTGATGCAGGCTTGTAAGAGCTAAACGAGCTTTCTCAATCCAGGCTGAGATTTCGCTAAATGTCAATCTACTAGAGGTGATGAGATTTCTGAGATAAATGGTCAACGTACTCAACCACTTCCCTCCCCCCCATATGACTAATCTATTCTATGATGCAGACCAGTCAGTCCTAGAGTGACAATTTGCATATGCATAGAGAGAAACTCATCCCAAATATGCTTGTGATGCTACGCAATCTGTTTAGGAGACTCTACATATTGTCAACGTCTTCCCTAAATAGGACTTCGTCGTCTCCATATTCAAAGTCGACAAGCGGGCTTTCTGGAAAGAGATCAACTACCGAAAAGTTAGTTGAAGAAATTGTGGTTTCTAAGAGGACATCTATGACGAAGTTAAATAAAATGGGAGATAAGAAACAACCCTAATAAACATCACCAAAAGTTGATAATTCTTGTGACAGTTCATCATAAGCTCTAACTTAGCCAGTGGTGTTCTTGTAGAGTCTTTATGAAGTTTATGAACCTTTCAGGTAGGCCTCTTAATGATAAACACTGCCACAACCGTATATGTGCGTGAAGCCAATGGATGTATGAGAATTATGTGTGCTTACGATTTACGTTTAGCTTACTCTAACTCAACTACCACACAACATAAATGTTCAGACTAATTCATTGGCGAATATGTTGAAGCTCGATCTTTACAAAAAATATCCGATACACGAGTGTTTCTTAATGTGCCTATTTCAAAATGTAATTGAAACTATCAAGTATAAAGATGAAATAACTATTAGCCTGCGACTCAATGAACATTGAGTATTACTTTATAGTACAGTCAAAATCATTTATAAAACTGATGAAAATATTTCTTTACGACCTAGTATATAAAACAGTAATAAGTCCAAATGGACGTACTTTATCATTATGTAACTCAGCTAAACTCGTAGAGACGGATGCAAGTAAAACATCACCAGATAAAGTTGCTAATTTATTGCATATTTCCATATTTTTCAACCATGTCTCATCATTACCACCCGTGCTTTGATGTAAATCATTTAAATTGACTAAACTTCTACAAAATAAATAAATTAGAATTCAACGTTTATAAACATTCAGGCAAAAAATGTAGTCTCACCTAAAAAGAGATGATTCTCTTTGATATATTAAGTTAGCGGTTACAGATTATCCAATACTACAGACAATATATGAAGAAATCCATTATTACACACTTTGAAAGAGAATGCTAAAGTTTAGTGATTTAAAGGTTGTACACAACAAAGGGGTTGATACGGAAGTATACTGATCTAAATTATGACACTTAAGAGCGGTACAATAAGAGGGAAAAATTGACAAGATAAGAGAGATCCGGAGAAAAATAAGGCCAACTGTAGTGGACAGTTAAATGAGGGATATTTAAAAAGATGGTCACAACAAAAGAATACTTCTTACAATAAAATACTACGATGTGCTGTAATTCGTATCACGTAGATGTCGACTATTTTCAACTGTCGAACATCAAAATACAATGCACGGTATATTGAGTATTACTACGTGATCAATCAATTCAAATAACGCATCCTTACATTAGGTTAGTCGTCATTAAAATAGCTTAGTGGTAACCTCGGAGTGCGAAACTAAGTGACGTGGATCAGAAAATACCAGGAAGGCTCAGCACCTATTGTGACACTGAGCTCATAATTTGGGGTGGATTAAACTCAAGTAAACGAATGTTTACTTGAATACTCAGTTGAACTGAAAATACGCGATCCTGATTATTCTAATCTATAAAATACACCTAGATACCTTGTATTGTTTGTTTAGATGCCACGAAGAAGTATACTATGAAGCCAACTAATGTATGAAAATACGCTAGAATACTCGATAAGCACGACACCAAAGTATCAAAATACCAGTCTCTAATGTTCAGAACTGGCTGAAAGAGACCGAGTTGTTTGATTCCATGTACTTATTCAAAATTACTTATCAGTTAAGTGAATGAAATGGGTTGTTATGACATTGATCTAACTTGCTGAAAAAAACCAGCAGAATTCTGCTCTGCGGATCTCATAATTTTATGGAATATTAACATACAGCTCATACAACACAATGCCCATCAATTTTCGTTATGTATGCACTGGACATGCTAACAAGATAAAAGCCTTAGTTAAGTTCAGCTATAATGTAATGGAAACAACGGAAAGCTTTGTTCAAATGATTGATTACTTGTTATAAATAGTATGTCAGACGAAACTACTAAATATGCGGTAAACAGAGAAATTAAAGTAGTTTGTATCTGGAACCAGTTAAATATTAAAAAACTACGAGGGTGTTATATAGCTAAACTCCGCAATTTAATGACTTATAGGAGGATGTCCTACAACCTTGTTTGGTCAAGGAATTCTACGTCGAGTTTCTTACAAGTAATCACTAAAACGTGAAAACAATTGTACAATACAATCGGGTATACAAAGACTTGATGTGAGTTCGATACTCAATCTGAATCAATCACTGTTTTAGAGACCGTTAGGCTTTTAAAACCTCTCAGTGATATAAGAAACGATATGAATTAGCAACTATGGATTTAAAGACGGAAAACAAAAGAAACAGATAATAAAAGGGAGATTTCTAATTTCATTTCATACTGACAATAATTGAATCGAAAGACATACATGTACACTAGCATACATGTTTGGACGTAGCACAAAACCTCAAAACTGATAGATTTGTAGTGGAAGTCTAAAAAATACCACTTGAGATAGTTTAATGGGACACCATTGGTAGAGTTTCAGCTTTTGTTACACTATCTCATGAAATTATAACTGAGTAAAGTTTATCAGAGGTGTCAACTAATTTTACTAAGCATTTCCACAGATACTCTCGATAGTAATATATAACCGAACCTCTAGGCAACCTATCTTCCATCCAGAGATTATTCAATAGATCCGGAGTAAACAGACAACATATTCTCGTTGGTGGGAACACATATCACTAACCGGTTAATGATGACTGTCAAACCACAATAATGATGCGAATGACAAAAATGAGTGTATGTGGAGAAAGAAATCAATTTTTAGTGCGACCTGACTCAAAGTAGCCGATTCCATTTTTTGTATTTCGATGAACTAATTGTGATAAAATGTAAGTGGTTACAGGATTATCAAAGGATAGGTAAGTAATCCTAATATATCCACTTTTATTATATTATATTTCTACAATGATTTGCAAAAATATGAAAATCCGCATACTTGTGAATAGCTACTGCAGTATGAACTGTCTCGAATATTTCTGAAATGCTTCGATGTTGACTATATAATTTCGTTGAGTTTGTAGGACTAGCATATGACTGGCCAAGCAGAAGTACAATCAATCCACCAGAAGGGCGCTCAGATGTTACAGATACAGAGAAACGATCCGATAAAGTAGATGAAATAGAAAACAAGTTGTTTACAGATTTGCCACGAAGACATGAACGTACAGTTGAAAAGAATGGATGATCAACATTTCCTGCCAATCGACGGGCTCGTGATGCCAAAGAGCCAGCCTCAGAAGACAGTATGCTACCCAAATTAATAAATGGTGCTGGACCTCCAATTAACTTTTCAGCCTGACAAATTAATTTTGACCATGTTATTGTCATATCAATAATTGCAACAGGCTAAAAATACTGACTGTGATTATGATTAAAAAGAGGGCGGATGATTTAGCTGAGAGAGTAGACTATCTAGATCAAGTTCATTCCAACGAATGTTATCAAAAGTGTCAGAGTTCAGGATTTCAGAACACCGCTGAGTACTAGGAGGTTGTGGTTCCGGATCTGGTAGCGAGTTAGGTTTAACCAAGATAAGTTCAAAGGGTAATGTGTCGTCTCTCCAGTCTACTCCAGCTAGGCCAATTAAAGGACCATCAGGAAGATACTCACCATCAGACATCTAGAATAAAGTTAAATTCAAAAATTAGTTTTAGCCACATGGAACTTTGAGGATACATTTACTGGCCAAGCATTTACCAAATTACACTCTAAAATACAAGTATAAATACTGACGTCAAACAATAATGGAATTTTTTACTTGAAAGCAGCTTTCATCTCGGTAGATTGAGATATTCTGTAACATTGTCATTAAAAGATGAATCACATAGGTATATAAACTTTATGAAGGCTTTTTGATTGAACATCACCAATCAAGTCAGAGATGGTAGAGAACTTCCATTAGAATTTTTAGCCACAAGTGGTGCTTATCAGGATTGTAAATTATTTTCCTTTCCGTCACAGATGTCCGCCTAGAATTTACTTTCATTTATCTCTTCAGGAACTGATCTTTTACATCCGGGCCTACTTATTAACTTCGAAAATGTAGACAATACGGTCCTATTCCTTGAACACGATGACATGCAGTCCCCTGAATGCCTTGAGTAACAATGCAAGCATTTTTCCGAGTGCATGTACAACAGAGAACCTGGCAAGTATGTCCGCCCAAGTTCCCACGCCTACTCATATCAGCAGCACATGATAAATACCAAATAAACAGAAATTAGCGGTTACGTCAATAGTAGTAAGGGGAAAGTGTGGGTACAGAATACGATACACGCAGAAAGAATTAGTTCGTACAAACGTATTAAACAATTTAAATGTCACGATCTAAGGGATTACAAAGAGTGAATGCACCTAAGCAACTGTGATCGATTCTGAGCAATGCTACCATATCTCCAACCATTTGTTACAGCAATCACGCGGGACCCAAACTAAGTAGTCTGCATATACAAACACGGCTTCACGGAATGATGTCATACCTAGATTTGGATGCAGTTAGTGTTCTCCCAGTCTGTTCCAATATTAGGTTGTAACGCGCGTCGAGATAGGCAGTGGTTAAGAGTCAATCAGTCACAACATAGGACTTGGTACATACCTATATCAGTTCAAGTTCCTGAACGGTAGCTCCAATGACACATAAAATGACGTGACACACTGATGAATGATCTACTCGTTTTGATTCAGATGAAGCCCACACCAGATGAAAATCTAGGATGTGGTTAAGCAAAGATAATGAAATTCCAGTCGAATCATTTAAGCAAATCATGGGGATTGTCCAGTAAGATAACTCGCATAGCAAGAGAACTCAAACCATGAAGAAAAGACCGTTGTTTTTCTCTCAACATCGGAAGTAAAGAAATACATGACGAGCTTATCCTGATGTCACCTTTGTTCTGTAACACTACTTACTTAGCTAACTATGAAATAAGGAATTTTTACCTTCCCCTTCTACGTTTTCAGTCTGCGAAAACGCTGTTTCGAAAGCAATCAACTGTGAGGCTAAAGGGAAACACACCACTGTGGTGTCATAAATGAAACTTTTAGGAAACTAGTAGATCTACGAAGTCAAACAAGAAACGTGTAGCAGAACCATGGATACATAGGTTAAGCAAGACAAAAACCCTGCCTCATCAACGTCAGTGCCATCGTAGTTAGGCAAAATTAACTATAGAGAACAAAATACATTGAAGTTTTGAAGTCATAATTTACTTATACAGTTGCACAATGTTGTTGGGTAGAGTTAACTTGTACGACCAGACAAATTAGAACCACGATAACCGCTGACTGTTTAGGGGAATGTAAATAGAAATAACAGAAAGAATTATAGCTACGATTAGTATTTAGATTAGAGATAAAGAACTTTAGTAAATATTGGAATTTAGTGTTAGGAATATGGTTTATAATCACGGTTCAGGAATAGGATTCAAAGTTAGGATTAACAGAAGGTTTAACAAAATGATAGGGATTTGGGGTTAGAAAAAGGATCTGTAATCTGAAGTAATATGATAATAAGAATCTTATGCCGAATATCTAGAAAAAAGAAACGATGATTTGGCGCTCTTCACATACAGTTAAATGAAACGACTATCTTTCAAGGGGCTACGTAGAAAATAACATGACATCAGCTGTCCAAGATAACCAAACAAGAAATACTCACTAAGACGTAAAAGCAACCTCCAGTGACCTTGGTACGGGCTGCATTATTCTTTCATTATCCAATATCCTTTTGGCTAGGTTTGTATAAATCAATTAATTTTTGTGTTAAGGTGTAGTTTAGGGTCATTAGTATTACCACGTGTTAGTAGTCTGGACACTCGACTACAGAATGCACTGTGTTTTGTTTGATTTGATCTGAGAGTGAACAAGTCCAAGTATCTTACCTCTGTGGGTTTACTAGAGCCAGTAGATCTCATACTTACAGTGCAGTCGGGTATTGACAGACGGATGAAGGAGTGAAAACAGTCAGTTATTTAAGGATAAAATAACAAAATAATAGGATTAGTAGATGAATGAGATTAACAGTATATTAGTGGAAACTAATGCTAGTGGTAATAATGGGCATGTGAGGCGAAGAGTATTAACGAAAAGTAGTCGACTTCTGTTGAGAGTGGAAGTTAGAACCCTGAGAGTGCGTACGTAATCCTTTAACCAATTTCCGAAAGTGGTGGTGTTTGAGGTTACTATTGAGAATATAGAGTTTCAGATAGAACAGTCCATTAGTGAGAACTGCTACCTCATCTCAATGTTTGTCCTCTGGAATGCCATCATATGGAGAACGACTCGTTTTAAACAGTGGCGGAATTCGGGTAATAATCTCCTACCTGGGTGACTGGAGTGTTTTGAACTTAATGTGTCTCTGTTGGATTACCTCTCACTCATGTGTAGCTGAGCCGAAATAGATCGGGAAAATGTAAGCGTGTCTAGCTGTCATCGGACGAAGTTAATCGCAACGTAGGCCTTGACTCCAAACTCCTGGTGATTGTTTCACCCGTTAATTGTGTAGACTCTATTTCGTGTCAGAGAGGCGGTGCTCGTAGATATAATGGGTTTTCTTCTTCTCTTCTGATGTGCAGAAGTATATAATGTGACATTTATAAATTCTTACTCGAAGCCCATCGACTTGCATCCAATTTTTGAACTGTAGCAAGTGTTTTTATTATGTCTGCGCGTCGCAGGTATAGCGCACAGCTTCTCCCAAAGTTTTATAACGTCCGTGGAAATTAAGACAGGCGACAGTATAACAAGTAGCACAACGCATACTCATCATTTCAAATCCAAATTGTCCTTCTCCCTTCGAATATTGGGAAAAGTGACCTTTCACCAGACAATTGGAATTTATATAAGGTCTATGGAATGTGGAAAGTTGCCGAATGGTATAGACATCTTCAGCCCTTTGTCTTAAAACACGTAGGATGTTATCAGAGTTTGAAGATGTGTATGAGAGAGGAAGATCCTCTATTTGGCCGTCTCATTGATCATGGCCTCTAGAGAGACCCTTCCAATGATTTATCAATGTTTATCTTCAGACATGTGCTCTCTGGCAGCGTAGCATTTTGTGGTTGCGTTTATATGATTTCGCAGTTAGTTTTCCTGTAGCATGTTTCTTGTCAAGGCAAGCTCTCGCTGGTAACAATGTCGGCCGTGACAGCAGTATGGCTATAGTGTCCTACAGGGATTCGTACTCGTATGCTTTAAAATTTGAGAGTCGGTTATTAATATCATATTTGCTTGGTAGTGTCTTGTCATTACTCCTCTCTGTATCGCTTCCATAACTCTCGAATATTCCTCACCATATTTAGTGGACTTGAACCGTTCGTCAAACCACCCTTCTAGTGACCTATCTGATGATAGGGCGTTGAAATCTCGTTCAATGGTCACCTGACCATACTGGATGTTCGAAGGAATGGACAGTGTTTATGTGATTTTCTCTATGTTACAGAAGTTGCTCGTAGTTAAGTAGTATTCCCACCACCACCACCAAATCAAATTTTTCAACATATTCACTCTAAAACAGCACTAGACGAACTATAGGAGATCGGTTATGATGGGATATGAATAAAAGGTATCTGACCCGCCTTATCTAAAGAGTGCCATGCCATCCATGGTAACTTGGTTACTTTCAGCACTTGCTGATTACTCTGTTTCCTACAAAATTAGGATTCTAGTTGTGTCAGTGAATTTTATAAGAACTGGCGAGATCAAGATTTTTCGAGTATAGCAGTCCTTGGATTCTGGAGATATGAGCTTATTCAATACATACCAATGGGCTGTTGGTTGAAAAGTACAAATGTAAGGATAACGACCATGTTTCTAACCCTCATCTGGATTAGCTATATTGGTCGGTTTTCGCGACAGCGAATGTGGCTGTATGAGTCGTGTTCACCCCCACACCAATTATGTTGAGCTATGGTCGAACCTTCTGCAGCAGTAGATTCGATTTTGCTCTCTGAGTGTTTCCTAGTGGATCTCTTCGTTGAACAATGCTTCTTAGGTTTTACCCAAATAGCTAAGAACTTTCCAACTGTGAATGCCAGTGACATATAGCCAACAGCTTCTGTCATATTGTCCGAAATCAGTAGGACCGTAAACAGGAAGTACTATTATTTGCAGACTTTCTCCCCTTGGACGGGCGGCACAACTTTTTGAGTACTAGCCCACGTTCAAGTGTAGTGTACACAGCATTTCATTGTTGCTTGCTGAATAGGTCTCCATTTACACTGGAGATGGCACTGAGGATAATGAGAGGATTTCATCTGCTACTTAAATATGTCTCTCCAATGATTTCCAAGAGAACTATTTGATGGTAAGGCCATTCTGCTTGCTAGCTTCATAGCCTTCTAGGTATCCGTCAGATTAGTGAGTCAGGGTGATACCTTTACTGGTTGTCTTTGGTTGTGTTGTAGTGTGTTTCAAGCTAATAGCAAGAGTCAAAAGTTGGCATGAAACTCAGGTGCTGGTGTCTTAGTATACAAAAGTAGCTAAAAAGTCGATGTGACAGCGAAATATGGGACCTGGATTTCACACCGATTATGAAGCTTCATCAAGTTAAACCATTTGTGATATCGCTTAGCTTATACAGAAAGAGTTATTACAGCTGATCGGTCTCTTCACCCTGGGCAAGCTAATTAATGTATTACAGCTTTAAAGTTCAATATACCTAGAGCATGAAAAATACACCAATCCCTAAAATACAAATAACATTGTGCTCCTTACATTATAGATCATAGAGTAAGAGGCGGTTAAATAATGCGATTATATGAACCAAGTTTAAATAGATAGACCTACGACTTCACCATAAGCTGTCTAAGCAAATAACTTCAATTGAACCTAGTACCTCTGAAGTGCACCCGGTATATGACCAAGTTAAGCTTGCGTTATTACCAGGGCAACTTCTAACGATTGAACCCACTCTTACGAATGAGTTCAGAGTGACACTAGTAGTCTTTTGTACACTGTCCTTATTAGTGCACTTAGACCACATCAACCAACCATATGTTGGCAGGAAAGCAAGAAAAATTTAGTAGGCGCATAGCTTAATGAATCCTTTTGAAAATAAATACATTTCTATGCCGGATAGCACAAAGTAGCATAAATGGGTAAAAGAAAATAGCGTTAGTGATATTAAAGTGTTGGTCAAGTTGCGAAGAGCAGATTCGGCAAATATTGAGACATGAATAGTATAGCTAACGCAATTGAACTGTGTTCATCCACCTTTACATAAGGTTAAGTGCTTTATACTCCTTCGATGAATTATCTTATGTTTTCATTCGGGTTACAGTGCGGAATAGAGCTAAGGATACATTGCAACACTGTATCCGCCTCTCCTCCGCAAGTTTTTCAATATCTTCTTTGCTCTTCAAGACCTGTTCAGAGAGCACACTAGTTTACCTTTCCTTATTTGTTAAATGGAGTAAAGTAACTTTATGTAATCTTATAGGGTAGCCAGTTTCTGGCGCCATATGAAGCGCATCATATATCTCAGGCTACAAACCTGCCTCCAAAGGATTTTAAATGGTATACTGCTTAAGGTTAACGTGTGACTGACAAATAAAGAGTTAGTGATGAGTCCTGAAATAAAATCCGGCACTCCTATCAAAATAAACAAACGTGGGGTGTGAAAAAGCCAGATTAGGGGCACGTTAACAGTATCTACGCACAGATTACTAGGTGGTAATTAAATGGCAATTGGATATAACCCCTACCCCAACAGCCTGACAATTATGAAAACAGTATTTGACACTTGTAAATGTAAGATATATTTTTAAAGCCAACCAAAACACCTCTGATTATACGAAAATAATAGTTGTACCTCTTATTGCTGCCCCAGAAGTCACACCAAACAGAAACGACAATTACAGTTCATGATACACTATGATACATCTCGGACACCCTTCGTGTTGAGGATACCTAATTTACAGATGCGTCACGAAAGTAATACACCTATATTTGGGCATCGTTATGGTTAAACACATCAGTGCATGTTTTCCTGGATCATCAAAGTATTTTAACAGTTATGAAAGTTTGTTAGTCAGATCAGTTCATTCATTTATGGTGTTAGGCAAATACATCGTGCTTTTGCATCTGAAGGTGCAGGTATCGAATCACGGGGGTAGTGCGTACATAGAGTCGTTGTCACACTTGTTATTGGTTCGTAAGTAATTGGAACAATGATTTAATGACATGAACTTTAGTTGAACAATTGACTCACGTAGCGAACTCTGGTACTGCTGGATAAAGCACCATGCTCCACTGTAACAAACTTTCTGGCCCCATTAAAGTTTATTTTGTTATGAATGTGGTGAATGGTCTCTCGAGTAGAAAAGTCGCCCAAAAATTTGGAAATAACGCTTGAGGTACAGAGTTTGTTTCTATGGGATTCACTTACTATAGCCATATAACAATGAGATTTTGAGGGCCGTAATCAAATAGATAAGAGAGAATATAATTAGGCACTACTAAAACACATTTAAAGAATGGCCTGAAGACATTAGTACTTATCGCGGCATGTCCGTAACCTTAACTCCATGGTCCCTATGACACATAAAAGTACGTTGAGAAGCAAAATGAACACCTGCGAACTACTTCAATCAAAAGCTACGGCTTGCCTTTCTTATCTCCAACTCTACCCATTTGACCAGACCATAGTTACTACGGAAAATTCACAGTGCCAAACACGGAGGTCGCGTTTATTTCTTTAAAGCTGGTTTTAACTGTGATCACAATATTCTGCTGTAAAATCTCACCAAATTCGTAGTAAATTAGCTATTTTCACAAAAAGTAGCACACTTATGACAAATAAGGTAACCAGATTTTAGCTGCAACTAACTAACTTAGTCAAACTACTTTGATGGGGAGCGGTAAAACAAAAAATCAATAAGGCTGTCACAAGGTCTTGAAATAATATAAAGCAATAAAGACAATCACATAAAACAACATTTAACAAAAGCAAAACATATAAAGACCAATTTCTGGGTAAAATTCAATAACAGTCTTTACAAAGGTAAATCGAATATAATCAGTATGATTACAAAATCAAAGAATAATAGAGATACGCTACATACGAAATCAAATAAAACTAACCAACACGTTAGACTATAGGGATTTTCAAAGACATGTACATCCCATGTACAGTTTTGGTAAATTGCTAAAGATTCAAAGCTTCGTAGGCTTGTGATCTATATTGGTTACTAAGATAAACCATGAAAAGCTGAACTCTGCTTCCTTCGTATGTACCTGAAAAATTTACGTCAGTGAATGTTCTTAGTCAGTGTAATCCATTAATCTGAAGTGCACCCGATATACGACCAAATTACGCTTGTGGTATTACCAGGGCAACTTCTAACGATTGAACCCACTCTTACGAATGAGAATAAATCAGAAGGCAATAAAGGATGGAAAGGAAGTTATATTTGATTGTGAACAGAGCGGAAATGGAATAGCAACGTCTAGGCTGGGAAACTAGAGGAAGAGATGTTTTCCACGGTACGATGTGACGTGATCTGGTGGTGATACGTGACCGAGCACCTTCAACTAGTAGTGTCTGCTAAAACAAACATGGTCAGCATCAATGTCGAGGACCTATGTAACTATATATTTTGTGGATTATTTACCACTACAAATCTCATCCTGAACTTCACAGTCATAACAGTTTAAGTAGCCGTTTCATGCTCATTATGAAGAACAAAGCATTTCTAATGTGTACGCTGGCGCGCTGTTCGAAGGTTGTAACTTTTTTGCACGTGGTTTTTATATTTTAAACTTTGAGACATAATTAGCGAAACCGCTTTATCCATAGTACTATAAAACATTATATCCTATTAGATATATATTTTATTTCACGTCATTCTAAGATGGTGAAAATAAATAAACGTATAAGCTGTAACAAGCGATCACGAAATAGTCCAACCCATCTAAGAAGACCAAACCGATGTCTGATGTTCTCAATGATACCCCAAATAGCCCTCAGGTTAAGACCTATGATATCTTATATGATACTCACCGTGACACAGTCCAAAACAGCAGTGATATACTGTCACTACAAAAATCCCTAGCTGATCTGTCATCTAAACTCAATCAACTAGCACCTCTCATATATATATGGGGACATAATAACGACGAAAGTGTTGAAAACTTCGCAAAGGCTGAGTGTCTTATTGACTTTGTAGCAACGGAAGCGGTAAAAAGGGTTATTTCCTCATGCAATGTGGTGGTATATAATGTTCCCGACCGCACACCTCTTGCAGAAATAAGGGATACATGCTTAAAGGCATGTGGCATGATAGAATACCAATGTGAAATCATAAGACTCAGAAAAAAGTCAAACAGACAAAACTGTCCACTATTATTTAAATTTAACTGTCTTAGAGACGCGAAACTATTTATTACGTCATGTAAAAAAGCTAAGGAACTTATACCCTACAAAAATATAGTAGCCACCCAAGATCTAACCCCCTCCCAACGTCGCATAAAAAGACGTAGGGTACCTACATCTAATGATTGCACTACAAGTGACAACCAGCAAGTATCCCCTACCAAAAAGAAAGAAACTTATTACGTGTCTCAGAATACAAACCCATCACCACTCGACACCTTCCTAAGTGGTAAATTAAAGGCAACCGATAATGTTGACCTCGATGGGTCTCCAGGAGGGACACCATACGACAGCGAACAACTTCCTGTGGATGCTAATAAGTGTACGTGTACTATAAATCCCACCCCGGGTTGTTCCTACGCACAGAAACCAATCTCAGACCCTCTAAACGACTCAAATATTGATATCCTAAGCCAACCAAAGCCCATTTCTCAACGGGCTACTCCAAAAGACGACATAACTAAGCTTAGACCTAAAACTAAACAATTCCAAGCAAACCAACAACAAATTCCGGTCCGTGCCAATAACCACGCGCAGACCAAAGATCATACTCCAAGTAGACAAAACGCTAAGATTACATTAGCCTCCTTAAATGAATTCTCCCCACTAGCTTGTAACAAATTCATGAGTACTCAAGATAATGAAGAAAACGATAGGCCTCAGTCCACTCAACTTTTAGATAAAAAACGCGACATGAAGAATGATAGACGACGTAACAAAGGACATCTGTACTCACGTCCTCTACAATTTAACAACCAACCTATCGAGAAGCGGCCCCTCACCCCTCATCCAGTACAACACCCTACTTACTATAATAGACGCACTTGGGAAAATAACACTAGACACTTTAGGGTATTAACCCAACCACCAATTATAAGCTCTCATAATGCATATACGCACAAAAACACGCTTTCACCACTTCTAAACCCATCTTATAGTGACACAAATAAGAACGGTTTTAGCCCTAACTATATAAATCCCAACTTTCATCATTATCATAACATAATAGACGGTAATCAGAATTTTTTCGGGATACAGGACATAGTAGCACCACTAGCGAAACAACTAGTCGACGTAATCTCCAACCATATGGTATATGCAACCTCCTTAATCCCACACAATCTCAGCCAGTTAAAATTCCCACCCTATCCCCCGGGCTAACAAGTTCGTATACACTTAACAGCTCCTATAATAAATCCAGTCGTAACCTTGACTACCAATATGAGCTGTCCGAGAACCGACAACCACCTACACCCCACTTAAACTACACCCCTGACATTAACTATGGTTCATATATGAATGATACCCTTAATCAGTTTTACTCATTTAGCCACGCATTTACCTTATGTCTAATAAATGCTAGGTCGATATGTAAAAAAATGACTGACTTGATCATGCTAGCGTCACTCTGTGAACCATCGCTCATTATGATTACTGAAGCATGGACTAATTCAAGCATCCCTGATATAAATATATTTCTTGATAATTACAACCTATACCGTAGTGATAGACTACATGGACGCAGTGGAGGGTGCATAATATATGTCCATTCAAAGCTGAAGTCGCTCCTATGTGATATTCCAGGGCTAAATGCAACACAAGATTCTGTGTGGGTTGTCCTGAAACCTACAAGGACTACATCGATCTTGCTCGGTTGTATGTACCAGCCTCCCAACTCCCCGTTAAAGAATATAGATCTACTAACAGGAATCTTCATACTAGCATCCTCTCTACCCTTCACTAGCAAGCTTATATGTGGAGATTTTAACATGCCCGAAATTTCATGGTCCCCACCTAAAGCACCAAAGCACTACGACTCGTTTATCGAATGTTTTGAACTCGGTGGTTGGACTCAGTGAGTTCGTAACCCTACTAGACTCCAAAATATCCTAGACTTAGTTTTCACAAACGGCCTCTGCCCATATACTGTGCATATCGGGAAAAAATTCCCTGGTAGCGACCATAACATTGTTATATGCAGCTTTGATATTAACATTACGGCAACTAAGCATCAAATAACTTCACTCAGTCGACACTTTCACAAAGCCGACTGGATGAACTTCCAAAACTACATAGGCAGTCTCAATTGGGAAAGTTACTTTGCTGAAAGCAACGCTAACAAATCGACAGAAATTCTCTATCATAACATAAATGATGCCTTCGATAAGATTGCACCATTACGGCAACCAAAACCTAGAATTCCCAAAGATTTGTTCATCCCAACGCAAATACGAAGACGCCTCCGAAAACATGCTTCCCAATTTCATAGATCCAGAGACTTTTCATCGCTAGTCACAATGAAAGAAATATATGTAGTGATTGTAGGGATACGCATGGAGAAAGCCATTGTAGAAGAGAAACAAGCTATCATAAACAAAAATCCCTCTGTTCTCCTAAAAAATTTTAGAAACAAAAACAAGGGTTCTAAAACGAAAGGAAATCTGTTTATTAGTAAAAATCGAATATACGACAACCCTAAACTCATAGCCGAACTATTCAGTGAACACTTTAGTACCACATTAACGAGCGGAAATTATGAAGATGACTACGAGTCCACCGCAACGCCATCATGTGAACTCACAAATGTAGTCTTCACTAGGCAAAACATTGATAAGGCCATAAATACGCTAAAGTACTCAAACACCGAAGGGCCTGATGGTATCCCAGCAAGCATGCTTAAAAGGGGTGACGAAAATCTCCATCTACTACTTCTTAAATTGTTTACGATATCACTCTCTACTGCATGCTACCCAACAATCTGGAAAACCACATACATTATCCCCAAACTCAAAAGTGGACCGGTTGCAAATGTAGAAAACTACCGACCAATTAACCTAACGTCTGTTATCTCTAGAGTGATGGAAAAAGTAGTTAAGGTTGAAGTATCTCAGTACCTCCAGAAACATAATCTGATCTCTACCTCACAACACGGGTTCCTAAAAACTAGGTCATGTGATACGTGCCTATTAGACTATCTTAACGATATAACCACTCAACGCGATAGGGGAATGGTAGTATCGACCGTTTTCCTTGACTTCAAGAAAGCTTTTGATAAAGTCCCACATTATAAACTTCTCCATAAACTAAAGTCGTTCGGAATCAAAGACCCATTACACTCTTGGCTCAGTTCATTTATCACAGGAAGAAGCCAGGTAGTTAAATATAATGACCATCTTTCGTCACCCAAACTAATCACAAGTGGGGTTGTTCAGGGCAGTGTCCTAGGTCCTCTTCTCTTTCTTATGTATATAAATGATATATGTGAAGTCATACATTTTGGTAGACCATACATGTATGCAGATGACCTGAAAATAGTGTACAGCTTTAAGCCTAGTGCATCTAATGAAGGCACATCCGATATCCAGAAAGATCTAAATAACCTATCGATTTGGAGCCAGAAATGGCAACTACCATTCAACCACAGTAAGTGTGGGATTATGCAATTCGGAAAATATGATGTTCAACAAGAACTCTATTTGAATGAATGTAAAATTCAAACACTGAGCTCTATATGTGACTTGGGTATATGCTACAGCCAGAGCCTTAAGTTTACTGAGCATGTATCGTCAATTATATCCAAATCGAGACGACGAATCGGCTTTATTCTTCGAAATTTTTACACTATGGAAGCCAAGCTTGCAATATACAGGATGTGCGTACGTCCTACCCTAGAATACTGCTCGCTTGTCTTCTCTAATATGAACTATACAGATACCATACGAATTGAAAATCTCCAGAGAACTTTCACCCGACGATTACTGGAGTATAACTATAACAAAACTTATGTACAAAGATGTAAGTCACTTTCTCTAGAACCCCTATGGAGACGCCGTCTAAAGACTACCCTAATTTATTTTCATAAAATAATTCACGGTTTATCTTTCTCAACGTTTTATCCCTCCTGGAAGACTGCTCTCAAATATAACCTAAGGAATCTGGCCCGAACACTGTATACCGAAAAATGTAAATACAAATCACGAAATAATTTTTTTATAACATTGTACAGTTTGCTATGGAATAGGTTACCACTTTCTATCCGCTCCTGTGATAATTTACCCAAATTTAAGCGCATGATAAGCTTGTTTTTTAATACCAAAGGAACCCAGCAACTTTTTCCTGAACTATCTAGAAATCCAGACATGATAAGTCACGGACCACCTCATATCTAGCATACGAGTTCACGGCTCATATCTCAAGCATATGTCATTAACCTTATGAAACCTTACCTTTCACAATGACCCGATCGGGTCAGATCGATCTGAACACTACTATTGTACACTTCCGAAATAGCCAACCTATCAAGGATAAAAATTTAAAACTTGCCAAATAAGCTTTAATATCCGAATATTTGCCAGTTCAAACAGTCATACTTTTCTGATTGCTTAAATAATCAGAAAAGTATAGCTGTCATAATACCGTTGCTCCGCTCTGTTGTTTGTCGTTCTTCTTTCCTTTCAGAACTTGGAGATTGCTTTATATTACGTAAAAGGTTGGACGTCTACATTTTTTTTTAAAATGTAACTCTTCGTATTGGTGACAAGAACCCATCCTGTTATTCTCCCGCATCACAAGGTCGCCCCGAGGCCATGTTCGTAATGGACGCTAGATAAATGCTAGTTTAAAACAAAATTTATCATTCCAATATATCTGTACATCATTGTATAATAAGTGTGCATAACAGTTAAACCATTTTAACTATCTGATATGATATTGTTGATCTTGCCTGTAAAAATGGCTTGCGCCTGATATTCAGGAAATAAATTATTATTATTATTATTATTATTATTATTATTATTACTTAAAGGAAATTACACTTGAGTGGCTGCGTCAAATGGTTATATTTAGTATTCATATATTGGCCTAACAGTCAAGGAATCGTCCACAATATTCTATAATAAGTCCAGGATAAGTTCAATAATAATCCTTTTAATTTTAGGTCAAAATGACGTAAAGATGAGGGTGGTCAGATTGAATCCCGACAGTTTCTATTATATTCGACAGGCGTTCGTAACTCCACTGTCTATATTGAGCGGTCCTAAAAGAACGGCTAAGTTTCATAGTAGTTTATACGAGAATCATTTTATTGGTTTTGGTTGTACATGTATCAAACATTTTATTTCCATTATTATTATTACGTCTCTCTTGCTCTAATATCACATTTTTTCATTTAACTGACATCATATCATTTTCTCACTAATGGACCATAACGAATTAAATTATGTTGAGGTGCACTCGGTATATGACCAAGTTATGTTTGTCGTATAACCAGAGAAACATTTAACGATTGGACCCACTGGTACAAATGAGAATAAATCAGAAAGCAACGAAAGATAGAGGATAAGTTATATTTGTTCGTAAATGTTGGAGCACCAATGGGATAACAATGTCTAGTCTGGTTAACTAGAGAGTGAGTTGCTACCCACGTCGTGTCGTATCGTGATCCGATGGTGATGCACGACCGAGCGCCTTCAACTGGTCGTATCCGCTAAAACAAACATAGTCAGCATCAATTTCCAGAGCCTATGCAACTATTTATTTTGTGGATTATTTACCGTTACAATGTACATGTCAACCCAGTTTCCTATTATTGTTGAATTCATTTCGAATCAATTTTATTTTCTTAATTTACCTACTTTGTATTCAAGTCTGGCTAGCTGCTTCATACATCAGTGTTCATCTCATTACTACCTTGGAGTAGAATTGTATTGTATCAGTTCTCGTTCACCGTATTGACTTAGGTGAGGTCACATCAACAACTGGTTAATTTTCACGACAAGACAATAGGATTTCTGAGGCAGATATAACATCATTTAGATACCAAGGATATAAATTTTTCGAGTTATTTGTAAAATTTGAATGTCATTGTTAAAATAATCAACATTATGTAGCTTGTTAAACTTAAAACACAATTAAAGTAAACAAGATTATTAGTCAGATATGTACATCAGTATCTCTGTGACTAGATGACACAAGAGATCGGGTGGTGACAAATGTATAATTAAATTAAGTATTTATAGTCAAAGTCAGAATTCTACTTAAAATGAACTCGACTAGTTAAGACTTTGTATGATGGAGTGAATGACAATTAAAATTTGTCATATAGTAACAGTAATGGTAAAAAGAATTATAATCAATTCATTCGTCTGGTATTAAAAAGAGCTACGTAGTAAATGCAAATTAGAAGAGAAAATTGAGTGATATTCAAACTCTATATGCCCATCTTGATTAATAATAATAATAATATAGAGACGTTTAAACGAAGAATATTCTTTTCGATAAATGTTCATCAGGTTCTACATTTATTAGTTCAAAATTATCAGTGACAAAAATAGCCAGTTCTGAGGCAGATATAACATCATTTAAATATAAAGAATAATTTGGATATTAATTTTGTCTCTTCAGATTATTTGTAAAATACGAATGTTAATATTGAAATAGTCATGATTATCATGTAACTTGTGAATCGTAAACGATAATTGAAATGAACAACAGGATTATTAATCCAATATATGCATAGGTATCTCTGTATATGGGTGACATAGAAGATGGGGTGGTGACAAAATGTGATTAGACAAAGGCTGAATGCTATTTAAAGTGTAACCGAATAGGTAAGAGATTACAAAATGGAGTAAGTGATAATCAAAATTCGTCAAATAGTAACAATAGCAATAATAGGAAGAATTATAATCAGTTCGATTGACTATATCACAGATTGATGTTGGCAGGGTACCATTGAAAACCAGGGAGCACTGGACAGCTGTTTCGTCCTAGTGTGGAACTCCTCAGCAGTGCGCATCCACGATTCCGCACCAGGGGCTTCAGGTTGACGCGAACGCCTAACCATCTGCACCAGTGGGTCGGTATCCAATGGTAGAATTCCCACTTCCATCAGTTTATGATATATAACGCGACGATCATCCATTATCATTGGTGATAACTGTCTCACACACGACAAGTCTGAACTCCACCTGTCACGACTTCTCACTAGAGCTTCAGGAACATCCTGGAGTTAGCCACTAATGAGTTCATTATTATAGTATAATTAGGATGGTTATTTTTGTGGAGATTGGTTATTTTATTTGATTGACTATATCGCGCTACATATCATATTACAACATTTTAAGACCGATCAAATGAACTGATTATAATTTTTCCTATTATTGTTATTGTTAATATTTGACGAATTTTGATTATCATTTTGTAATCTCTTACCTATTCGGTTACACTTTAAATAGCATTCAGCCTTTGTCTAACCGTATTTTGTCACCACCCCATCTCCTAGGTCACCCATATACAGAGATACCTCTCTCTCTCTCTCTCTCTCTCTCTCTCTATATATATATATATATATATATATATATATATATATATATATTGGATTAATAACCCTGTTGTTCATTTCAATTGTCGTTTACGATTCACAAGTTACATGATAATGATGACTATTTCAACATTAACATTCGTATTTTACAAATAATCTGAAGAGACAAAATTAATATCCATATTATTCTTTATATTTAAATGATGTTATATCCGCCTCAGAACTGGCTATTTTTGTCACTGATAATTTTGAACTAATAAATGTAGAACCTGATGAGCATTTATCGAAAAGAATATTCTTCCTTCAAACATCTTCGTTTTTGATAAGCATGGGAATTTTTAAACAATAATATAGAGATTTGCGAATAAAGCAAGTTGTATTTTGATAGGATAAGCGTTACAGAAATGCACATAAGAAGAGAGAAAGCTGTTTGAGCATTATTACAATAAAGTCATCGTATGGTGTTGTATCTACCATAGAACTGGCTATTTTTATGACTATTAAGTTTGAACTCATAGTTGTAGAACTTGATGAGCATTTATCGAAAAGAATATTCTTCATCCAAACGTCTTTGTTTTGATAAACATGGGAATTTTTAAACAATAATCAAATTTATGCTAACTATTCATTGTTGGAGATTGAAATTTAAACTCCCTAATCAACTACATGTTTAATCATGAGGTTGACATATTTCAATTTTCTAGTGAGAACTATTCATTATAATACTAAAGGATTTCTAAATTACATCGCTTATTATTAAAGTTTATGCACGTCTAATAAGTTCTAAGTTCTTTACAAGAATAAAATTACAATTTACATGTATTACACCCATTTTAACGATGCTTAACTAATCAACCATTAAATTAAGCAAAACTTCTTCAATATGGATTATGTATATTTTCTGTTAGCAAGCCTGAGTTGTTACAAAATGCCGGCAAACCGATATGAAAAACAGTAACAATGGTTATTAGAAATAAGATAGGCATATAATCAAACGCAGTAACATGCAAATGTGCAATTTGCCTGACATAATTAAATTGTCATACAATATCAATAAGTTTAAAAAAATTTTAAATGACAGTTTCTTTACCCTAAAGACTAACATTCATTTAGTAAACCACTAAATGAATTAAAGGTTTACGAGATAGAATAAAATCCATTTCGCTTATTATAATCACTAAAGCGACTTTACCTTCACACAAGTTATATGATATGCCGTGAACTATGACCAATCAGGAGATACAGAATAACAACGTTGCTAAAACGAATACGTCAACAAGACACAAGAACCGATTATTCTATGCCCATATATTTGCCCTGATGTGGCCCAGATAGAAGAGCATAAGACAGTTGAGTCAACGTAAGAAAGTCAGGCTTCTACTTCAAGTATGGGAAACCTGGCCGCATAGTCAACCACTTAGGTAAAATAACCTCAATACAGAACAAAAGCAACAATGGTAAGTAACTGAGGTAACATGTATACAATCGACTAGTTCATGAATGTAAAATGACACAGCAACAGTTAGTAGGTTAGATGGAAAGTTAGGGAGAGGGTAATATACAAATAATATGACAGACAGGCAGTTACAACGTAGAACTTGGTACATGCGTACGTCAGTTCAAGTTGCCATGCCTCGATTAGCAGATAGAGATTAAATTATCAAATCAAATCCCAGAGTAGGGGAGGTAGTGACAGAGTTAGTATTAATGGAAGGGAATAGAGATCGGAGATAAGATTTAAGAAAATATGATCTAGTAAAGAGAAAATTTCAGAAACTTAGAATTTGGAAGAAGATAAGGAGTGGATGCACCTGCGCCATTACCAACGATTTTGAACCATATCACCCAAGGTCTCTAGCCAATTATTACGATCGTCACGCAGATCCCAACCAGGTAGTCTGCACCTATTAACATGGCTCAGCCCAACTGTCAACGACTTCATGGACTGGTGCCATGTTTTGGTTTGGCCGCCCCTAGCTTTCTTCCAGCATACTCCTACACCAGACAGCATTGCTCGTCGAGGTAGGCTGTGGTCGGGCATACGTAACACATGTCCTAACCACCTTAGCTGATGGGGATTTACTACTTCATCAATAGACTTACCGTATCTACCTAGTACTCTATTCCTAACCCATGTATTGCTTAATCCGTGGTCCCAGAAAACACGAGCAAGGTTTCGAAGACATCTATGATCGAATACCAGGAGCTTCGAATATCCTCTATCCTTAATGGCCATGTTTCACATCCATAAAGTAAGACGGATCGAACTACTGCGCAGTAGACGCGTCCTTTGGTCAGTAGTCGGATGTCTCGCCTACGCCACAGGTGACGCAAATTCCCAAAAGCTAATCGAGCCTTATGTATACGCGCAGAGATTTCAGCAGACACCAGACCGTCAGGACTGATGAGGCTGCCAAGATAAGTGAAGCGGTCAACACATTCAACTGCCTCACTCCTTATCACTAACTTCGGTGTCGAATCAAGCCAATTCTGAAGTAACATTTTTCATTTGGGTGGAGAGAATCGCATCGCAAACATCCTTACATTCTTGTTTAAGGTAGTCAAAAGATTCTGCATTTTATCAGCATCTTCGCCTAAGAGAACTATATCATCTGCATATTCTAAGCCAGCAAGTTTATCTCCTGGAAGGAGGTCAACCATGGAAAAATCAGACGATGACAATGTTAACTTTAAAAGTATGTCACTAATGAAATTAAATAAAAATGGGGAAAGCGGATAACCTTGAAGAACACCACTGGAGGTAATCAGTTCTGATGACAATCTGCCATAAGCTCTCACTCGACATGTGGTGTTCGAGTAGAGAGCTTGTATAAGGTTAATGTACTTCTGTGGTACGCCTTTCATTGACAGACATTGCCACATAACCTTACGATCGATAGAGTCAAATGCCGCCTTAAGGTCAAGGAATACAACTATTGTTGGGCGTTTAAAAGTGTGTCTATATTCCAGGACCTGGCGAAGTGTGAATATTTGGTCTATACAGCCACGTCCAGGTCTGAAACCACCTTGGTTCTCTGTAGTTTGCTCTTCACGTGCTTTAGTTAGGCGTCGAAGTATGATTGAAGCCAATATTTTGGACACTATATTAGTTAAGCTGATTCCACGGTAATTGTCACAGGAGGACTTCTGTCCTGTCTTATAGATTGGAACGATTAGCGTTTGAGACCAGTCAGATGGGATTACGCCCAATTCCCAGATTCTAGCCAGGATCCCGGTTAATCTCGCTGCTAAAACTGGACCACCATCCCTAAATATCCCATAGGTCAATCCATCGAGTCCTGCTGCTCTCCTTCGCTTTAGGTTCCCTATAGCCTTCTCAACCTCACTAAGACTTGGGGAACCAATATTAATTTGCCATTCAGATTGCTTGGGAACGGTGGGCAGCTGGGATGACGCCGAGGGCCAATTGAACTGTTCCCTAAAGTGTCCTGCCCATCGGTCCAGCCTTCTGGATTGACACTGAATAATGCTCCCATCTTTTTCTGAGATAGTTTCACTTACAGTTGGATTTCTGATACCCGTTTCCTTGATAAGTCTGAACAGTTGCCTACTGTTACCTATTGCCACTGCCTTTTCCATTTCTTTAGCTTTCGCCACCCACCACTGCACACGATCATTCCGTAAGGTTTTAACCAGTTTGTGTTTAAGTTGCCTTCGCTCCTCATCGTACTCAGAACTAGACGAGATGTGTTACCGAGCATATATCAGTTCAGTAGATGCAGCTGAAATCCACTGAGTTTTCTTAACTTTTTGGTTTAGTTTACTAGTAGATATTACTGCTGTTTCAACAGCTTTTTGGATATCATTCCAAGCTGACTCGGGGTGGGTATCGTTTATACAGTTGACTAATTGGTTTTTACGTTGTTCCTGAAATATATTCTTGACTTTTTCATCATTAAGTTGAACTCGTATGGGGATTTTTTCCGCGGGTCTTTTACGTCTAGTGAGACGCAGACTAATACGCGCTTGTACTAAAACGTGGTCTGAGTTTAAACATGTGCTCCAAAATGAGCGGCAGTCTCCTATCGAGCCTCTCCAACGGTGGCTGATAGCAATGTGGTCTATTTGAGTCCAACGTTGAGTTGACTGTGGGGGCCGCCATGTCAACTGATGTCTTTCCTTATGTTTAAAGTTAGTGCTTGCGAGAAATAGACGGTTATCTGAGCACAGTTGTAATAAACGGTCGCCATTATCTGTTCGTTGGGCCTCGACACCATAGGATCCACCTATGTGCCTTTCGGTTTCGTCTAATCTACCTACTTGGGCATTAAAGTCACCAGCCATTATCACTACATCAGTACGCTTAGCTTTCGAAGGAGGTCGGAAAGCTTTCTGTAAAATTCATCTTTTACTTCATCTGAGCTGCAATCAGTAGGAGCATAGGCAGAGACAACAAGGAGTCAACGGCGTGTGTCCCTATCTTTTCGAGTTCTTACTGTCCCGTTTAGACAGACAGCGCATAAGCGACTGTCTACAGGAATCCAGTTAAGGAGAGCCTGTTCAGCTTTTGAACTTAGTGCTATACCTACACCAGCAAGGCCACGAGTGGTAGCAGTGGGGTCTCCGGAAACACGAAGGGTGAACCGGATTGCTTCTTTATCTTCACAAGGTGAGGTCAAGCGAATGATTGTACTTGGATCCTGTATACGCGTTTCGGAGACGCAGCAGGCATCGATGGAACGAGAATCTAGGGTCATAGCTAGAGAGGCTTGTTGTCCTATTTTGCCTAAGGTTCGAACGTTAAAAGCTCCGATATGTAGTTTAGTGCGAGGTTTCAGGATATCAGGAATAACGTTTCGTGAACTCAAACCATTAGCATTAGAGGCGTGAGGTGATAAAGTTAGGCTAGACTGGTTAATCGTGGGAATAAGGGAGTTATTGAGAGTTCAGGGTGGGATTTGACCTCGAACAAAATGATCTCTTGTGCTGTTGGAGGTATGAGGGCGGTTTTCACTTCCTGGCTGCCCACCCCATGGAAGGATATTACTTCCTGAGGTGCCTGAAAGGGAAACTGGATTAGTATTGGTCATAGTGACCTGAAAGCACGATCGCAGAGCCCAAGGGGCAACTACTTGAGGCCGATCACGAACGACCTTGTTATGGGAAGTTTTCGAAGTGTCAGCTCTGTTCTTGAGAAGGCCTTACTACTGGAGACAGAAATCCGTGGAGTAAGGTGAAGTGTGACATTTTTAGGGTCGACCTTTCTAACCCCTTCCTTCCTTTGTGAGAAGGCAGCTTCGCTGCAGATGCTGGTTATCCGAGGGAAACACCTTACTGCTGTCACACCCCGCTGCAGCCAACAGTACGACTTCGCTCTCAGATCTTAGGTTGCTGCCTTTAGTCTTATCGCTCTCCAAAAGACCTGCTTTGGATGGTAGGACCTAAAGGAACAAGCTTTCCAGCCAATATAGCTCGGTTGGGTCATCACGATAGGCAAGCTCGACCACCACGTCAAGGTAGCAGCTGCGGTCGGGCAAATAATATGAATTAAACGTTCAGTGTAAATACAACTAAACTACATGGAATAATCTTCTGGGTAACAGTTCCGGAAATCAGTCAGTAAATAAAAGTGTATATTGTTTTTACACAAATAGTATTCACAACAAAATTTCATCTATTTAACATTAAGCAACATGTTGTTGCGTAGTAAGTATACTTTTAGGTTACATACGGAAATCAACTGAATTTATTAACCACTTTAGAATGACAAGAAACAAGCGAATTTTAAGCCGACTATTTTCACTGAAACAAGACAGGAAACTGTTAGTAAGTAAAAGTTCAAAGGAATGTACCAGTCAAGAAAAATAACAGCTTACTCCTTTTCTGATAAGGACTAAATAGTTCAATAACCTTCATTGAACATTATACTTGTTACTGGTAATAACAAATAATTTTCTAATAAACCATTTGCATGATAATGCCATATTAAAGCATTCTGAAACAACCACGATCTCGACGAATCTTGTATTTTCTTGCATATAGGGATATTGATTTGATTGGTTACTGTTTATTGATCTATTCTTTGTTTATCTAGTCCTTAGTGAAGATAATATTCCATTTATTAAGTTGCAATATAACAATTAGTCTAGGAAATTAGATAACACGCTTAGCATATTTGATGTTAGGACGGCTAACATACCTACAGTATACAGCCAACAATCAGTGTAAAATAAAAATCGAAATGCAACGTAACAAGAATGTTTTTTTATGTGGTTACAGCAAATGATGTGATTCATTGGGTGAAAAGTTAAATGTATCTCCTCATTCGTCTTAACAATGTGAACCTACATACATTCGACTTTATGTTTATATTGAAGATTTTTCAAAATCTACTTGATAGCTATTCAACTTTAATTAAGACTCCTTTGTAGTGCACACTGTTGAATTCACAATAAATAAAATACAAGATGATCCGATCTAATGATATCACTGTACAGGCTAAAAATTTAAGCAATCTAGATACAACTAAGTGAAATTAAAGAAGCTCAGCGTTAACATGATCTGGTGGTCTTGATATTATCTTTATCTCAGTTTACAGATGTGTAGAGGTAAATAATCCACGAAATAAATAGTTAAATAGGTCCTCGACATTGATAATGGCCATGTTTATTTTAGCGGACACGACTAGTTCAAGGCGCTCGGTCACGCATCATCACCAGATCACGTCACGACGCATCGTGGAAAGCATCTCTCCCTAGTTTGCCAGTCTAGACGTTGCTATCCCATTGACTCTCTATTCACGATCAAATATAACTTCTCTTCCATCCTTCATTACCGTCTGATTTATTCTCATTCGTAAGAGTGGGTTTAATCGTTAGAAGTTGCTCTGATAATACCACAAACGTAACTTGGTCATATACCTGGTGCACTTCAGATGTGTACAATAGGGTATATCCATTGTTGGACGAAATAGTGCTTTGTAGTTTTACAACATTTTTTCACCAGACATCTGATGTCGATAGACTGGGAAATATTCGTAGACACTTATTAGTAGCACCACATTCATTTTTTGTTATTTCAGTAATACACGGGGATTAATCGAGATTTTATAATATAATAAAACACATCTGATGGAAAAGTTTTAGTGAAGCCAACCGACTACAGATAATATTATGATTACTGATAAGAAATATATGATTTATTTCTGGTTACGTGATCGAATGGTCGTTCGGGATATAAATAGCTATATGGATTATCAGATAAAAATAAACCAGAAAGGTTTGAGCAGTGGTAGAATATTGTTTGTCTCAGTAATTAAACCTTAGTCAACAACAATGGCTCATGCATACAAAATAATCACAGGCCACTAGTATGATTAAAAAGTTCATAGAGAAGATATGATAGATATATATTTGAACCAAAAGAATTCAATGTTACAAGTTACATCATGCGCTGAAGTTCAACAGTATAATCTAGCACTGAGTACACATACTAATAAAGACATATATAGTAGAAAGATCATTATGTTAGACAGGCGGAGGGTAACTACAGCCTATACAAAGTGAGATCAAACGTAAGAACTATATTATGATCTAAATGAAAAACAAAACAAAAAATGAAGATACCAAAATATCAGATTTTGCTCTTTATTCTTTTAACATACAGCATAAACATTTTATTAAAAACAGTCGACTATGGAGGCCGGGGTCACCCCTTAGCATATAGACTTTTGTACTGCATATTTCTTTGTTTGTACGTGTGCTAAATATTAAATTGCACTGTTGAACTTCAGCGCACGACGTAACTTGTAACATTGAATTCTTTTGGTTTAAATATTTATCTATGGCATCTTCTTAATCATACGCATGCCTTGTGATTGTCGTGTATGCATGAGTCATTGTTATTGACGAATGTCTTATTACTGGTAGTATATATATACACAGTTGCGACTCCAACATCATAGGCAGAACTCAACAAGACAAAGAACTAAAAGATTCTGTGTACATATGCTATTCATATACAAACTAATTTTTTGATAAATACACTTGACATTTTCCTAATTGAAAAACAAATAAAAACTATTCAGTGAAGAATAATTACATTTTTTATAACAACGTTTAATGTAATCAGACGACCGTATACATACATGGTGGTTTGAAGTAAAACAACATTTGTCTTCTGGGAAACTGGAAGAGATTACACTACAAACTGTTGAGAGACATTAGGTATCAGATAAGGAATACGATAGAAACAATAATCATGATAGAAATTTAGTCCTATTTAGGAAAACGATAAAAAGGATCATAGTAACTGACTATAAACTTTGAGAAAAAATACAAAGAACATAAACAATATTAAGTTTAATAAATAAAAGGCATTCTGAAAATAGTTGAAGACAATTCTTGAAATGAATTAACGTCACTCTATTATGAATAATTCTTCAGCTTAGTTCATTTCAACAGAACTTCCAACAATTAGATGAGTTCAAGTTTGACGTGTCTAGCAGAATTCGAATATAAACTCATTCTAATATGAGTTAAGCACTTTTTTCACTATTCTACTCTTAGCATTTTAACAATACGTAGTTTACATTATATTGTGAATTACAGTATTGATTTACATCTTAGAAATGAAGACATTTCAGTGAAGAAAGTTGTCTATCCGACGAAATCACCTACCAGTGATGTACATTCGTATTCACAGTAAATGTAGCAAACAATTATCCATAGTAAAATAAAGAGATATTACATCATTTAACAAAGCTATCTCATGCATCCAGTAAAATGTGTGGAGAAGGGAAGGGCATATAATTTCCTAATATGGTCATCTAGGATGCTGTTGAGGCGACACATAATGAAGTTGTCAAAAATTAAATAAATTTCTCAAATATCAGATGTAAGAAGTCAAAATGTAGAAGTTAATAATAAAGTTGATGGATATTAAAAAGATGAAGAACAAATGCTGATAATAAATTGTAAACAATTAGAAAACACGAAAAAAGAAAACAATAAATAAAATGGGGGAGGGTATTAAGAACACAAAGTTTGAATTGCCAACGCCTCAGTTGTACATAAATTCTTGACTTGAACTCCCTTCAAACCAATTTTTCAGAGCATGCAAATAATTTTGAATGGCTGATTCCTAAAGTAAAACATGACCCGATTTGACTAAATGATCAGTAATTAAGTAGTTGATCGATTGTTGCATCTTTTAGTTAACCATACAGGATAATGCTTGTTTATCTGCTTGGAAAGTATACTTTTCATTGGGCCGATATGACTTCTCATACGGGAACAAGTAAACTCGTAAAATCACAATGAGTTTTTTCCGAAAGTGGTATTTTATCCTTCAAATTTATTCGAATGACAACTTTGTTAAATGACGTAAAGTCTTCTTAGATGACCACTCAAAGAAATTTTAGACCCTTTCCCCTCCCCACGTGTACTTTATTGGTTACATGAGAATGCAACTATTTTTTGATAGCTTTGAAAAATGATGTAATATCTCTTTATTTTATTATGGATAATTATTTACTCCATTTACTGTGTATATGAATGTACATCTCTAGTAAATCACATCGTTGAAAAGATGACGTTCTACGCTGCAATACCTTCATTTTGATTCAGTAATGTAATGCGCTTCTTTAATATTTTAAAAACTTGTCTCTCATCTTCAATCACTTTACTGCTATCATGTTTATGTAATAAAATACATTTATCAGTGATTTAAGTTATAATTCTGCAATCAAATTGAGAAAAATCATCATTGAACAAGGTGAACTCGAGGGCTATTGGAGGTATGAAGGCTGTTATCACTTCCCGGTCGCCCACACCGTGGAAGGGTCATTCTTGAGTAACCTGAAAGAGAAAGAGGATTAGGAGAGGTCGTGATGACCTGAGAATGTGACCGCAGTGCCCAGGGGACAGCTGTTTGGGGTCGGTCAAGTATATTAATTGTTGCTCCGGTTGTCAGAAGGGAGAAAAATGGTTATACGTGAATGAATTATACATATTAAAAAAAATTATAAATGAATGTTGTTATGATTAGGATGTTATTGGTTCCAAATAAAAATCAATAAATCTGATTATCAATATTCTAATCATTCTATACAATATAGTTCGTTCATTGTGTTTGTTGCTGGGATGCTAAGGGAACTACACTTTTTTTATAGAATTTAGAATATAGGCTAGCTTTGTTCCATCCAACGATCACCCAAATAATATCTGATTTATAACATGATAGTTTTTGGACTGAAGAAACTATTTTGATGATATCCAACGGTAAACTAATCAATATATGCATGCATACTTATTATTATGACTTTGAATAGGAATATAAGTTGAAAATTTCATAATGATATCAATCTATTATAAAGTGAGCACCACATGAAACATTGAATCATTTTAATTACTACTGATGTGTTTAAATGTTGAGATTCTTTTCTAATCGACATTCAAATGCGAACTAAGTCGGTCTGTCGTAATTGAGTATTATAGAGACTGTTGAATTTTAAATTGATATCATGAATTGGTACAAGCCAGACAACCACTGAATACTAAGAACTAACTCAGGGCAGCTGTTTTATTCAAGTATGAGATTCTTCAACTCACTCATGACCCCACGAAGTAAACAATTCCGGACGTTCAGGTTCATTAGTGACTAATTTCCTAAAGTGATTCTTGGATGTGTTGTGAAAAAATGTAGTCAGTAGAGTTCAAACACGTCTGAAGTGAGATAATTACACACCAGTGGAAATGGATGAGGTTGTACAAACATATCGTGACCTAAATAAGTTGGAAATATCAACCTTCGGATGCAGGACAGCATAGTACATACTACAGAATTATGACTTATTGATGACATTATGTAAGATGTGCAGTTTCATTTTAGCTGGGGTATAATATCATTACTAGACAAACAATAAACACATAATTAGGGGGGGGGGGGTTGTGGAGATAGTTAATTGTCAATTTTGATATCACGAATTGATGTGAATTAGGCAGCGATTGATCACCTGGAAGCACTGGACAGCTGTTTCGTCCTATTATGGAGGAGGTCGCGCAACATATCACGAATCTACTGAATTGGAGATATCAACCATCAGGAGACAACTCAGTAGTTCAACGGCAAAGCGTTTGCAGCGGAGCAGAGGGTCCTGGGTTCGATCCCCAACGGGGTCGTGGATGCACACTGCTGAGGAGTTCCGTACTAGGACGAAACAGCTATCCAGTGCTCCCAGATGATCAATGGTTATCTGATTCAGATCAATTCGTGTTGTGAAAATTGACAATAAATACATAATTGGAATTAATTACAACAATAATTTCATATTAGCAATAATGGTATTGAACGGTTCCGAATTTCTAAACTTTAGGATGTAAAGTTAAAAGGAGCTTAAAAATAGAGGACAGAAAATCAAAATGAAAGTGTACGTTAATATGCCAAATTGATAACCATCGATAATCGGACATAGTGAGGAAAGAAATCTCCCAAATCAAATTACATAAACAATAATGCAGAAGTTTCAGAATAGATAAAAAAAATTGAGATAAGTAAGTAGGGAACAGTAATTTTAATGTAGGCCTATGTAGTAAGATAATTTCGAAGAAAAACAACGTATCTGGGATGTGAATGGAGACAAGAGTGAGGAGTGATTTTTTTCAGAGAGAGTGATGGAAGAAACAGATAACATGTAAGAATAATATGTATGAATTAAACAAGGTGGAATCAAAATAGAATGTTCCCAATCCAAAAGCCAATATGTAAGAAATTCAAGTTAACCTCATTTCAAGATCGAAGTTTGAACCAGTTTCTTTTTACACATAGTTCTAGTTTCTCTACATGTGTAGTAATCGCTCCAGTAATCTATAATAGACGGAAACTTAATGACATCGATAGATTTATGTTAATCATGCAGACAACCTTGAAAAAGAAATACGTGTTGATTAAGTGACCAGTAGTCTATAGATATTCTATAATAGTAAGTTTAGTGGTTGCGTAATTGCCTTTCCGTAACCAAGTAGGATAATATTTTCGGCCTATATTGGAAGGTATATGTATCGGAAAGCCAATATATTTTACTCCACTGTGGCAACTGCATTGATAGATACACTTAAAAGAGATGAAATGTGTTAATTTGTCCTCCAAGTTATGCACACACAAGCATTCTTGATAACATCTCAATTCTCCTGGTCAAAATATTAGCAGATAGATAACTTTTAAATTCGAGATTGATGTACAGTATCTCCTGAGGAAAAAAAATTTAATATCCTCTGGGAAGTTTTTGTTTTAGGCTTTTGTCTATGAATCGTGGTGAGAAAGAGTTTTTAATTAGTGTTTCCATGAGGAAATTTAGTTCATCATCGATAACATCATGGGAATAGATTTTCCGAACCCTCAAAGCTAGGGTCACAATATAGTTCCTTTTCCTGTTAATAAATACTTAGCTATAGGAAGTCATCAGTTAACTGTCCCAAATCGGCTTTCTGTAAATGGACTTTTGTAATGTTCCATAGAGTTTTTTTTATCAATTTGATATTCAAGAAGTGGAAATGCTGTCCATTTTTCTACTTAAGTGAGAATTTGATAGGTGGATGGCAGCTTTTGAAGTTCTGTAGCAGATTATTTAAATTAACTTTATTGTCGCAGATTATAAAAGTATCATCCACATACCATTTAAACAAGCAGAGATTGTCAATAGTTACTTTCAACAGGTTACTTTCCAGGTTGGCTATGAAGCAGTCTACCATTAGAAAACCTGGTTTTTCCTTCCTTTTGTCTATAAACTGGATTATTAAATGGAAACTAAACATTAAATTTATGCCCTAATTGTAGTTGCTTGAGACACACAGTTAGCATTCCAATGTTCATCATGCTGTCATCCATATATCTGCAAATAAAACAAACAGTTTCAGTTAGAGGAACATTAGTAAAAGGTGATTCAAAACCAAGTGAGATCATATATTAACTACTTTACGTTTGTATTGTTTATGAAATTGACGAAACAGAAGGAATCTTGCAAATGGCACTTAAACATCTGTCTTCTTCCAAGTTTAAGGATGTTGGCTAACTATTTATCAATGTGATGACATGGCGAGTGTGACATGTCAATAATTGGACGAATGTGCAATACAGGTTTGTGAATTTTAGATAGGTCATACAGTAGTGGAATCCTAGAACTCAGTTGTTTAATTCGCTTACACAGATTAACGATCATTAGGCACTCATTTTTCATTTTATTAAGAATATCAACTTTTCAATTACTTCAATTCTATTTTCCTCGTTGAGTCGACTTGATTTCGACTGACAGAATGATTGATATTTTGTGTACACGGCCCATCAAAATCACCTCTGAAATTACTCAGGGAGTAATTTTAGTTGTTTGTGTGTTCTTTACATGCAGTAGATGTTAGAATTTAAGTTTATAATTAAGAAACAGGTTACGACAATTATGAAGAGTAGATAGGAAACATTGTCAATAAGATCACTCATCTGATTGACTAAATTCTTCACTGAATGAAATTCCTGGCTTTTTTTCATATTGTCCTTTTCATTTATAAGAAATCATAATCATTCAATATTAAACTTCCTACTTTCACCTAAGAATAAAGTCATCATTCAATTCTCAAAATAACATAGAGACCATTCATTGAACATCTACACTTCACTACATTTTCCATAGATTATAAAAATTAGATAAGTTATCATTGTGAATTTATTTATTTTGATAAGTAACAATAAAGCACTTTAGAATGAGTCAGAAACTAATGTAGTTTATAATTTATGCATTAATAAACTGTCATTCACTTATCATTATTATTATTATCATTATTATTACTATTATTATCATTATTATTACTATTACTATTATTACTAATATTATTATTACTATTATTGTTATTACTACTATTATTATTACTGTTACTATTATTACTATTATTATTATTAATATTATTATTACTACTATTATTATTTTTACTATTATTATTGATATTAATACTGTTATCATTATTACTATTATTATCATCATTATTCTTATTATTAATAATATTATCATTGTAAGGATGTATTTGTCTTGTCTAGAAAATTTATCATGATTATTTTATGATTAAAAACAAAACTAAAAGTTAATTAAAGTTATTGATAATATATTACTTATTTATAAGTTTCATCAGTAAATCAAAGTGTGTATAACATTTTGTTTACATTAATGATGAATAATTATGTAGGGAATTTATAAAAGATGCATTAGGATTCGAACAATAGTTCTTGTAAAATTATCAATTTCACTTACGCTTAAATGATATATTACGTTTAGTTGATTGAATATGTCATAGATTGATGTTAGCGGGATAACATTGAAAACCAAGGAGTAGTGGATAGCTGTTTCATCCTAGTATGGAACACCTCAGCAGTGCACACCCTAGATCTTGTCCCAGGGGTTTCGAGTTAGCGAAAACCATACAGTTTGCACCACCACCAGTAGAAGAATTCTCACTTCTATTAATTTGTGATATAGCGTGACGATCATCCTTTGTCATTTGTGATAATTGTGTCACTCCCGACAAGTCTAGACTGATGTATATTGATTTAACAATTACTAAATATTGTAATATTATAGTAATGTTATTTATTTCTAAATTCATCTATGATGAATAAATCCATCAACTGATTGGAAGTTATAAGTTATTTTAAAATAAATAGCAATGACTAATTACGCTCTTGATGAAAGTTAAAGATAGGGTACCTTGAGAGGAATACAAAACCTGTGTCAATGAAATCAAGTACAGTCACCTTAATTCTAATTTTTTGTGAGAGAAACATTTAGACAGATAAATGTTAAGGTGAACATCCAGGAAAGTTTGAAAATAGATTACAACTCAACTACACTCCTTAGAAATAGAACGTAAAAGTGACTGTGATAGTGCTAAAATACTTTGAAAAAGTTTCGTCTCATCTAATGAACGACTGTCAGAGTGATCAATGCCTATATGAGAGAACTCAAATAGTTTAAAATAGGTGCGAAAGAATAAAGTTGGATACCCAATGGAAACTGTTTATTAACAAAAATGCTCTATCATTAACATCTACCACATTGGTGTCGTCAATTACACCAGTAACGTCGGAAATAACAATTATTAATTAGTCAGTCGTTGTATTCGATTTATTTTCAATCATTATATTTAAAAATGTTATACGGTGATTGACTAATGTCAATCATCATAATCATCAGCATGTTTAGTTCACATATATGGCCTAGTTATACGTCTAATTGTTCAATTGTCTCGACTCAGAGACTAAGATTTACATTACCATTGTACTCAATAATAATTAAAAGTAGATAAACGCAACAACATGCACATATTGGTAACTATATGGTCAAATTTATACACACACATTTTCCCATTAGAAGTGTTTCGTACTTTTTACATAACAAAAGTGGATGAGTGGATTAGTTGTTTAGCTAATTTTTCCCTGTAGAAGCTCGAACTAGACTTTAAAGTGAAACGATGAAATTCTTAAATTTCAATCTCTCAGATTATTTCAAATATAAGTCATATTTCTCCCATCTTTCATTAACCCGGTGCCCTACTTCAACTAACATATAGCTACACTTGTATCTAATTTTAAGGTGTGTGTAGGAAATATGAATCATAGTATCAGATACATAGTGATATCTTGCAGAAATACAATTAAAGCTTTGCAATAGATCTAACCATATAATGAAACACAACAACACATAAATCATCATCTAACCGTTACCGTTCAATCAGTGATTAATCATTAACTCTTCAAAGATCTACATAGTATGTTTGTAATAATAATCATTACGACTAAGCTCTAATCACCAGCATATATAAGGCACCGTACTACGCTGGTTAACTGTGCTTCTGGATGATTATTACTAATTCACAGACTCTGTAAAACTGTTCATAAATGATAATATTATTTTACACGAGGTAACAACAATTTGGATTCATAAAAGTTCAAAAGTTTTAGCAAATATATGAAAGTAGACAAAAATCTGAATACAAATGAAAATAAACAAGTAATATTTAGGTTGAATTGTGACTGGCAAGCGGAATCCACGACGCGCGTTTCGTCCTATTTGGGACTCATTGGCTGGATGTACCTGCATCCCAATGTTGATGTTCACACTAGAATTCAAAACGCATGTCCTAGATTCCGCTTACCAGTCACAATCCAACCTAAATATTACTTGTGTACTATCTCTAAATGGAGGCAATCCGCTCAGGATGCACATATGGCAACAGAGACTGACTAGTTTCAGTTCATTACTAATCAACGTAAAAATACAAGCTTATCCTAACGAAAATAAACAAGTTGTATAATATCAGATTATTACATAATAGTTGTCAATAGTTGTGTGGCATAGGTACATAAACGAAACTAAATGCAAACAACAACATTACCCAGCCAATAAACAATATTAACATTACTAAAAGTCTCATATTAAGGTAAAATAGTTGTCCAGTGCAAATTCCTGATATTCTATAGCTGTCTAACTTAGATCTGTTCATTATATCAAAGTCAAACTCAACAATCTCAACAACACCCAGTGATAATATCAGAATGTTTAAACATGAAAATCACTTGTTATGATAAATCTGTATCAATCATAAAGGGAAAAGGTACAACTTGATTAAATCAGTGTCGAATGAGTAATGATTATTATTCGTTGTATAATTTTCACTACTGAAATAAGTAAATTACATTAGGTCAAATATATAGTTGTTTATTTTAAAAATGGATGGTTACAATCTACTGCTGGTAATTAATTCGATAAAAGTAAATATTTATCTAACAAATACTAATGACATAAATATTGTTATTGTTATAACTCGTACTTGATAACATGACTAGCCGAAAAGAAATCTTAGCACTTGAACGTCATGAACCCTTCTAGTCGCAAAATCAGAAGACAAAAGACGAGAAAACAAGAAACTTTATTCCAGTAAAATGGGAAGTGAGCCATTTACAAAATATTCGTATATTTATAGTTTTCTGAAACAAATAAATCAGTATTATAATCCATCCAATCAGAATTAAGAAATTTCAACTGCTACCCAATTGGAACTTTCCACATCGAGATTCTAGAAGGTTCTATTGATCAGTGATTGGACGGAATGTCTCCGGCTCCTTCAAGGGTTCTGGAGGCTTCGTTAAAGTTTCTGGAAGCCATCCCAACAGTTATGTTATGGTGATGCAGTGTTAAATTAGAATCTGGAATCTTCAAAACAAATTTTTATAGATAATATTAGTTAACAACTATACTTAATGCGTTCAGTTGATCTTCGATAAGTGATCTGTTCTTAGTAACGTGTCGTTTACTTTTTAATCATGTTACAATTATGTCTTGTACTCATCAATGCTTTAAACATGTTAGATTCATTTCATGAGATTTTATATCACTTAACATTTAAGCGTTTATTAAGTAGTAGCTTTATTCAGAGTTTTCTAACTATGATATTATTTCAATAAATCCCTCTAATTGGTTTTATGGAGATAGCTATTAGGCTCATTTGTTTTTAATTGTAACCGAATAAAGTTTGCTAGGTACTAATGAAGACCGTGGAGTACTGAACAACTAGTTTTTTCTCTTATGTAACACCACAGTAGTGAGCCTCTTCGACGTCGCCCTCCTTCAGGGAATCAAAGCATGACCTTTAAGCTTCACGGCGGACATTTGACTGTTTGCATTACTGAGGAAGCCAGTGTTTGGCGGTAGGATTCTCACTTCCACCACTTTGTGACATAACGTTACGATCATCCACTATCAGTGGTGCTAATTGTCTCACTCCCTACATATTCAAGGGTGCGTACTACTGACGAGTCCCATATTGAGATGAAACAGTTGTCTATCATTTCCTTGTTTTCATAGTTACCTAAGCAGCACCAATCTATAGAGAATACAAACAACTAAATCCCTCTAAACTATAAGTGTCAATTGTTAGTAATTTAAGTATTCATTCTCTTTAATACTTAGATAATAGGATAGAAAGTACTTAACCTTTCTGAAAAATGTTAATTTTTAGACTTTGCAAAGCTCTCATAAAGTAAATTTACAATTCAATCACTACAACATCAAAATTTTAGTAATCTACAGTTTTAATAAATTGAGATGAAACAAACGAATAAAATGTGTGAATAATAAAATACAGCACCTTGTTTATCCTTGTTTAATCACTCTACTGATGAAGTATTCCGAGTAGAAATTCCCATTTTCTTAGTGTTCTAAAAATGATGCAAACATATGCACAGGCAAGTAAGGATTAACGTGGATCGTGGCTATGAAGTGGGATCCAGGAAGTGCTTTTCATTATACTTGAAACTCATTAGATGAATGTACCTGCATCCCAATGTTGATATTCACACAAGGACTCGAACATTATTAGCTCATTGTCGAACGCCGCTGCTTTCACAACTAGGCTACTCAGTCCAAACTGACACACTTTTGCAGCAAACATGTATACATAATTTGAATATATTTGAATCTTCACGTTAATCTGTTGATGACACACTGTTGCCATATATGCGTCCTAAGTAGATTGTCTTAATGCAACAGTAGTCCACAAGTATCAAATTAAATTAGATTGTGAATGGTAACTGTTCTTGTATTTTGCAACAGACTAGTATATCTAGTAAACCATTATAAATGCGAATGTACAACTACTATAAAGGGAAAATTGGACGAAAAGAAAAGATTTTCCTTAACGAAATAACTGATTTCTTTCTTCATCGGAAAAATCGGTTTCAAAAGTCAAGAATCTTGGATCAAACAGGTATTGTCGATAATTTCTTCCTCAACCTGTATATTAGTAAATACATAAATATCATTTTATAAGTAGATAATGTCTTGGGGTGGGTAAGTAAAAAGTTACTATTTAAAGACCTAGTTGATACGGTTTCGTAGAAATTGGTATTGACCTTTTATATTTATCCATCATAGACTGATCTCACTCGAGTACAACCGAAAGCCAGGGAAACCGTGAAAGTTATTTTATTATAGTATAGAATTCCATACCATTAGCGCCGGTGTACAAATTGAACAAAGAATCTTGTTATCAGACACCAACAGGCCCAGTGATTCCTATGGTTAATCGTTCGTCATGAAATCTGGTCACCGTAGGTCTGGTCCTCAGTTAGGGACGTATAGTCAGATGACATAGAAGTCCAGTGCTTTCTGATTTCCACTGGTACCCAATAGAGTTTAATCCATTATAAGTGTAATTAGTAAATTTTTTCGGAAATCTAGAAAATTATCTTCAACCAACATCAGAGTCACAATTTTCAATGCAAATATCAAGACAGTTCTATTGTATGAAGCTAAAACTTGGAGAACTACGAAAAGCATCATTCGAAAGATACATACATTTATAAACAGCTATCGGCCATGATACTTCAGATCCGTTGGTCACATACCATCAACAATAACATGTTGTGGCAGGAAATAAACTAACTTCCAACCGAGGAAGAAATTAGAAAAAGACTCTGGAGGTGGATAGGACAAACAGTGCGAGAATCATTAAACTGCATCAACAGACAGGCAATAAATTGGAATCCTCAAGGCCAAGGGAAAAGAGGAAAACTAAAGGATACATTGAGCCGAGAATTTGCGGCAGAAATGGAAAGAATGAGTAGCAATTGAGAAAGACTGTAATGGAAATTTGAGGACACAGTTGGTTGAAGAATATGGTGGTCGGCGACCTATATTCCATGAAGGGTAACAGGCGTTGACTGACTGATAAAATTAGCTAAAGAATTATCATATGAATATTATCTCCAACATTCCAGAAGCATTACTTCATTTACGTTGACAAACATTCTTAACAGCGTCTACTTTGTACAATATAACAATCTACTGTGTAAACAATCTTCTGTTTTCATTTCTGGGTGGTTATACTGATTAAGATTATGAAGGAACGTAACTTATTGACTTGTGAACAATTATGATAACATAGAAACAAGCATCAATAGATTTACTTGTTTCTGTATACATTTTTATTTATTCTACTTATTGTTTTAACATAATGTTTAATAATGCATATGAACGTTAAAGTAATCTACTGATAAATACAGTTAAATAGAATTCATTTCTAAATGAAATTCATATTGAAGCTTTATTATAAAATAAAATAATTGTCTTTATTTCTTATTTTCATACAAACTACTTATATAACAATTAAAGTATTATCCATGTTATCACTGATAAGTGTTCATATTATGTATATGGCATCTCGGATAAGCTGACTTACTATACCAAGCTAATTACATACAAGTCATTGACTTCAAAGTCATGGTGCATATGTTACAAATTCGTAACTCTGAAGTCACTAATAATCTTCAGAAGTTCGTAGGTGATAGTTAGTAAGTAAGTTCGTGTCTTGTAATTTTGCTTACAATTTCTAAGTGGCTCAAGATCATTCATTTAACGTTCGTCTTCTTGACATAGCAAGTCCATTTTGCTGCTTTATCATTCGGGTTATAATCTACTCTTTAGAAGTTCATCAAATTTGCTTATTCTCACCATACATTGTGGAAATCACCAAACTGCTTCAGATGGCAAGAATTATCTCTGAATTCTCAAAGCCAAAGAAAAAAATGAAGACTAAAGAACATAGTACACCGAGAATTGTAGGTAAACATTAAGATAATGAATAGCACTTCAAGGCAACTGGAATGGAGAACTCAGAACAGAGTTGATTGAAGTATATTGGTCGGTGGCCTATTCTTCATAAAGGCTAAAAAGGCGAATGAGTGAATATATTCTCACATTCATTGTTACATTTATCAAAATCAGTGTATCGCTAAATAATTAAACTCTGAGATCAGTGTTGTTTACTTGTTAACGATCGTGAAATTTTATTGTTAATGAATAAGATTAATTAATTGATATTTATCCACTGATCACTGACTAATAACCGTGTCACTTTGTCCGTATGTGTAAATTGTACAGTCAACTTGAATAAATCACTTTTAACAATCTAATAGCAATATGTAGTAGAATGTGATGTTAAAGCGTATAGATAAAAAGCAACTTTCAATCTATTGTACTATTATGATACCGAAAATATTAACTAATCGTAACAAAAGGTTGGGTTGTGCTATAAGTTCGTGATTGAATGTAATTTCAAATGGAAAAAGAAAGAAAAAACCTATTTTTTAATTAAGAAATTAGCCTAGTACACGTTATTTGTTCTAATTACATGATGAAGTATCTTTTTGTTTATTATAATAATTCATCATGAAAATTAGGTAACTGTAACCAAATTTATAGAAGTTAACTTTTATATCAGTTTTTTGCATGAAGTAAATCCATTAATAAGTAATAAACTAGCTTTTTTTTTCTTTGAATAACTTCCTCTTCTTACTATGGATGTAATTCTACTTTAGGCTATACATTTCATAATTTAAATATTTCATCAAGAAGTTTAGTTGTAATACATACTTGTATAAAATATTACTGTTTCTATATAATTAGGATAAGCTTGTATCTTCCCGTTGATTTGTAATGGACTGAAACTGGCCCAATGCACAAGTGTGACTGTCTGGACACAGTAGCCTAGTGGTGAACGCGGTGGCGTTTGACACGAAGCGGACTGAGTCCGAATCCCAGTGTGAACATCAACATTGGGATGCAGGTACATCCAGCCGATGAGTCCCAAATAGGACGAAACGCGCGTCCTGGATTCCGCTTGCCAGTCACAATCCAACTTAAATATATTACTGTTTCTACTTTTCATCTACTTACATACAATTAGTTCTCTTTATGAATCTGAACATATCATTAACAACAACTAATACTGAATAATATGAATTAATTTTTATTTCGTTGGTTATCATCAGCTACGTTACACCAGTATTTTCTTTGCAAGATTATGACATTATCATTGTTATAGCTTGTTTTTGATAGCTTGACTAACCGCAGACAACTTCAGCAATTAGACGCCTTGAACCTTCTTAGTTGTAATTCAGAAGATATAAGACAAGTAAACAGCAATCATTATTCCACTGTAAGAAATATTCGTATATTTGTGATTTTCTGGAACAATAAAATTATTATATTTAATAAGACAAAGATTGATGTTGACAGGGTAACACTTAAAAACCAAGAAGCATTAGACAGCTGTTTCGTTCTAGTGTGGAATTCTTCAGCAGTGAGCAATTTGGATTCTGGTCTATCAGCTTCAGGTTGACGAAAACCTAACATTGCACCACTTGGCCGGCCGGCATCCACTCCCATCAATTTGTGATATGTAGCTTGACGATTATCCATTGTGACTAGTGATTACTGTTTCACTCTAGACAAGCTTGAACACAGCCAGGCACGGCTTCTCAATAGAGCTTCAGAAACATCCTGAAACCCTTAGGAGGGATCGGGGGGTGTACACTGTTAAGAAATTCTGCACTAGAAGGAAACAACTGTCCAGTGCTCACTGAATTTCAATTGAACCCTACCAACATCAATCTGTGACGTATTCAGTAAAATAAAAATACCAATCTATACAAAACTAACCATCGCAATTTAATAACATTATTATTATTATCCATCCAATCCGGATTAAGAAGTTTCAGCCATTGCAAAATCAAAATATGCCACACCGAGATTCTGAAAACTTCTGTTAATCAGTGATTGGCCGGAATGTCTGGAGGCTTCTTTGAAGTTTCATGGAGCCGTCCCAAAAGTCATAATAGATAACCATATATAATGATAATGAAGAACAAAGAAATCGAAGTGATGTGGAATATACATTCAATGTGTATGTAAGTGTAAATGTGTGTACAAGGTTATTTAAGAGGTCGTTGAATCAAGCGAAAGTCGAAAATTCCTAGGTATCTCCAACTGGGGATATCAGTTCACGCCTGCGTGCCAATGCAAATATATTCGAAGAGCTATGAGAAGAGTACGTATTCATATCTCTAAACATGTTCCAAAAAGTTTGAGATTTGAAGCTACTACAGTCCTGAATAGTGCAATAACTTGTCATTTAACTAATAGCTGTCGCAATCGACGCTTCCTAATCTTCTAAAATAATCAATAGACAAATGAATGTAAATTCACTACGAATAGCTGAAGCAGTAGCAATCAAAAATCTCAAGCCAAATCTATGTATTCAAAAACAGACAACTGTCAATACGTCACAACCATGGAAAACTTGATTAAACCCATTTCTTCTTTGTTATATTATTATTATTATTGTTAACAGTAGTAGGACTAGTAGTAATAACAACATTAAATCACTTATGAATACTACTCACTTTCGTTGTCTAGTCGTTTGTCTTACGGCACACATATGTGAAAGGATACCTGTAGTTGGAGAAACCTAGGAATTTTCGACTTTCGCTTGATTCAACGACCTCTTAAATAACCTTGTAAGCACATTTACATTTACATATACACTGAATGCATTTTCCACATCATTTCGATTTATTTGTTCTTCATTATCCAGTAAAAAATTGCAGTTATAATTCAGCTGATGATAACCAACTAAATAGAAGTTAATTCATATTATTCAGCATACTTTATTCAAATTTATATAACAGTTGAATAGTAAGTTAACTTGTCTAACAGATTTCTTATGCACTACTGATAACTTATTGTCATTCCTCTACAAAGATTAATTACTGTCTTTTATCGTATTACTTTCTAAGTTATATCTAAGTTACTATGACATATGTAAAAATTCCTTAAGATTTAATTGAATACACTGACATAAATTAGGCACCGAGGAACATTTGACCAGGGGGAGGGGAGATGGAATGTTGAATCACTAAATTTCAATCTCTAAGATTATTTCAAATATAAAATTTATAATACTACTTGAGTTGGATTGTGACTGGCAAGCCGAATCCAAGACTCTCTTTTAGTCATAAGTGGGACTCCTCAACTGGGTGTATCTGCATCCCGTTGTTGACGTTCACACAGGGACTCGAACCCATTTCGTTTTGTCTTAAATGACACTGCGCTCTGTAATAAGCTATTAAGTCCAGACAGCCATATATGTCCAATAAGTGTATATATATAATTAGGATTTATTTGAGTCTTCCTGTTAATTTGCTATGAACTGAAGTTGATGAGTCACCACATGTGCGTCCTGAGCGAATTATCTCGATACACTGATAGTTCATAAGTATAATTTGAGTTGGATGCCGGGAGAACCAGCTGACTAGTTCCAAGTAGGACAAAACGATCATCCTGGATTCCTCTTACCAGCCACAATACAACTTAAATAACACTTGTGAAATATTTTCGTATCGAGGTAGTCTGCTCGTTATGCGTCTATGACAACAAAGACTGATCAATTTCTGTTATGACGTGAATGAAAAGGAGGAGGGTGATGATGATTGGTTGGTTGATGCGTACACCAATACGATGTGTGCCTATCTAAGAATGCACGATTGACCTAAGCCCATTCACCTCCCTAGGCCGACAATAAGACAACCAGAACTGAGAACAGGAAGACTGAGAGAGCAAGGTCCAAGGTCCAAGGTCGTATTATATTTTAATCATGCATTTATATATACATAAAATCAGACCACACAGTAAGCCAATCGGAAATCTAACATTGATACAGAACAAAAGAAATAGTGGTAGTGAATGGGGAGAACTTGTACACAACAAAGTAGATGCAGTTCATAATAATAAACAATATACCAAGAGCAAAATATGCGAAACAAGAGAACCGGGCAAGGGGAACGTAACAGTCATAGAAATAAAATGTTAACACTGTCCACCGTTATAATAAATGAAATAATGTTCTAAATCACAGTTCCCGAAGATAGCCAATCTTCATTAGGTGCCCGGCATATCACCTCCCCTTTTTGAAAAGACAATGATGATACGTTTTTGGACCAGTTCAGCTTTGGGTGTGGTCAGGTAAGAACTACAATGTACTCAAGAAAAAAAAAGAGACATGATTAGTTACATCGCAACTAGAAAACTACAATCTACCACTAGTCTCCTCCTCCACGGAACGTAGTGGGATCTTTGTGAATTGGCAGGAACAACACTTCATTGCATTGAACATGCATGGTCTTGAAGGCATCATTGCTGCAACTACGCGGATGAGTTAGGAAGTCGAGGGCTTGATCATGTCTAGGGCGTACAACCACAACAGTAGCAGTTTTCTTCTGTTCATTGAACCTCTTCGCTGAATACAGAGGCTTCTTGGGTACAACAGACAGTCTAGTCACGATTCTCGAGACGACGCTCTGTACTGGACGGGCGGCTATGTTCCGCGCACATCTGTTGGGATTAGGACTGCGAGACCTTGTGAATAATTCTGAGACTGCTGCTGGATTTTCATTTAATGGTTGTTTCATCTCTGGAACGATCTGAACAGAGGTCTTCAGCTCAACTTGTTTCTCCGGAACGGCAATGCTAGGCACATAGGACAGACATGCTTCTGTCGGACATTCTGGTTGAATTTGGGAGTCACTGTCAAATGTGGGCTTAGGTATTGCTTCGTCGATTACCGGCATGCTAATGCTGTTGGCTTGAATACCAGCTTGGTGCAGCAATAACTCAATTAACTGTTGGTTAGCCATCAGAAGCCTATGCATAGATGAGTTGAAACGTTCACTGCAGGCTGACATGCCGATCTGCTGAAAATACTGACTCAGTTATTGGCCAATGTAATGTAAGGTCACTGATGATTACCTCGAGTTCTGATTGGTCCTTAATGCGACTGGATTTCTCGACCAATAATGAAATGACCTTGGCTGGCTGCAGATGCTGAGCTTGCTTGGGTTCTATAATTTTCACCCCCGTCGCCAATTGTTATGACGTGAATGAAAAGGAGGAGGGTGATGATGATTGGTTGGTTGATGCGTACACCAATACGATGTGTGCCTATCTAAGAATGCACGATTGACCTAAGCCCATTCACCTCCCTAGGCCGACAATAAGACAACCAGAACTGAGAACAGGAAGACTGAGAGAGCAAGGTCCAAGGTCCAAGGTCGTATTATATTTTAATCATGCATTTATATATACATAAAATCAGACCACACAGTAAGCCAATCGGAAATCTAACATTGATACAGAACAAAAGAAATAGTGGTAGTGAATGGGGAGAACTTGTACACAACAAAGTAGATGCAGTTCATAATAATAAACAATATACCAAGAGCAAAATATGCGAAACAAGAGAACCGGGCAAGGGGAACGTAACAGTCATAGAAATAAAATGTTAACACTGTCCACCGTTATAATAAATGAAATAATGTTCTAAATCACAGTTCCCGAAGATAGCCAATCTTCATTAGGTGCCCGGCATATCAATTTCAGTCCATGATAAATCAATGAGAAGATGTAAATACATTCTAATTATATTACTACAACGTATATATTCATTCCAATTAAGTTGAAAATTTCGAAAATTTAATGTTTCAGGTTTCTTTTATTCTTACTGTCAATATTTAAGTTGGATTGTGACTGCCAAATGGAATCCAGGACTCGCGTTTTGTCCTATTTGAGACTCGTCGGCTGGATGCACCTTATGAATAATCACCATATCAAGGCAATCCGCTCAGGATGCACATATAACAACAGAGACTGACCAGCTTTAGTCCATAACAAATCAAGGGGAAGATGAAAGTTCATCCTAATACTTATTATTAATAGTTGAAGCTTAGATTGATCTATTTTAGTAAATAAATATACTTAGTAACCAAATATCTCAATACTACGCTAAACAGTGAAATCCAGGTTTCATGTTTTGTCCACTTACTGATTTAACCGATATGAAGGTATTGTTATGAGTTTATATTACCAAAACACATTGAAACTTAAGTCTTAATAATCAATTAATTGAAATTATAATTCAGAAACATAATGATTGAAACGGATATAACTCAAAAGAATGTTGGGGTATAACAGACAAGTTCTGATTCATTAGAAAATAAGTGATATGCATAACTTATACTTCCCCCCGCCTACCTAATCATTTGTGACAGGGAATCTTATTAAATCATTGATACTAACTTGTATGCTAACAATCCGTGGATAAAATTCTTATTGTTCTGGATAGAGAACATATCTTTAATATATATTGATATAAGATTTTCCGTTAACAATCAGGTCTGATAAATAACCACTACACCATTCTAATTTATGATTACTTTTGTCTATCTCTCAAGATTCGCTTCATCCTGTTTAATAGTCTTTAAACCATGGAAAAACAATGAAGTCTTAAATTATGCATAAAAGACATACCCTTAATTCATTATCATAATAATCGATGACTTTCTGTTAATTTTATGTAAAGGAAAACATCATATTTTAGGTTTATACAGTCAAAATGAGGAAAGTAGATGTTAGTTGTGTACGTAATAGGGTGATCATAGTTTGGTACTACTTGAAACTACGTAAAATTCTTTATTCCTATCGTCCAAGTATGTGGCTCTCAAGAAATACATACCATCGATTTCGCTGAAGGATCGAAGTAAGGACCTTCAAGTTTAGCGGGAACTACCAGTGGGTCGGAGTCTAGTGACAGGATCTCTACTTCAATCAGTTTGTGGTATAGTGAAACAATGAATCGATGCCAGTGATTATGACTGTTGCATCGGCGATATGTCTAAACTTGAGTTCGTCTCTAGATCTGAGGATCTGGGGGTGGTGGTTAGATTTTCCTAAGGGGGAGGTATGAACAACGCGTATTATCAGTGAAATGTTTCTTAGTAGGACAAAATAAGTGTCCAGTATCCATTAGCTTTCGCTATTTCTCAATTAAGATCAAATTGTGATTAATACAAACAATACATAAAATGTGAACTACCAAAATACCTTTTGAACTCACTGATACTACGTGTCTTGAAAAAGGTGCAGTAATACACCCTTTTCTTTCACCGCCAATTAATTTTCAGTGAGTACTTGTTGCTTAACGAACACAGAAATGAAACTTTTTGGTGATATTTACAATGTCATTTATGTTCTTGAATACAGGTTTTCTAGAGCTCATTTCAGACTTTTAAAGAAAAATAGTCACAATATAAATAAAAATAACTGATAGGCCATGATGATAACAACGTTGGTAGGACGTTGCTAACGCATACAAACTGAGTTAATTTCTTGAACACTGTTTACAGTTTATCTGAGATGGTCACTCACACACTCTTACCTAAAGACATCTGATTTATATTTAGCATCACAAGTGACAATTATTCACGTTTGATAAGTACACAACAATCGGTTGTTATACAAACATTAGTAACTAATACACTGTAAAAGACATTTTGTTATACTTTCATTTGTACTTGGTAAACACACCAGTAATATTGGCTAATCACTGTAGACAGACTGACTAAGAATTCACTTTAGGTGGTAATAAACCTTAGTAAAAACAGTTCAATCGTAGATGTGTTTTAAAAACATAGTGTTTCTTAACTGATATCAAATTACTCTACTGTTACCTTTCCGTAGACGCCTTCCCTAGTAATTCAGTTAATGCATTCTGTATAGTTCCAGTTTAAAATATGTGTAATGATTTGTTGCATATTACATTTCACATTAACTTGTAAATTGAAATATTTTTCCTGAAGTGTTAGTATTAGATGATTTCTTGCATCATAATCGATTATTCGGACAGCGTTTAAATTAAGTAGTCTTCTAGCTAATCATACACTATTGACAAGTTGAGAAATCCTGTAATTAACTGGAAACTAATCCAAATAAAATTATCCGGAATAACTTATTTCTAAACGATGTAAAACTGTCTTACAACCTGGGTAACTAAGTTCTATACGAGATATTAATACATTACCTGACAACAAAGTGAACTGTAATCAACATTAACTTATATTTAGAATGTGTTAGGATTTTCCAACTGATTTATCATGAACTGAAACTGATCAGTCTATGTTGTCATATGTATATTCTGAGTGGATGGACTTGATACAGCGATAAATTACAAGTATTGTATGAGTTGGATAAATTAACAGAAAGATCTAAATGCATTCAAATTATGTATACATACTCGTAACACAAGAGTGACTGTTTGGACTCAGTTGTCTGGTAGTGAACTCTGTGGTGTTTGACATAAAAGGAACTGAGTTCGAATCCCAATGTGAACATTAACATTGGGATGCAGAAACATCCACCAGACGAGTCCAGCTTACGACGAAACGCGCCTCCGGGATCCCACTTGCCTGTCACAATGCAACTCAAATAAAACTTTAGTTTGTTCCTAAAAAAGTGCATCATTTAACCGAGAAGTATGACTTAAAGAAAGTTTAATTGTAATCGATGAGTGAATAAAGGTTTCATTACTACATACGTAATTGACTAAATTAATGTATTATGTGATTCACTATAATGACCACAAAATATTTCAGTCCCGTAAAACAATCTTTCAAGTTAAATTTTAAAAGGACGGGTGATATCAGATAGACACCAGACAATCTCTACAACGCCAAATCGCAATGAATATCAGCTTACTAGTAGCTAACTTCTTGAGGTAATTCCTGGAGTTCTAGTAATAAGATGTGACAAGTGGAGCAGAGGAGTGTCGAGTGTGATGCAGTTTCCTACCAGCGCGAATCGATGAGGTCGAGCAAACCTATCGTGAATCGATAGAATTAGAAATATTAACTGTCGGGAGCCGGTCGGACGGCTCAGTGGTCTAATGGTAAAGCGTTCACCACAGAGTCAGAGAGACCTGGATTCGACCTCTGATGGAGTCATAGATGCGCGTCACTAAAGAGTCTTATACTATGATGAAACAGATGTTCAATGCTCCAAGGGGATTAGTGGTTGGCTAATTCAGACCAATTCGTGATATCAAATTGATATTATACTTTCGTTAGTCACTTCATGAAATTATAAAGTTTTCGTTTAATGACATTAGTGAGTTAGTTATTAACTATCATTTATTTTCTTTTATTGCATTTACAAATTAATATTTAAGTTTTCATAATAATATAAATCACATTTAATGGTTATTGGAAATTATAAAAAGAAGGCAAACAATGACTCTTCCTACTAGTGAATAATTCTCTTCATCTAATTACTATTGTGGTGGATACTACTCATAAAATTATCAATAAGTAGTGGGTAGCGGAGCGTCACAGGAAATTGGAAAGACTCAGTAAACAGTATATGAGGCAAGTTGCGAGGTGGCAAGGAGTAAGGCAAGATTAAAGTACATAGGAAAATCGAGAACAACCAAGGGAATTAAGCCGATAAACGACACGGACTAGAGAACGCGAATGATGCGCGAATTGATGGTTAGAAGTTACGTATCATGCCTTACTCCTTGCCACCTCGCAACTTGCCTCATATGCTGTTTACTGAGTCTTTCCAATTTCTCGTGACGCTCCGCTACCTACTACTTATTGATGATTTTATGAGTAGTGTCCACCACATTATAACATAGGGAGTAAGCTCATCCAAAGAGAAACACATACACATACTTAGATACTAAGTAACATATTCTCTTAAAAAGAATATAACCAGAATCACTACAACTAACTTTAACTTCATCTACTTTGATTACAGTTTCCTACAAGAATAATAACTGAACTAACTGTTGAATCATTTTCATTCTCATTAGATTTGGTATTAATTTGTACCTTTTACATACGGTTATTTATATTGGTATGTCAATAAGCACTATGACAATATTGTTCCAATCATCATGTATCAAGGTACCTCCCCCCCATCTCCCGACATCTTACACCACATCTTAAATACAGTTACCGTCATAACGTTAAACAAAAAACATTTTTATTTGATATATAGTCAAGTGATAACTATTTTGTGTTAATTTTGAACATTTAATTCACTATTATTCGATTTTGAATAAATTATTAAAATAATAAATAAAAAGATAAATGTTACTATGCTAAATATTTCTTAGAATGGGGTATGGGTAGGGTAGATGAGAATTTTATTTCCCACTTTGTTTTGGTATAAATTGATTTATGTAGGTATATTTATACTACTTAAATTAAACTACTTTCCATTTTATTTTCATTTAGTAATTTAATGAAAAACATTTTAAGTGTTAATAAGCAATTTCACTACTTATTTTCTGTTTTCTTTTTCTATTGTATAAGTTATCTTTTTCTCTACATGAATAAACTAATATGAAAAAAGTAGTAGAAATTAGTAAAGAATAGTAAATATAGTCATCATACTGAATTAATCAATTCTAAGATTATGTATATTATCATTGTGTATATCAGCCTTAACATTATGTGCTGACGATGAAAACTAAGTGTTCTAAGTTTGATCTCTGATATGATAGTTTACTGTATAGTACTGAGAAATCATGAATAAGAATTAAGCCACTACCAAGTGACCACTGGTTTCTAATGATTTTAATTTGATATCACGAATTGGTTTGAATTAGACAACCATTGGTCACCAGGAAACATCGAATAAATGTTTTGTTCTAGTATAGAATTCTTTAGTGAAGTACGTCCACCACCAGGTCAAGGATCGAATCTAGGAGCCTCTGGTGAGTAGACGTGTGAGTAGGTGGCCAGTGGAGCACAACTGTGTCTGGTATGAGGCAGTTACCCACCGATGGCAATCGATGAGGTCGGGCAAACCTATCGCAAACTGAATGAAACAGAAATACCAACCATTGGAGGCCAGCAGACTGGCTCACTAGTTTAATGGCAAAGCGTTCGCAGCGAGACTAAATAAACCTGGATGCGATCCCTGATAGAGTCACGGATATGCATTGCTGAAGAGTCCTATACTGGGATGAAACACCTGTCCAGTGCTTTCTGGTGATCAGTGGTTCTCTAATCCAGACCAAATCGTGATATCAAATTAACATTCAACAATCTCCACAACATCCAATTACAATTCTAGTGATCTTCTTGTTGATGTCACCAAGTTATAAAAACTTAAATTCAAATTAAATAACTAGCACAAACAATTTACCTCTTTCACGTACATTTTATTAATTATTTATTAGTAACTAGAAAATAGGTGCTTGAATGCTTTTTGAGAAGGGTGATGTTAATGTACCAAACAAGATACTAAGGAGAATTTGCGAAAGTACTTATTTCCTAATCACTAAGAGCAAACTGAAATCTCACAAAATAAATAGCATTCCATAGAAATGCACATATATATATATATATATAATCAACATTGAGGTATACGCCTATATACCTATAGGAACTAATTCTCGGTTGTCATACAATAAAGTGTGATATGAATACATAACCAGACTAGCCACTTCTCTAGGCTATCAATTGCCTATAGGACTTGTTTCTTTCCAACACTCAATATATGAAAATTAGGAATATAACAAATGTCTGTTGTGGTCACTATGTCTAGAAAGCTAATTATAATTAGAACCAATTTCCTCTCTGTGTATATATATATATATAGAAGTAGATAATATTTCTATTTGTCGGTTGGTAATCAGATAAACCATGAGCATGAGAAGAAACTATACTTTCATTTTGTCAAAACTTGTCTTTGTTATTTTTTTACGTATACTAAATTAAGAAATTATCAGATGAATATGTAACAAATAGATAGATTTATATTACTGTTAAGCGAATCACTGGGTACATCAACACTAGAAGCGAGTTCTCCAATCAGTGTAGGAAGTGAAGAAAATTTATATTTTGGAAATCACTTTTGATCTATTTATCAAGTCAGTATTATTAGATCAGAAGAAGATAAAGTGAGATTTCAATTGTTTTAGAGATTATAAACTGTCTGCTTTAGTGACTGGTTGTTCTCAGGCTTCTTAATTCGATTATACATTAAGTTGTCCAATCAATTTGTATCAGTTTTACCACCTAGCTGTAACATAGGATCTTCATTATAGTGCTGTAAAACACAAACAGTTGGTTTCGATATGAGTAAAGGACATGAATACTTGCTTTTAATATATTGTATCCACTAAGTTGGACAACAATAATCAATTATCGTTTTTTGAGGTTTCAGGGAGAAATGAATGATTCAACTCAACTTAAACGTAGTAAGTAAAAGTAACGCATATGCACAGAAGGTGACTACAATGACATCAATGCTTGAATGTGTCGTGTAGGTGCTTAATGTCTATTACTTATTGAACTATTTATATTAGCACATTATTTAGTTCAAAAGTTCACAATACCACAGTATGTTAACACTTTTAGTTTCCTCCACATAGATGACTGCAGTGGTATGTGAAAAGCGTAAATACTAAAAAGTAGTAGAATGAATTTGTATCTTCCTGTTGTTTCGTCATGGACTGAAGCTGGTAAATCTCTGTTGTTATATGTGCACCCTGAGTGAATTGCCTATATATAGCGATAAATTACAAGTATCGTCCTAGATTCCCTTGCCAGTCACAACTTAAACGACACTCGTGGACCGTCGCTATATTGAGGCAATCCGCTCAGAATGCACATATAACAACAGAGACTGACCAGCCTCAGTCCATAACAAATCGACGGGAATATACAAGTTTATCCTAATACCTATGCTCCGGTTGCACAAGTGTAACTTTCTGGACTCAGTAGTCTAATGGTGAACGTGGTGAAGTTTGACATGAAACAAAGTGAGTTAGAATTTCAGTGTGTACATCAACATTCGGGTGCAGGCACATCCAGCTGACGAGTTTCAAATGAGACTGGATTCCGCTTATCAGTCACAATCTATGATTGTATAGTTATGTGGACTGTGTACCATACATATGTCATCATATCATGCATACATGTTCGAAATAACGTTTACTTTTCTCACTTCATTGCTTACTGTTACAAAGTAACAGTGCAATAATTTTGTGGGCTGTTAGTTGCTAATACTTTCACTATTATGAATAAGTTTGTTATTTTTTTATATTGTGAGTAACAGTCACGTCGAAACAACAAATAATGAATTACATTCTAGTTAAATGTAAGATTGAAGATTACAGAATTACATAGGTTAAATAAAATAAACTATTATCAATCATAATAGAAAGATTTAGTGAATTAAGGTGGTTCGTGGAGATTGGTATAAAGTTTCAGTTGATTGTGTTCTTTACAGATGGATGTTGATAAGGTACTACTGAAAACCAGGGAGCACTGAATAGTTGTTTCTTCTTGGTATGAGAATTGTGAGTTTTCTGATAAAACTGACTCTTAGTCAGAGATGACAAATAAACTGAATAACTATCATGATATCTCAAAAGTAGTTTGCAGTTGCTACTATTGACATATTTGTAATTTTTACTTCTCACAGTAGAAGAGTATGCATGAAATTATTCTGTGAACACCTAGAAACATACGATAAAGAAGAATAAAAGACAGGACGGTATGGTGTAAAGTTTACCAAGTAAATCAGGGCATGAAAGAATCACAAACTTACTTCTTTACAAAAATTTGTTTTCAACTCTGCCTAAAAACGACGATATTTTGAAGGTTGGTAAGAATATTGTCTGTTCTATGTCAAACGTGAATCACTATGGGTGGTAAAATTAGCTAAGAATAACATTAATAAGTATATTGATACTTTCCATCTTCATTAGAACCCTCAAAGTTAATTTCTACCATGGAGTGACAATAACTGTAAAACGACTAGAAACCACAAACGTAAAAATAGCCACTTCTTCTTAGCAGTATACAACTATGACCAAAACTCATGCAATTCATTTTATTAAACAAATCTGATATAACTTCTACAGGTCATTAGCTAACTCTGTTTCCTGTGAAGTAAGTGCATTTGAATTCAAACAATACTCTGTAACATAAGCAGTAATAAAGGTAAAGTAATGAAGTCAAGTACAACTAAAATTTCCAGTATGATTTGTAGGTTCATTTCAAATTACAGTATCTGACAAGATTAAATTTGTTAATAAATATCAGTGGTAAGCAGAAAAGCATATGTGGAACACATAAGTCAACATAATGATGAAGTCTTAGATAAAGGAGTGAAGTAAATTCTTAATGGTCAAACAACTTAAGTGAACCAGTAAGAGTACTAAACATATTACATTCTAAAGATTTTGATCAATAAATCTAAATGATTATTTGACAATGAATAAGTGGACAATTCATCCATCCAATTTTATGAACTAGCTCATAAATAACAAGGTTCGATCGTATAATCTACTACGTGAATCATAGTACGGAAAACTAGAAAATACTATTAGGTTACTTTAGAAATATGTTTCGCTTTATAATGAGACTCCATGGAATTGATTGGTTTAGAAATATCAACGACTGACTTAGAGGTCTGAAGGTTAAGCGTTTGTTTCAAAGCTGAAGGTCCCGACTCTGATTTCCTGGATAGGTCGTGGATGTGTACTGCTGAAGTGTCCCATTCTAGGACGAAACAATTGTCAAGTGTTTCCTAGTAGCCACTTGTTGTCTAACTAATGATAATTCGTAATATCAGTTTAAAATTATGTATATGTTACTCAAGAGTGAAAAGAGGAATGCTTTGATAGATGTCACTTAAAGGATTTATCGTTTCCCATATCGTTAACGTATTTATTCGCAAAATGATTTGTCTGTGATATTCACTTTTGAATCTCATACATTTTTGGCATAGTGATAACTTTAAAGAAACCTTCAGACATTATCCAATAAGTTTACTCTATGAACGGGCTACGATTTTAATTTTATTGTGTTCAAATGAGTGTTTTGATATTTTCTGACTATAACATAAGATTCGTAATGTATTTGAGATCTAAACTGAATTGATACATCTATAAAGGTTAAAATCATGTCAATTTGTGCTATAGATAAAATGCGTCATGAGTGAGATATTTAGGATGCGCCAACGTTACACTGGTTGCAGTCAGTCAGAGTATGTTAAAAAGTACTAAACTGAAAAGAAATTTTTCAAACATTATGCATAGTTATAATAAGTGATATATATTTGTAAAATTCCAATGAATAGAAATTAAAATTTCTGACGTTTCGCGGCTTAGTGCAAGTCGCTTCTTCAAAGAAATGAATAGCCGAATTTAATTAACACAAGAATAAATAATACAATGGAACAAATCCAAAACAAAATAAACTCGTACAATCAAAATGCGAGTTTGATCGTGTTATGATGTCAAGTCATATAGGTCAAGGTAGTTTGAAATGAGACATGTATGTAAATGTTAGTGTGATGTGTGAGGAAAATATGTGAAAATAAATTGTATGTATGTTCATGTGTATGAAATTCGATGTACTTTATTTGTGGCTAGTTGGATAGAAAGTCCATGTTGGTGATAGAAAGGCCTTCGATGATGACAAAAGTGTCATCAACATATCTTAGCCAACCCTTGGTCTAATGACATTATTGAAAATGTGAGATTCAATATGCGTCATGAAAAGGTTTGCTACTATTGGTGGAACGGGGGAGCCCATCGCTACTCCATTGGTTTGTTTGTAGAGAATCCCTTTGAACGTGAAAAAGGTTGAATTCAAGCATAGTCTTAGGGATTTCATGATTAAGCTGATACTTAATGGGCACCGGCTAGATAGTGTATGATCATTTTCTAGTAATCTATTAATAAATTCTAGGCATATATCAATTGGAATACTAGTATATAAAGATATAACATCATAGCTTACCATCGTTTCAATATCTTCAATTATCAAATCTGATATTTTTGATTTGAAATCATATATGTCTTTGACAACATTGTGTAAATTTTGTTGTAGCGGTTTTAAAATGTTGCTTAGATATCTAACAAGCGCATAAGTTGGAGTGTTGGTGAAATCAACTATTGGTCTCAGTGGAAGGCCTTTACCTTTTGTTAAGTGAAGTTGGATTTAACACAATGTGAAGCGCCTCAGCTATTCGTCTTTCCTTATAATTGGAAAAACCTCTTTGAATAATTCGGATATTTTTAATATCGATTTGATGGTTGTGATAGATAGCATGTACTGCTATTGCTGATTTAATTTGTAATTTTCCAAGTTCAACAGGATTATTAGGAGGTCGTTTAGTGTAGCTTTCATGTTCTTTGGCACGAGTTTTGATTTCTCGTGAAGATTCTCCAATATAGAAGGCATCACAATCAACACAACCTAGCCTGTAGACACAATTCTGTGTTGAGGTGAAAGGGATCTTGTCCTTTATTTTAACCAATGCACTTCGAATAGTGTTGGTAGTTTTGTAGAAAGTTTGAATTCCGTGTTGTTTTAGAATTCTTTGTAATTCATCAGTTGTGTCTTGACGGTAAGGTAGAACAGCTGTACCAATCCAAGATGTTTTGACTAATTTACTATTATTTAGTAATAAGTCGTTTTGTTTTTGCAAATTGTTAATAATATTCATTGGAAAATTATTAAGCCGTAGGATGTTGACTATATTTTTGTATTCGTGATTCTTGTCGTCTTCAGATGTAATGAGTCTACTGGCTCTTCTGAATAAGTTTAGAGCCAGCGATATCTTTGCAATGAATGAATGTGCTGAGTTGAAATCGATATATCGATTTGAATGTGTCGGCTTGCGGTAAATTCTCAGATTAAGAGTTCCATTTAAATTTCTTTTAACTAAGCAGTCTAAAAATGGTAACTCATTGTGTTCATTTTCACTTTCTAAAGTGAATTTGATATTCTGAGATAGGTTGTTGATTCGTTTTGAGAATGATCTTAGAAAAGTCTTTTTGATGATGACAAAAGTGTCATCAACATATCTTAGCCAAACCCTTGGTCTAATGACATTATTGAAAATGTGAGATTCAATATGCGTCATGAAAAGGTTTGCTACTATTGGTGGAACGGGGGAGCCCATCGCTACTCCATTGGTTTGTTTGTAGAGAATCCCTTTGAACGTGAAAAAGGTTGAATTCAAGCATAGTCTTAGGGATTTCATGATTAAGCTGATACTTAATGGGCACCGGCTAGATAGTGTATGATCATTTTCTAGTAATCTATTAATAAATTCTAGGCATATATCAATTGGAATACTAGTATATAAAGATATAACATCATAGCTTACCATCGTTTCAATATCTTCAATTATCAAATCTGATATTTTTGATTTGAAATCATATATGTCTTTGACAACATTGTGTAAATTTTGTTGTAGCGGTTTTAAAATGTTGCTTAGATATCTAACAAGCGCATAAGTTGGAGTGTTGGTGAAATCAACTATTGGTCTCAGTGGGACACCAGATTTATGAATTTTTGGTAAACCATAGAAACGAGAAGTTGTGCATGATTTAGGATATAAAGTAAACCAAAGAGAAGTATTTGTTTAATCTGGAAAAGACGATGGAAATGGATAGGACATACACTACGCAAACCATCAGACTGCATCACCAGACAAGCATTAACATGGAATCCTGCTGGGAAACGGAAAAGAGGAAGGCCAAAGAACACGCTGCGGCGAGAATTGGAGGCAGACATTAAAAGGATGAGCAGCAACTGGAAACAATTGGAAAGGATTGCTCAGGACAGAGTTAAATGGAGAACACTGGTGAGCGGCCTATGCTCCTCAGCGAGGAGTAACGGGCATAAGTAAGTAAGTAAGTAAAGAGAAGTACTAATGAAAGGTTTCAATTCTTTCAGAAGTTGACCCGTCTCCGATTTCACTTTGTTTTTTGTCGTTGAATGATTTTTTGAATCAATCATTAGATATGGTCCTGTGGATAGATGTTCAAAGGCTTTTTCTTCATAATCTATTTTATTCATTACCACTGTGGTATTACCTTTATCGGCCTTGGTAATTATTATTGATTCATCTTTTTGTAGTGAGTATAGAGCTTTTAATTCTCCCTTTGACAAATTTGAAGGAAGATGATTCTGTTTAGTCAGGACGTGGGAGGTTTTTTGACGTAAAATATGCGCTTCTTTAACGGGTAACTTTTCTAGTAATGGTTCCAGAATTGGTGCTATTTCTAATGTGGTGAGAGGCTTTCTGTGAATATTGAAGTTAAGTCCTCTTTCGAGTAAAGCGATTTCATGTATATCTAAAGTCCTATTTGACATATTGTGGACTGTTCTTAATTTGGTCAGTTTCGGTGTAGTTGTTGGAGTTTTTCTTTCTACTGTTCTTCCTTTCATTCTGTCATATTTTCTAATTTGTCTTAATTTCGACGACTTTAAATAGCTGCTTTCTCTTTCATTGAAAAGGCTGAAAACAGGAGACTGTAGTTCCATTGGAGTTAGATGTTTTATTGCATCATCAAGATTATTGATGCGATTTCGGTATTTCTCTAGCAATAATGTGCATTTGTGAATACGTTCTCGTAAGAAGATGCGCGATACGCGTTGAGCAGCCTGAATGGATCGTCGAGAAGATTCAAGTGGCTTGATAAGTAACGATTTAGGAATGATGTTGTCCTGTAAACAGCGTTTATTAAATATTCGATGATTGTACCAATTGCATTTACACTTCGATAATTTGATTCGGTTATTAATCAGTTTGTACATATCATTACCAAGGTTAACTTTGATAATTTCAAATAAATTGAGCATTGGATAGATTGTTTATAATAAGTGATGCATATATTTGTAAAATTCCAATGAGTAGAAATTAAAATTTCTGACGTTTCGCGGCTTAGTGCAAGTCGCTTCTTCAGAGAAATGAATAGCCGAATTTAATTAACACAAGAATAAATAATACAATGGAACAAATCAAAAACAAAATAAACCCGTACAATCAAAATGCGAGTTTAATCGTGTTATGATGTCAAGTCATGTAGGTCAAGGTGGTTTGAGATGCATAGTTGTTTGTATTCATCACTGTTTGATGTTGGTTGGGTACCAGTTAAAATCAGGAAGCACTTGATAACTGTCTCATCACAGTGTGACTCCCCAGCAGTGCACACTGAATATTCTGAAAGAGCAAGTTCCATTGTGGTCGCTTAACCCTCTTCACCACTAAGCCGGCCAGCGTTCAACAATAGAATTCTTATTTTCATCAATTTTTAATGAAGTACAACGATTATTCAATATCACTGGTGAAAACTGTTATGTATTGCCGAAAAAGTACAGTGTCCTTGATAATTGCCAATCAATTTACGGATACATCTGCCCCACGATTACCAGTCCCCAAAGCCGGAATAGAGAAAACAACGGTTTATGAGCCAAACGGACAGAATCCAGTCTAATCCAATCATATTGTATTTCAATCATGCTTTTATATATATACAAAATCAGACCACACAGCAAGTCAATTAGGTATTTTACACTAATACGAAACAGAGGAGATTGCGGCAGTGAATGGGGGGTAACTTGTACACATCTAATTAACTGTAGTCCACAGTATGAGACAATATAATAACAGCAAATATAGGAAACGGGAGGATAGGGTAAATGGGACGTAACAACAATAGAAATGTTATGTTTACATTACTCACGACCAGAATAATGAATTAGTCTTCTAAAACACAGTTCTGGAAGTTTTTCACCTTCCTTTAATGATACGACATAACAAAAGCTATCCAACTAACAGCTAAACATAATACCCATCTTCACAAAACTATCTCAATTCAAATATTGTGTATGTTTAATTGTTGTCAATAATTCAAGCGTATAACTTTTGTATCTAATTAAGGCATAAAAGAGTCATAGTAACTAAAACTGATGCATAATAATCTTTATTGTAATGAACAAAAATGAGAAAGGAAAAGAGAAAAAAAATTAAAATCATACTTTAATTTCCCGTTAACAATCAAAATATGTTCAACTAAAATTAGATCAATTTAGATATCACGAATTGATCTGAATCAGACAACCATCGATTAACTGAAAGCACAGGACAGCTGTTTCGTCCTAGTATGGGACTCCTCAGCGGCGCGCGTCCACGACTCCACCGGAGATCGAACCCAGGACCTTCTGACTCCTCGGCGAACGCTTTACCTTTGGTGGAGTTCAACCGTGTCGGGTGTGAGGCAGTAACTCGCCGATGGCATGGAGGAGGTCGAGCAACATATCGCGAATTGACTGAATTGGAAATATCAACCGTTAAGATCCGACTCAGTGGTCCATTGGTAAAGCGTCCGCCGAGGAGCAGAGGGTCCTGGGTTCGACCCCAAATGGGGTCTTGGGTGCGCACTGCTGAGGAGTCCCATAATAGGGCAAAACAGCTGTCCAGTGCTTCCAGATGATCAATGATTGTCTGATTCAAATCGATTCCTGATATCAAAGTTGACAGTTAACTATCTCTACAAACCTCCCTAATTAAAACTATATCAATATTTCAAGTGTAGAATTATTCACCTAATTTTGTTACGAATCACATTAAAGTTTCATCAGTTTACAATTTTATCAATATTTAGATCAATTTCACTTTTATGATAAAATTAATTACCGAAAGAGGTAGTGAATTTGGTTTAATAGTATTGTTACATTTAATAGTGAAATTTTTTGAGTTTTGGAAACCATAGAAACGACTTTAAGTTGGATTGTGACTGGAAAGTAGAATTTAAGACGCGCGTTTCGTCCTGTTTGAGACTCATCGGCTGAATGTACCTGCATCCTAATATTGATGTTCACAGTGGGATTCTCTAATACATAGAAACGACTGTTACATTTTCGGAATAGATAATGTGTGGAAATTTTGTAGCAAATGATGTTTTATGCTATTGACGAAATTTGTAACAGTAAGAGTTTTTCATTTGTAAGTTAACAACTTTATATCTGAATTGAGATGGTTTGTGAAAATTAGTATTTTTAGCTGGTTGAATACGTCACAGATTGATGTTGACAGGGTACCATTAAAAATCAAAAAGTACTGGACAGCTGCTTCGTCCTAGTATAGCACTCTACAGCAGTTTGCACCCTAGATTATACTCCACACTACTAGGCTAACTGGCATCTAATGGTAGAATTCCCACTCCCACCAATTTGTAGTACATAAGGCGACGACCATCTATCTTCATATGTGATAACTGTCTCAATCTCGCTAAGTCTGAACCCCATCAGCCACAAATTGATGAATGTAGGAATTCTATCATTGGATTCCGGTTAGCCCAGTGGTGCACAGGGTTGGGTTTTCTTCAACCTGAAGCCCCTGAGAAAGCAGGATCTAGGGTGTGAACTGCTGAGGAGCGTCACACTAGGACGAAACAGCTGTTCAATACTTCTTGGTTTTTAATGGTACCCTGCCAACGTCAGTCTGTAGTGAATTCAGTCAACTTTCTATCTATCTATTGTTATTTTATCAATCACCAACTGATAAAAGTGAGAAGTGTACCACTAAACGCAGACTGGTACAGTAATGAGGAGCGTTAAGCGTTTTCACGAGCCCTGAACACCTCGAGTTTAATTCTCCTGTGCAGTCAAGAGTGCATACTTCCGAGGAGTGTCAAATTGTGATTAAACAAATGTCATCTACTCCTTGGTTGTAACTGGTACTTGACCAATATAAATCTGGGACGAATACAAATAACTAAATTCATCAATCTGTTCGTTATGGATAGTAGTCCCACTGGTTTGTATGAATAATAATAATTAATGTGTAGTGATTCTTGTCGATGTAGGTTAAGTCGAAACTGTGTTAAGTGTTTCTGCTTTTGTGAATACTTAAAGTGGAAACAATTATTTAGTCTGTCAAAGATGAATGACATTGTTCACTTTCTGGTTTGAAAAGCAAATTCTGTGGCAACAGTTGTCTTACTAAAAAATGAGTACCACTATAAACCGGAAGTCCCATTCTAGTGAAAAACAGTTGTTTGGTGCTATCTGATATTAAATGGTACTCTGCGGAGAGAAAATAAAATTATGATGAATAAGAACAACGGAATGAAGTCGAACTACAAAAATCTACAGGAATCTGCATTGATTCAAGACTTACACTTTAATAAGCTTACAGAATTCAGTTACGATCATATTTAAAAGCAATATTCATTACCTTCGTAACTGACTACAAGTTACAGTTACTAACAGTTTGGTGTATATTTCATTACAAAACATTCAACAATGCCTTTCCAAGGTATTATACAGTACCCGAATAATTCGTCGTATCAGTGACAGAAAACAGTTCTTGGTCACAAATAGGTGACGTGTAGATTGTTGACTTTGAAATTGGTATTACGTATAGGCCTCGATTAGATGACCATTGAAAACTAAGAATGTATTGAATTCTTCAACTGTGTCCATTTAAACATGGAAGAGTGAATCCCAGGACCATTAAGGCTAGCCTTCAGCATTTCTAACTTTCGTCAATTGGCAACATACTACTCAATCAATAGTTCATTACTAAGGCGTTTTCTTTGAAACCTATAGATCCTTGGCAAAATCTTAATTTGAAATAGTGGATACATACATCTGTGGAATACCTTTTATTTCTTAATCTTTGTCTAACCCAGATCTATTCGCGTTAACAAAAACGAAAATTTTGTTAGCCTTTCCCAACTAGACGAAATACATATTATAAATAAATTAACACTAACACTATGGAACACTATGGAAACTTCTTCGACACTACGGTGTACCAGAGAAACTAGTCAACATCATCCGGAACTCTTACGACGGAACACAGTGCACCATTGTGCATGGAGGACAACTGACAAATGCATTTTCAGTGAGGACCGGAGTCAGACAAGGTTGCCTACTCTCACCTTTTCTCTCCCTCCTAGTGGTTGACTGGATCATGAAGACCTCCACATCTGAGGGGATACACGGAATTCAATGGACAAATAGGAGGCAACTCGAAGATTTGGACTTCGCAGATGATCTAGCTCTTTTAGCACATACACACCAACAGATGCAAGCGAAGACAACTAGTGTAGCAGCAACTTCAGCATCGGTAGGCTTGAACATACATAAGGGTAAGAGCAAGATTCTCAAATACAACACAGGGAGCACCAACCCAATTGAACTTGATAGAGAAACTCTGGAAGAAGTGAATACTTTCACATATCTGGGGAGCATCATCGATGAAAAAGGAGGGTCCGATGCAGATGTAAGGACAAGGATTGCCAAAGCAAGGGCAGCATTCCTACTGTTGAAAAACATTTGGAACTCAAAACAAATATCAACTAACCTCAAAGTCAGACTCTTCAATTCGAACGTGAAGACAGTTCTGCTGTATGGAGCTGAAACGTGGAGAATTACTGCAAACATCATCAGACGGATATAAATATTTCTAAACAACTGCCTACGCAAGATACTGAATGTCCGTTGGCCGGAAATCATCAGCAACAGCCTACTATGGGACAGAACAAACCAACTTCCAGCCGAAGTGGAAATTAGGAAAAGACGTTGGAAATGGATAGGACATACATTACGGAAACCATCAGACTGCATCACCAGACAAGCATTAACATGGAATCCTGTTAGGAAAGGGAAAAGAGGAAGGCCAAAGAACACGCTGCGGCGAGAATTGGAGGCAGACATTAAAAGGATGAGCAGCAACTGGAAACAATTGGAAAGGATTGCTCAGGACAGAGTTAAATGGAGAACACTGGTGAGCGGCCTATGCTCCTCAGCGAGGAGTAACGGGCATAAGTAAGTAAGTAAGTAAAGAGAAGTACTAATGAAAGGTTTCAATTCTTTCAGAAGTTGACCCGTCTCCGATTTCACTTTGTTTTTTGTCGTTGAATGATTTTTTGAATCAATCATTAGATATGGTCCTGTGGATAGATGTTCAAAGGCTTTTTCTTCATAATCTATTTTATTCATTACCACTGTGGTATTACCTTTATCGGCCTTGGTAATTATTATTGATTCATCTTTTTGTAGTGAGTACACAGCTTTTAATTCTCCCTTTGACAAATTTGAAGGAAGATGATTCTGTTTAGTCAGGACGTGGGAGGTTTTTTGACGTAAAATATGCGCTTCTTTAACGGGTAACTTTTCTAGTAATGGTTCCAGAATTGGTGCTATTTCTAATGTGGTGAGAGGCTTTCTGTGAATATTGAAGTTAAGTCCTCTTTCGAGTAAAGCGATTTCATGTATATCTAAAGTCCTATTTGACATATTGTGGACTGTTCTTAATTTGGTCAGTTTCGGTGTAGTTGTTGGAGTTTTTCTTTCTACTGTTCTTCCTTTCATTCTGTCATATTTTCTAATTTGTCTTAATTTCGACGACTTTAAATAGCTGCTTTCTCTTTCATTGAAAAGGCTGAAAACAGGAGACTGTAGTTCCATTGGAGTTAGATGTTTTATTGCATCATCAAGATTATTGATGCGATTTCGGTATTTCTCTAGCAATAATGTGCATTTGTGAATACGTTCTCGTAAGAAGATGCGCGATACGCGTTGAGCAGCCTGAATGGATCGTCGAGAAGATTCAAGTGGCTTGATAAGTAACGATTTAGGAATGATGTTGTCCTGTAAACAGCGTTTATTAAATATTCGATGATTGTACCAATTGCATTTACACTTCGATAATTTGATTCGGTTATTAATCAGTTTGTACATATCATTACCAAGGTTAACTTTGATAATTTCAAATAAATTGAGCATTGGATAGATTGTTTATAATAAGTGATGCATATATTTGTAAAATTCCAATGAGTAGAAATTAAAATTTCTGACGTTTCGCGGCTTAGTGCAAGTCGCTTCTTCAGAGAAATGAATAGCCGAATTTAATTAACACAAGAATAAATAATACAATGGAACAAATCAAAAACAAAATAAACCCGTACAATCAAAATGCGAGTTTAATCGTGTTATGATGTCAAGTCATGTAGGTCAAGGTGGTTTGAGATGCATAGTTGTTTGTATTCATCACTGTTTGATGTTGGTTGGGTACCAGTTAAAATCAGGAAGCACTTGATAACTGTCTCATCACAGTGTGACTCCCCAGCAGTGCACACTGAATATTCTGAAAGAGCAAGTTCCATTGTGGTCGCTTAACCCTCTTCACCACTAAGCCGGCCAGCGTTCAACAATAGAATTCTTATTTTCATCAATTTTTAATAAAGTACAACGATTATTCAATATCACTGGTGAAAACTGTTATGTATTGCCGAAAAAGTACAGTGTCCTTGATAATTGCCAATCAATTTACGGATACATCTGCCCCACGACTACCAGTCCCCAAAGCCGGAATAGAGAAAACAACGGTTTATGAGCCAAACGGACAGAATCCAGTCTAATCCAATCATATTGTATTTCAATCATGCTTTTATATATATACAAAATCAGACCACACAGCAAGTCAATTAGGTATTTTACACTAATACGAAACAGAGGAGATTGCGGCAGTGAATGGGGGGTAACTTGTACACATCTAATTAACTGTAGTCCACAGTATGAGACAATATAATAACAGCAAATATAGGAAACGGGAGGATAGGGTAAATGGGACGTAACAACAATAGAAATGTTATGTTTACATTACTCACGACCAGAATAATGAATTAGTCTTCTAAAACACAGTTCTGGAAGTTTTTCACCTTCCTTTAATGATACGACATAACAAAAGCTATCCAACTAACAGCTAAACATAATACCCATCTTCACAAAACTATCTCAATTCAAATATTGTGTATGTTTGATTGTTGTCAATAATTCAAGCGTATAACTTTTGTATCTAATTAAGGCATAAAAGAGTCATAGTAACTAAAACTGATGCATAATAATCTTTATTGTAATGAACAAAAATGAGAAAGGAAAAGAGAAAAAAAATTAAAATCATACTTTAATTTCCCGTTAACAATCAAAATATGTTCAACTAAAATTAGATCAATTTAGATATCACGAATTGATCTGAATCAGACAACCATCGATTAACTGAAAGCACAGGACAGCTGTTTCGTCCTAGTATGGGACTCCTCAGCGGCGCGCGTCCACGACTCCACCGGAGATCGAACCCAGGACCTTCTGACTCCTCGGCGAACGCTTTACCTTTGGTGGAGTTCAACCGTGTCGGGTGTGAGGCAGTAACTCGCCGATGGCATGGAGGAGGTCGAGCAACATATCGCGAATTGACTGAATTGGAAATATCAACCGTTAAGATCCGACTCAGTGGTCCATTGGTAAAGCGTCCGCCGAGGAGCAGAGGGTCCTGGGTTCGACCCCAAATGGGGTCTTGGGTGCGCACTGCTGAGGAGTCCCATAATAGGGCAAAACAGCTGTCCAGTGCTTCCAGATGATCAATGATTGTCTGATTCAAATCGATTCCTGATATCAAAGTTGACAGTTAACTATCTCTACAAACCTCCCTAATTAAAACTATATCAATATTTCAAGTGTAGAATTATTCACCTAATTTTGTTACGAATCACATTAAAGTTTCATCAGTTTACAATTTTATCAATATTTAGATCAATTTCACTTTTATGATAAAATTAATTACCGAAAGAGGTAGTGAATTTGGTTTAATAGTATTGTTACATTTAATAGTGAATTTTTTTGAGTTTTGGAAACCATAGAAACGACTTTAAGTTGGATTGTGACTGGAAAGTAGAATTTAAGACGCGCGTTTCGTCCTGTTTGAGACTCATCGGCTGAATGTACCTGCATCCTAATATTGATGTTCACAGTGGGATTCTCTAATACATAGAAACGACTGTTACATTTTCGGAATAGATAATGTGTGGAAATTTTGTAGCAAATGATGTTTTATGCTATTGACGAAATTTATAACAGTAAGAGTTTTTCATTTGTAAGTTAACAACTTTATATCTGAATTGAGATGGTTTGTGAAAATTAGTATTTTTAGCTGGTTGAATACGTCACAGATTGATGTTGACAGGGTACCATTAAAAATCAAAAAGTACTGGACAGCTGCTTCGTCCTAGTATAGCACTCTACAGCAGTTTGCACCCTAGATTATACTCCACACTACTAGGCTAACTGGCATCTAATGGTAGAATTCCCACTCCCACCAATTTGTAGTACATAAGGCGACGACCATCTATCTTCATATGTGATAACTGTCTCAATCTCGCTAAGTCTGAACCCCATCAGCCACAAATTGATGAATGTAGGAATTCTATCATTGGATTCCGGTTAGCCCAGTGGTGCACAGGGTTGGGTTTTCTTCAACCTGAAGCCCCTGAGAAAGCAGGATCTAGGGTGTGAACTGCTGAGGAGCGTCACACTAGGACGAAACAGCTGTTCAATACTTCTTGGTTTTTAATGGTACCCTGCCAACGTCAGTCTGTAGTGAATTCAGTCAACTTTCTATCTATCTATTGTTATTTTATCAATCACCAACTGATAAAAGTGAGAAGTGTACCACTAAACGCAGACTGGTACAGTAATGAGGAGCGTTAAGCGTTTTCACGAGCCCTGAACACCTCGAGTTTAATTCTCCTGTGCAGTCAAGAGTGCATACTTCCGAGGAGTGTCAAATTGTGATTAAACAAATGTCATCTACTCCTTGGTTGTAACTGGTACTTGACCAATATAAATCTGGGACGAATACAAATAACTAAATTCATCAATCTGTTCGTTATGGATAGTAGTCCCACTGGTTTGTATGAATAATAATAATTAATGTGTAGTGATTCTTGTCGATGTAGGTTAAGTCGAAACTGTGTTAAGTGTTTCTGCTTTTGTGAATACTTAAAGTGGAAACAATTATTTAGTCTGTCAAAGATGAATGACATTGTTCACTTTCTGGTTTGAAAAGCAAATTCTGTGGCAACAGTTGTCTTACTAAAAAATGAGTACCACTATAAACCGGAAGTCCCATTCTAGTGAAAAACAGTTGTTTGGTGCTATCTGATATTAAATGGTACTCTGCGGAGAGAAAATTATGATGAATAAGAACAACGGAATGAAGTCGAACTACAAAAATCTACAGGAATCTGCATTGATTCAAGACTTACACTTTAATAAGCTTACAGAATTCAGTTACGATCATATTTAAAAGCAATATTCATTACCTTCGTAACTGACTACAAGTTACAGTTACTAACAGTTTGGTGTATATTTCATTACAAAACATTCAACAATGCCTTTCCAAGGTATTATACAGTACCCGAATAATTCGTCGTATCAGTGACAGAAAACAGTTCTTGGTCACAAATAGGTGACGTGTAGATTGTTGACTTTGAAATTGGTATTACGTATAGGCCTCGATTAGATGACCATTGAAAACTAAGAATGTATTGAATTCTTCAACTGTGTCCATTTAAACATGGAAGAGTGAATCCCAGGACCATTAAGGCTAGCCTTCAGCATTTCTAACTTTCGTCAATTGGCAACATACTACTCAATCAATAGTTCATTACTAAGGCGTTTTCTTTGAAACCTATAGATCCTTGGCAAAATCTTAATTTGAAATAGTGGATACATACATCTGTGGAATACCTTTTATTTCTTAATCTTTGTCTAACCCAGATCTATTCGCGTTAACAAAAACGAAAATTTTGTTAGCCTTTCCCAACTAGACGAAATACATATTATAAATAAATTAACACTAACACTATGGAACACTATGGAAACTTCTTCGACACTACGGTGTACCAGAGAAACTAGTCAACATCATCCGGAACTCTTACGACGGAACACAGTGCACCATTGTGCATGGAGGACAACTGACAAATGCATTTTCAGTGAGGACCGGAGTCAGACAAGGTTGCCTACTCTCACCTTTTCTCTCCCTCCTAGTGGTTGACTGGATCATGAAGACCTCCACATCTGAGGGGATACACGGAATTCAATGGACAAATAGGAGGCAACTCGAAGATTTGGACTTCGCAGATGATCTAGCTCTTTTAGCACATACACACCAACAGATGCAAGCGAAGACAACTAGTGTAGCAGCAACTTCAGCATCGGTAGGCTTGAACATACATAAGGGTAAGAGCAAGATTCTCAAATACAACACAGGGAGCACCAACCCAATTGAACTTGATAGAGAAACTCTGGAAGAAGTGAATACTTTCACATATCTGGGGAGCATCATCGATGAAAAAGGAGGGTCCGATGCAGATGTAAGGACAAGGATTGCCAAAGCAAGGGCAGCATTCCTACTGTTGAAAAACATTTGGAACTCAAAACAAATATCAACTAACCTCAAAGTCAGACTCTTCAATTCGAACGTGAAGACAGTTCTGCTGTATGGAGCTGAAACGTGGAGAATTACTGCAAACATCATCAGACGGATATAAATATTTCTAAACAACTGCCTACGCAAGATACTGAATGTCCGTTGGCCGGAAATCATCAGCAACAGCCTACTATGGGACAGAACAAACCAACTTCCAGCCGAAGTGGAAATTAGGAAAAGACGTTGGAAATGGATAGGACATACATTACGGAAACCATCAGACTGCATCACCAGACAAGCATTAACATGGAATCCTGTTAGGAAAGGGAAAAGAGGAAGGCCAAAGAACACTCTGCGTCGAGAATTGGAAGCAGACATTAAAAGGATGAACAGTAACTGGAAACAATTAGAAAGGATCGCTCAGGACAGAGCTAAATGGAGAACCCTGGTGAGCGGCCTATGCTCCTCAGCGAGGAGTAACGGGCATAGGTAAGTAAGTAAGTAACGAAACTACATTTGTATGCACAACATTTTCAATCTTCTTACAATCAAGTTAATTAATCATTTATCCGAAAACTTGAGGACAAAAGACTATTCATATAACTATCATTAATTTAACATTAGTTAATGTATCACTTATTAATGTCAATAAAAATCTAATAGAATTCAATTATTCACCGCGGCATATTCTATTCAATTGTCATTATCAACTATATGAAATATGAATGTATCACATTGTCTATGCTAACAAAGTAAACAAATGAAAACGAATATTTAAAACATTGAAGTACAGGTTTAATTACAAAAGAATGAAAATGAAATGTTATGATTGTGATAAGTTTCTTGCTTGGATGAAAATAAGAACTTGATTAACGGCAAATTTCAAATGATGATCAATGACAAAGAAAAACACTATTTATATCCTAAATGTCCCAACCCATCTCCTAGGGTTTCGTCAGTTAAGATAACATTTCGAAACCAGCTAGCGAACATATGACCGGCAACACAATAACAAGTAGAGTTAGCTATTCCACATTGTCCCAGCCCAGCTAACTAGAGGAAGAATTTCAACGTCAGAAAGGTGTGTAGTTCTACAAGCAGCCCCTCAGACATTTAACAAGAACTCAACTTATGCGTATATATATATATATATATATATATATATATATATATACAAAGTGTCACAAATAGTTTAGTAAAATCAACGATGAACCAATGAGATCTAGCGTCTTACTAATTGGAAAACAAAAACTGAAGGTGAAAACGGTGTATTTTGGCATAAAAACAAGAAATTTTATATTCCCATAAATGATTTACAAAAACAATAGGTTTACCAAGAGAATTTCGGGGATCAAACATTGCCAACAATACAACTAAGAGGTTTTATGAACCAGTACTGAAAGTAAATGGCTAACCACTTTACTACAAATCAAATAATGAACATGTTTTCAATGATAATCATAGCTACTTCACTTTGAAAAAAAAAAGCTATTTGTCTACCAAATGAAGTAACAAGTATACTTATTCAAGAATATCTACATTAGAGATATAATGAGAACAAATTGTTTATGTAAATTTGTCACATGTAAAACTTAAATGTCATACATGTTTGTTTAATATTCCACCATGGGAACAATGATTATAACATACACACATGCATAGATGACTTTCTACTGTGTAATGCATAAAACAACCAGAAGTGTACACACTTACTTGTCTACTAGTTTGACAGGGGTTTTTTTAAATATGAAAATAAACTTCAGAAACTTATTCTTACCTCTCATTTCAAGATAGACTTTTAGAATAATTGGTAGACGACATTCTAATTCAATCAATTAATGATTACATATTTTAATGCCAAAAATTAACTATCAGTAACATATTCGTTAAACACATTTTTTTTTTCAATTACAGATAAAGAAAGCACATATAATTGCATTTAGATAACAAAACAGACTACTTCAAGTTGTTCTAATCATAAACAATTATGCACATGTTATATAAGCACATGGATACACAGGTACTTTCTTCCTTTAACCTGAATAGTTTGTTTGTAATGATGTAAAGGGAAACTAATTGGATACACTAAAAATTCATTCATATGTAAGATTGATGGATAGATGAATGGAGGAAACCATACATACTATACAGAGTTGAATTCATTGTAATTTAACAAAAAATAGGTTGGTGTGATTAATTATCTCACACATTAAGACAATTGGGTTTAATGTTTATTTCTTAGGAAAACATGGTGATACCTCCAAAGCCTGAGAAATAACCGGTATCTGCTCATCCATTCTAGGTGCTTACCTATTGAGATTGTTCAAAATATGGTTATAAATGTCAGTAACAGTACCTTTACAAGTAATATCTACTCATTTTTTCTAAGTTTTATGACATCAGAAACAACTTTGACATATATATATTCAATTGGTCACCATTATGCCTAATTTCCAAGTAATCATAGTGCCAGGGGTTTAAACAGATCCACCATGTTTGTAAACTGATTTTTGAGTAGTCAGTCAAATCTAATTATTTATACTTTGATGTATGTAAGTGTTTGCATACACGTTTTAAATTAAAGACTGGATGTCATAGTAAGTAGAGTAGTTTTTACTTTAGTTCTAAATCTTATTTTAAATAGTAGTCAACAAGTAATAAAATCTTCAGATTGTGAAGAGAATATTTGTTTGTTATACATGACAAAAGTTTAAGGATTCGAACCAGTAACCCTAGTTTATGTGATCACAAGAAATTTATAATATTTCCATCTCTTCCATTTATAAATAAGATTTAATAAATGATTTCATGAATTGTTTACGCCTTTCGGTTTGAGTTTTTCTCCACTCTTCTTTTTTTATTTTATTTTCACAACCTACATAATGTGAACTGTCTATTAATGCACTTCTTACGCAATCCTCAACGATTATGTTTTTGAATGAAGTAAATTCTTAGAGATATGTATTATGGAGTACGAAACAGCTGTTTCGTCCAATTTTCGGACTCCTCGGCAGTGCACATCTCGAAATTATTGTGATTATTTATTTCACTATTGACTCATAATTTGCTTTGGTTAGTTTAATATTTGATGAATGTTTACATATAAATATTAATGTACATTAGAATACATCTTGTTGATTATGTAACTGGAAACGTTATTCTTGTTGGAGGAAATTCTTTTATATTAAGAAAGTGTCAGCATTTTACATTCAAATATCTTGACAACAGAAATCAGCAGTATCGAAAGATTCAAATTTAAACATTTTTTTCCATTCTTCAGTCAACACTGAACCAAATAAACAAAGTTTAACTCAACATATGTTTCTACTAGGTTGCAGTAGATATTGTTGAATTTTTAATCAAGAATTAGTTCGAATTAGACAACCACTAATCACCTGGAAGCACTCAACAGCTATTTCCTCCTAGTATAAAACTCTCCAGCAGTGCACATCCATGAGCAAGTCAGGGATCAAACATAGGATTCTCTGGGGTCACTGCGAACGCTTTACCATTAGATCACTGAGCTAGCATGCCGATCTTCTTCCAACGGTTGATATTTCTAATTCAGTTTATTTGTGATACATTTTCGCTGCTTCGTCGGCTGTCATTGGTTGGTAACTGCTTCACTCTCGACAAAGTTAAACTTCACTGGTCATGTCTTTGCATTAGATCCCCAGGAATTACCTCCAGAATTTAGTCACAAGTGAGCTGATATTGTTTGTAATTGGGTGTTGTGATGTTGCATGGTTTACCGAAGAAACGTAAACAAGAAGTTCCTTTCAAGCCAATTTTGTTATTGATTAATTTAGCCTTGCCTTGTAGTTAGAACTGACTTGTTAATTACCAACCGTATTTGCATTTAATGATGTACTCCAGTTAGATGAAAAATCGAATCATATTAACAGCAGTGGTAAGTTAATGGTTTCATTTAACTTGATAATGTTTTCTACTATTCCACTATTTGAAACAATGGACATAATTTGTTGGTATTCTAATCTCTTGCCACAACCATCACTAGATTTCAAACATGTGTTGGGTGTGTGTGCATAAAATGTTATATCATTTTGACAGTGCCATATACAGACAAAGTGGTGATGTAGTAATTAGAAGTCTTCTAGGTTTTGCTCTAGCTGATATTTTTATAGAAAATCATGAGAACATTGAAATTTAGGAATTGATTAGTTAGATAACTTACTATTCAACGTATGCTGATAACACCGCTATCGTGTGTATTAACCAGCAACATCCATCCGACCATCTGGAGCCATTTAGCATTACTTAAATATGTATAAGGTTAACTGCAGAACAAGAAAAATATAATAATTTTCATTTTCTTAATGTTGTAACACAACGCAAGAGATACTAGTCACCATCAATTTTGTCTCAAGGATACATGGAATGAGACTTATCTAAATTTGAGTGGTTTCTGTGCGATCACTTACAAGATAGCACTGGTCAAGAAACTGCTTCGTAAACCAGAAGGAATATGTATTGATGATAAACTAGAATAAGTGCACTAATAAGTTTTTAGAAAATGCCTTAGGAAAAATGGTCATCTACAGAAATTCATTGACAAATGAGGAAAAGATGAAAATGAAAAGCTAAAAGAACCTACTATGAATATGGACTGAATTTTTATTCAACTTTAATTTAGTGGTGATTAAACTTCATGGACAGTCAACTGGAGATTAAAATCCCTAAAAACCATTACGAATCCTGCTAGCGCGTTGATTGTCGTGAACAAAACAGCGTACTCTTCAGTACAATCAAGAATAGATGACTACCTCTTTCATATTACTACTAGATGAGTATATAACTTTGTATGTATCTGCTAATGATGAGACAAACACAAAATGAATAGAAGAGCCTACGTCTGGTTTCAAGAGCATATTTTCAAAAGCCTCCTCTCAGAATGATTCGAAATCTTCACAGTATATTATTATAAGGCGATTTTCATTGGTATTAAAGTTTTTTTCTTAAAGTGAGAATTCTCTGAATAGATATAGTAGTCTGAACCAATAAATATTAAACGCATAACTACGAATAAGTAAAACCTTGTCTCAAACAAACGGCTGGGTGCAAACCTCAAAAATAAAGAATATATAATATAGTATAATTAGGATGGTTTTGTATTCATCACTGATTGATGTTGGTTGGGTAAAGTTAAAAACCTGGTAGCAATGGACAGTTGTTTCTTCCTAGTGCGAAACTCATCTACATCGTGCACCCTGGATTTCGACGGAAAATCAAAACAAAGATCTGTAAGTTGGTGAACGCTTGACTCTTTACATCTCTGGCCTAGTCACTATCACGTAATAGAATTCTCACCTTAATCAAATTGTACTATAACGCGATGGTCATCCATTATCAGTGGTAATATTCGTCTCACACCCGACAAGTTTGAACTCCACTAGTCACAACTTCTCACTAGAACTTCATGAACGTCATGAAATTAGTCACTAGTAGAATGATTATTTTAAATAAAATGAGTTAGTTTTTGGGGAGATAGGTTTCATTTTTAGGTGTTTGTGTTCGTTGCAAATTGATAATCATTGAGACATCATAATCTGATGAAAGTGGAAATTCTACCACTAGACTCATGCCATCTCAATGGTTTCAGAGGGTTGGGTGTTAGTCAAGCGGAAAGTCCTATGTTTGGTTTTATGATAGAATTGAGAATTCCTACTGCTGAGGAGTCTTGCATTGTGATAAAACAGTTGTCCAGTCATCTCCGACTTTAGTGGTACTCAACCAACACCAATCTGTGGCAAACACAAAGAAATAAACTACTGTTTGATTAATGTACTAGTCAAGGAAGGAATCAGTTAGGTTAGATCATTATCTGAGAAATTAATAGTTGTATCATATTGAATAGTCTTAGTTACGCATTCTACTATCCTTTTTATGTATCTCCCACTTAGAAAGCTCAGTTTCAAAAGGTTAAGTATGATAAATACATATTTGAGTAGGGAATAACCTATGCCCTAAAATACTTGTTATTGTGGATTATAAAAGATTTGGTTAGTGGAATGTTTACCTTTACTCTAGCCAATCACATGCATACCTATATGCATACACCTACTATATATTGAGTAAAGTATAGATAAGTAAACAATAGCTATTCTTTGAAGGGGATAATAATCCATTAAAGGAAGGTTAGTTACTCCAGACAATAGTTATGCCATGAGTAGAATTTCAATGTAAATGAGTCAGTTTTTTTTTTTGGGACAAAGCATAATTCACAATATGAATATTAAATTAGACTATGACCTTTGTATTAAAGTTGAAAAAAACATTTTGTTTACTTAGAAAACAGTTAAAACTAACCTTTTCTTAATATGATTATGTATATTTAGTTAAAGTAGATAAATACTGATAAGAGGTTTCTTTAAAAGTATGCATATGGAAAACAATTCAACATTGGTGTTCTTAAACAATATTTAAAGCAATAACTTCTTTACTACACCTTTGATGTACAATTTAAGTTCAATAGTGAGTTTTATAGATAAATAAATGATGTCGAAATTGAAATACTATTTAGCTCTCTCTTAGCTGTTTGTTAATTTGTTATTACAAATTAGTCTGAATTAGACAATCATTGATCACCAGAAAGCACTCGACAGTTATTTCACCCTAGTTTAGGACTATTTAGCAATGAGCATTCACGACCTGGTCAGGGGTAAAACCATTATCTCTTTGGCTCTGTGGCGATTGCTTTGTCATTTGACCACTGAGTCGGCTGTCAATGGGTGATATTTCTAATTCAGTCAATTCGTGACATGTTCCCACTACCTCATCGGTTGTTATTGGTGGGTAACTGTTTCACACCCGACACACTTGAACTCCACTAACTCCTCAAAGTAATTTCTGGAGTTATAGTGACCAGTGGAGTTCAACGGTGTCAGGTGTAAGGCATTTACCAGCCAATGGCAACCGATGAGGTAGTGGAAACATGTCACGAATTAACTGAATTAAACCAATATACAAAATAATTCATATCAGCTTTCTCTATTCATATACAAGACTCGATATACACTAGTATATGATTACGTCACCAACTGATTTCAATTAAATAATAATTAAAAACTAGAAAGTATTGAAATGTAGATTCATGTTAGCTTAGGATTCACTAAAATGCATTCACGATCACATCACTGACGTGACGAAGAACTATTTAGACATGAAGAGAACATCTGACATTAGAACCACCATGTCTATAGATTGTTTTGTTAATTTCAACTCGATTTTACAGGTGATGCTATTGTTGAAACAATCAGAAGATTTAGCTTACCTTTAAAGAGAACTTATTATGCTGCAAAACTGGTTATATCGTACATAACAACATGTTTACTGAAACGATCAAAAGTTGACAGGTATCCTTCTCATGTTACCTCCAACTGCCTGTATATATTCACGTGCACGTGCAGTAGCGGTTACATTGGCCGAACAGAAAGAAGGGCCTACCTACGTTTCAATGAACATGTCCCCAAAAATCTACGACTCACAGGAATGAAAACATTTAACAGTGCAATTGCTATACATTTAATTGACACAGGACACTAGATTGATATCAATAAATCATTCGTAGTATTCAATAGACAAAAAATTTCAAATCTTCTAAAATATGCTGAAGCTATTGCCATTAAACGAGTGAAGCCAAACTTAGGTGTCCAAAATGAAGCTGTTATAAGCCTTTCTTTACCCTGGTAACCATACTTAAGTGTCGTTATTTTCATCGCCTAGTTTCATTAATTACTTTTATTTGGATAAGATTAAACATTCTTCGTTACATCACCGTTTTTAGATAGTTAAGTTCAACTTTTGTGTTTAATTAGGTCATATTAAGTTTGACGCCTATGCTTAGTTCATATTATCCTCAAATATTTTCAACCACCTCTTATTATGTAATCATTTGCACTTTGATCTCTGTTTTTCCCTCTAGTACCTTCTTTTGTATCGGATATATATGGTTACAGCATTTTCTTCAACATTTTAGTTATTTTCACATGTCTAACATGCTTATATAACTTTGATTTCAACCAAGTCCAAACATTCTCATGAGTATGCTAAACTTTATTTCAAACATTAATTTTGGAAAGTATCATTCTAAGTTGTATGCAACTGACGAGAAACCAACAAAATAAAATGAATTCATCTTATTCTGCATAGATATTTGTTCTTGCTCTCTTGTAAATTCAGTCAGTTTGCCGTAGTGATCAATTCTAATCCATTATCATTGATGATATGTGTTCGATACTCATGGTTGAACCCCACTAATCACGGTTTCCCACTGCAACTATATCAATCATCTCTTTTAGTTAACCCCTAAGAAACGCATGATGGTTTATTTTAATGAAGTTCTGTAAAGTTTAATGAATTTTGTAATGTTAGTGGTTATCAAACAAAGCAACTTATTTACTGAAAACGCATTTTAATAAAACCATCACAATCCGTAAATTATAAATAAAGAGACAATATTCGGTTGGTGCAGTCTAGTCACAAAAATTACCCTAGTAACATATCCACGTAATGTTTTTTGTATCTTCATGATATCAATCTATACGGTACCATTTTTATACACTTTAACCATAATCCCTAACAAAACTTGTAGCTAAGGTAACATAATGTTAGATGACGTGAACACTAATCAAAATAGAATAAATTTACGGAAACACATAGGTGATATTTACATTTCTGTAACTTTATTCAGTTATTCATGTATGATTTAGTTGACAAATATCTTATGCAACGGCAGCTGTTAAAAACATATACTAATATAAACTAAGACCGTTTGCGGAGATTGGTATTAAGTTTAATTGATTGAATTCGTCACAGACTGATGATTGCAGGGTTCTAGTAAAAACTAGAGAGCACTAAACAGCCATCTTGTCCCAGTATAGGACTCATCAGTAGTGTTCATCCTAGATTCCACCCTAGAGGCTTCAAGTTGACGAACGTCTAACCGTCTGCTACTTTAACTGATTTACTTTAAAACAATGCTTTGTATCATACTGTAAAATTTACATGCTCATACACATAATGATTACTAGATCTAGTAATACACCTCTATATGAGTGAAGGCGTATCTTGTTAACGTGAAGAGGGTTAGAATAACTATATAAATGCATTTTCAACTATACTATTCCTTGTTCTTATAATTTTAAGCGAAACATCATGAATGAAACAAATGGTGATGAAGATAAAACAAATGAATCTAATTTTATAATCAATAGCAAATGAAAACAATGAAGTCATTAGACATAGTTTACAAATCGACGAATTGATGCTTTAAGTGTAATTATCATTCAGAATGGATGCCAGTTGAAGAGAATGAAGTGATTGATACGAAGATACTTCCTCACTAGAAAAAAACCTATTTATATTAAGTTGCTTGAATTCGTCACAGATTGGTGTTGGTTAGTATCATCAAAAGCCATAGATTACTGAATAGCTGTTTCGTCACAGTATGGGACTCCTCAGCAGCGTATACCCTTGATTTCGTTAGGAGACCTAACCAAGGATCTCCGGGTCTCCTAGCTAATACTTAGTCATCTACGCTACTGGGAAGACCGGCGTTCAATACTAGAATTCCTAGTTTCGTCAATTTGCAGTAAAGCAAATCAATCATCTATTCTCACTGGTGATGAATGTTTCACTCTCGAAAAGTGTGAACTCTAGTACTCCTTGGTTCCTAGTAGTTACCAACCAGCATCAATCTGTGACGTATACAAACAATTAAATTTAATATCTCTCTTAACAAAAATGCCATCTCTATTCAAATAACCCATTTAAAGAACACAACAGTGGCAAAATGACAACAGACTTTAATGTGTTAGTTTTCACAGCCTTTTTCGTCTAAGTAACAGAAATTTTAGGAGTCAAAGTACAATGATTTAGAACTTTCTCTGATATGGTACAGTGTATATTTGCCATCTTATGATGTTCCCGTAGGTGAGTTTGTATAACTAACACTGATAGTGTGTTTTGATTAAAATATGTGACACTAATAAAAGTAGGATTCTGAATAATTTTAGTTGCCAACAGTTATTGTCATTCGATGTCTACAGTTACTTCTTTTAATTTTATTTTACAGATTTATTTCAATTTCATCTTTAAACTTGATTTATAGTCATAGTGAATTTATCACCATAATCCCATTGCTGTTATGCCATATTTGCAAGTATACTACAGGAATACTGTATTGTATGGTAATTTACTATTTACTCTGAGTAGTGTGTTTACTAGTAGACTATTATTTGTAAATAATACGGAGGATAAATTATAGTATTTGACTTCTTCTAAGTGTGTATATCAATTCAGTTTCCACTGTGAAGTAAAATACATTGGTTGTTCAATGAACATGTTGTCTAATAGAGTCCGAAAACATTGTTCTACGTAGTTGCAGAAAGGCAACAACGGTACCATCAAAAGCATCATTATACAACGTCTAATGACTACTAATCACTTAATCAACACGGATTCCTCTTTCAAGGTTGTCTACATGATTAACATAAATCTATCGGTGTCATTAAGTTTCTTCCTTCTATGTATTACTGAAACAATTAGCATTACTTACTTACTTACTTACTGCCCGTTACTCCTCGCTGAGGAGCATAGGCCGCTCACCAGTGTTCTCCGCCTGTAGCCCTCCTAGGGTTACTGCCGGTCCCAAGCCCGGGTAAAGGAGGAGGGTTGGGCATGGGGCTAGCACCCCCATCCCGTAAAAACCCAAACTTGCTAAAAAAACGCAAACCAGATTAAACAAGATAAACCAAACAATTAGCATACAAGTGGATAAACCGGAACTATGTGTACAATAGAGAATTGTTCAAACTTTGGTTCTAATATGAATTTAAGTTGAATTTCTTACCTATTGTCTCTAATATTGGGACCAATCTATTTTGATTCGTCTATTGTTCTTTTACGATATATCACGGTAATCATTTCATAATGCAAATATGGAGAAAGAGATTGGTAAATTTCTGTTTATTACAACATCGACGGGAAGGTACAACCACTTGTAAATATTATTCGCACTCCTAGTTAACAAGCCTAAACTTAGTAGCTCAAAAGACATTACAGTAGCATTTGAAACGAATAATCAGAGTTTAAATCTCAGTATGAAAAACAGACTAAAATGTATCCAGCTGATTAGTCCATAAATTACAAAAAGTGCAAATCTTGGATTCAGCTTGTCAATCAAAATGCTAATAATGAATAAAACTTTAGTTATATGATGAGACAAACTAAAATCGTAAAACCATATTTGGAAATTGTTCGTAAAGCTACTAGTAAACTATCATCTAATGTAATGTTTATGCATTGTAAACCATAGTATTAACTAAAAGTAGCCAAGATGACAAGTGTAGTTAGTTAACTTTAATTAAATGACAGGAAATATTTGTACATTTTCGTGTACAATTAAGTAGTCGTGCCTGTTATACAGAAAAATTGTGATCACCTTATTCATCAAATCAGTTATGAATCATACAACAATTTGATGAAATCAAAATCGAATCTGTTTATATCAGGACTTATAGTTAGAAATATTCGACTTGTATCTAAATGAAATGCATAAGACTTATTTCAGACTTATGCTTCTTTCAGATAAATATTCTAGTTGACTTATTTCATTTGATTATTATGCTTTAATTTAATATGATAAGCTTACATAAAAGAAACAACAACTGAATTGCCAATGGACAACTGTTTCATTGTAGTATAATACTCTCTGACAGTTTACACCAAAGACCCACCAGTGAATCGACTTTATGTCATTTAGGTCACATGGTGGATACTTAGACGTTAAACTAATGAGTTTCTGTCACTTAACGATTAATATTTCTACTTTTAGTCAGTTCGATATCAACTAATACCAACAACCAGAAACTGACTCATACTCGACATAGTTGAACTCCATTGGTCACATCTCACTAAATGACGGGGATCACCTGCTTAAGTTATTCACTAGTGAGCTTATATGACTATGATTGAGTATTATAGTGCTTATTCAATTTACATTTGATACTGTAAATTTTCCTAGGTTACGTAACCTTCTAACATAATACATCACACAAGTCAATCAGTATATCACAAAAGAATAAATGAACAAAGTGAAAAATATTTAAAATTAAATAGATATAAACTTTCATTTGAATGAATTATGAAATCAATTGTTTCCAACTAATCTAATGAAAGTTTTTAAACATGATAATTAAAGAAGCTTTTTAAATTTAACTTATAAATCTCCTAACTACTAACTTATTTTTTATGGTCAGTAGTTGTTTATATTTGTTTTTAACTTTTAACATTCAACTAACTTCAACTGAAAATTATATGACGTAATATTTTAATGCTTCATTAAGTTTATAGTTTTTTTTTCCGCTTAATTAATTTAAGATGTCATTTAGATATTAATAATCAGTAAAGCATGCTGGAAACAATTGGAAAGGATTGCTCAGGACAGAGTTAAATGGTGAATCCTGGTGAGCGGCCTATACTCCTTAGCGAGGAGTAACAGGCATAAGTAAGTAAGTAAGTAATCAGTAAAGCATAGATAAAAACAAAAAAATAATAAAGATGAATGATTAAGTTTAATAATAAAATAAATAGATTATTTAAAAGAATGAAAAAATATGCTTATTGAAATTAATGAACTGGATTAGGATGAGTTTGTATTTTCCTGTTGAGATGTAATGGACTGAGTTCGAATCCCGGTGTGAACATCAACATTGGGATGCAGGTACATCTAGCCGATGAGTTTCAAATAGGACGAAACGCGCGTCCTGGATTCCACTTTCCAGTCACAATCCAACTTAAATTAATGAATTGAAGCTTTATCTTCATATGAGTGTTTATATTTCAAAATAATAAGAAAACTGTATTATATATATGTAGTACATATTAGTTAAACAAAGTGTTTCCTACGTAAATATTCATGTAGTAAGTATAATTGAATGTTATTGAAACAATTTTCTAGAATTATTGTGCCTTTCATTTAAGTTGACTGACAAATGTAATTTAGGAAGCTCGATTCAGTCTATTTGAGATTTGTCAGCTGGAAATATCCACATTTGAATGTTCATGTCTAGACTATGACTAAAAGTCACTACTTATAATATTAGGCTGCTGAACTTGATGGAGTAACTCTAGAAGAAGTCAATACTTTCACGTATCTGGAAAGAATCATCGATAAACAAGGTGGATCCGATACAGATGTAAAGGTAAGGATATATATGGAACTCAAAATAACTGTCAACTTACCTCAAAGTCAGACTCTCCAATTCGAACATCAAGACAGTTCTGTTGTAGGGAGGTGAAACGTGGAGAACTACTGCAAACATCATCAGAAGTGTACAAGTATTTATAAACAACTGTCTATGACAGATACTGAATGTCTGTTGGCCGGAAACCATCAGCAACAGCTTACTATGGGAGAGAACAAACCAACTTCCAGCCAGAGAAGAAATAAACAGATGACATTGGAAATGGATGAGACATATATTGTGGAAATCATCAGACTGCATCACAAGACAAGCATGAACATGGAATCCTGTTTGGAAACGGAAAAGAGGAAGGCTAAAGAACACATTGCATCGTGAATTGGAAGCAGATATTAAAAAGATAAACAGCAACTTGAAACAATTGGAAAAGATTGCTCAGGACAAAGTTCAATGGAGAATCCTGGTGAGTGGCCTATGCTTCACTGTGAGGAGTAACTGGGGTAGGTAAGTAAATACTGAGTCTAGTCAGCTACACTTGTACAACAAGTATTTTTTTAAATATAATTTGAGTGTGTGACTATTAACACTAAGATGTACGCATATCCAGCTGATAAATTTCAAATAGGAAGAAACGTATGTTTTGTATTTCATTTACAATTCACAATCCAACTAAATTTATATTTGTGAATTATAACTGCATCGAGACAATATGTTCACAATGCACTAACAGTAATAGGAATTGATCAATTTAAGTCAATAACAAATCAACTAGAAGATTTAAATACCTTGAAATTATGTTATACCTTTGACTTTCATTTCATACCTTAACAACTATATGAAATTTATTATTTTAATTGTTTGATTCTTAATACTTATCAATAGCAGGATTAACTCTCGAACTTCCGTAGTTAAAAACATATCCATCATCTTGTTTCTTACAGATTACAACGTAATCTATTTCAGATCTCTTTGATTAAATAGGACAGTACTAACCTAATTTATAAATAAAATTATATCTTGTTTAAAGAAATAATTAATGAGTAGTCATTTAAAACAAATTCACTCAGCTTTAAGATTATTTTTTTATTGCATACATTTGTCAGTTTAAGGGATTTGACGGGGAGCAACAAATGAGATTGTTCGTTTACATATGTCTGTTGTTTTTTCAATAGAATTGAGTAGTTGTGACATTTGGATGCATTTGTTGCTAGGCTAATGACAGAAAATAGAGCTTTAAGATCTTGAAATCTACAGTAATACACAATAAACATAAAGCCTAAAACAATGTATACTATTCAGTTTTACTGCAGGGAAAATATTCTGATCCTCGACATTAATCAAACGGCTTGTTTTCAGAATTCTAAATGAAGCATTTTTGTAGAAAATGAAGAAAGTTCCATTCATGCATTATTACAGAGTGATCAACTGTAAAACAAACATTCTGTTTACACCAAAAATTATGTTAATGGCAGTAAGATAACCGACATTCGTAAGGGATACATTAAAATCATCTGCCATCCAAAAGAACTATGGCCAGCATTACGAATGTCCTAATATATAATCGAACTTAAGTAGGGGGGATTATTATTATTATTCTACCCATAGTTGTTTATGACATACTAAAATTAGTTCAAGAAACGCCTAATCCATTTGTTAAAGTGGTGTAATCTGCATTATTATGCTATCTGTAATTCACGTAATACACAAACACAGTTAAAATAAACTTCATTGTGTCAGGTGCTCAACCGGTTACAAATCGTGTAACACGAAGTAGTGCTTAAGGTTCTTAGATTTTTTTAGTGAAATTTGCATTCATATCAGTAAGCTTAAATGTTTTTGTTATGTATTGAAAAATTACACACTGTGCCCTTGATAATTTCCAATCAGAATACGGACACGTCTGCTCCACGACTACCAATCCCCAAAGCCGGATAGAGAAAACAACAACTACGAGCCAACCAGCCACAATCGAATCCAGTCAAATTCCGGTCATATTTTATTTCAATCATGCGTTTATATATACACAAAATCAGACCGCACAGTAAACCTGTTAGAGATTTTACATCAATACGGAACAGAAGAGATTGTGGCAGTGAATGGGGGGTAACTTGTACACAACTAATTAACTGTGGTTCATAATGAGAGACAATATACTAATAATAAATATACTAAACGGGAGGATAGGGTAAGAGAAACACAACAATAATAGAAGTTTAATGTTTACATTACACACGATCAGAATAAATGAATTATTACTCTAAAATACAGTTCTGGAAGTTTTTCACCCATCTTTAGTGGTCTGACATAACAGTTTTCTGTATGTCGATGATCTAAAGGTAGTGTATTATTTTCTTCACTTGTGCTTTCTCGTATACCAAAGTGCATCAGTACTAAATACAGTAAGATGCTCATATGGTACTCGAAATTTTGTTTGAAATTTAATACTTTCAAATGTGGATGATCATGATTCTGTAAAACACATTTCACTTACATTTTTTCATAAACAGTGATAAGTTGGGTAGGTATTATTCAGTGGTTAACTTAATACTCAAATATTCCTATAGTATATCATTTTCACAGTAGGTTACATAGATCCAGGCTACATTGAATTCTAGTTTGTACATTATATAATTTTTATTATGATGATTCTCATATTCTCTTATATAAAATATGTAACCTTCCATTACTTGAATGTCGTATATTCATTCTCAGTAATTTTTTTATTGATGATAAACTGGGACTAGGAGTAGCTCCACTTTGTATTACCAAACCAAGTGCGTATTTATGTAGAACTTTACTGTTTATGGAAGCAACAGCTGTAACTAAATGTTACTTATTCTACAGGGTGGTGAATAGTTTTTCCTTTAAATCCCTTAGTACAATTTACTTGATAGTTTTGTTAAGTTATAGTCTTCATTATTCCGCTTTAAAAACAAATGCATGTCAATCATAATCCACATTCTATATGTAATTCATTTTAAACAAATTTTTTAAGGATATGATAATTTACCACCATTTGTTCGTTTGGTAAACTCCCTTTCATTGTTCGTACAAGGCATTAGTAATTTGCTTAACTGCGACTCACTACAGCGTTAACTCAAATTGGTATCTATTACAATTTTAGTGAATCTAAAGGAATCCGTATATATGCATATTATCATCACTCAGTACACTCATTTGTCTCCTGAATTTATTTATAAAACTATTGTCCGAATTCTAGTAATAAATCTAGACTATTAATGTATTCATACGTTTACTCACATGATTACCATATTCTTTTTGTTTTTATAATTCTGCATGTTTGATTACTTAATTGTAAAAATATCACGCTTACAATATAAACACTTTTCTTTAATGTCCAGGACAGTTTAAACTATATGCTGTCACTTCATTACTTCTAGAATATTTTGTTTGTTGTGTCTGAGTCCTCTGTTTTTTGTCTCCACTTTTTACATAAAACCTGAATGAAATTTTTTTTCTATGTTTTACTGTGTAGATTAGTTCTCGGGAAAAAAAAAAAAACGTTACTTAATGGCATTTTTTTTATTAATGAATCATTAATTCGACAATGATACATTCTATATTGATCAATGTAAAATGTTTATAACGTTGTATTATTGTATTCCTTTCACTCTGTAACACTTTTATTTAAAGCATTTATATACTTAAAGAATTATTCTTAGTTCTAATCATGTAACTAAAATTCTATCACCTATACATTTCAACAACATTGACTTCTTCAGTGTTATCAAAATTCTGTACTTAACATACAGATGAGATAGTTAAAGACGAACATCTTTTCAAATAATATACTTTTATGTTTTCTTAACAGACCGACCATGTTCGCATTTTGTGATTAGTTTCAGAATATATATATATATATATGAAGATATAGTGCAACAAATGGAACATATCTTTTCAACTTAGTGAATCATTTTAGTGAGGAATGTAAATTCTACGAAATCAATTCTATCATTTAAGGCATGCACTGACTCATGTTTTTCTTTTATAAAATTATTAGTTAGCTCATCATTGGGATACTTCATTGAAGATCAACGTCCAGTGTCTACAGATCTAGTATTTCAACTTTAGAAAATGGTTTAGCTTTAAGGTAGCTGAAGTATCTGACTATTGATGACTTGTCTTAGAATATATTAGATGAACCATATATATATGTAAAATGTTAATAAATGCTGAAAGATATCCCGTTAATTAACCCATAACTTTGATGAATGATATTATACATGAATTTAAATACAATCTATAAACTAAATAGATGACTACAAATAACACTGACTTAATAAGTTATGCAAATATTCTACAGTCAACTAATTGATTATTACCTTGAAGAAAGTATAACTTGTTCATTCAGTCTGATAAATTATAACTGCGTATATGTAGCATGTTGTTATACCAATTGAATATATTGAATTAAGATAGTCTTAATTCTAGTTCATATAATTCCTAATTATGTTTGATATACTTAGCAACATATCGAATAACCAATTCAAATTATTTTATAAATATTATGATTACCAGTTATGTAAACATTTTTGTTTTTATAGTTTTAGTTATTTTGTTTAAAATGAATTTAGCATTTTTTTGATTTAGTTACTTTTGTCAATAGTTTCATTAGTTTGTCTAATAGAAAATTTTAAAGATAAACTTACACTTTGAATATTTAAGTTGGATTGTGACTGGCAAGTGGAATCCAGGACGCGCGTTTCATCCTATTTGGGACTCATTGGCTGGATGTACCTGTATCCCAATGTTGATGTTCACGCTGGGATTCGAACTCAGTCCTCTTCGTGCCAAACGCCATCGCGTTCACCACTAGGCTACTGTGTCCAGACACCCTGTCTGTATAAGTGTTTAATTTAAATTGTTGTATCACTGTAAAAATTTAAGGAGGTATTATTACTGTTATTAATTTTTGATGTAATGGCATGTTATGCTGAAATGATTTCATAGGTCGGCTGACCGGTAGATGAGGGTGAAACTAAACTATGCAGACAAACTTCAGAAGGCCAATCAGAATCAAGGTATTTGTTTCAAGGTGGCGAGCTCATTCAAGTTCAAAATGTTTACTTTAGATAGGCTTATTGGAGTTTTCAATGAAGACGTTATTATTTTTAATCTACAAGCTATCTGACTACTTCGTAGAGAGTTGATTTGTGATTGTGGGATCAATTTGGCTCAAGTACAATTCACAAATAGTCGAGATGGAGTAACCTTTCATTGTAATGGTTGCTGGAGAAAGAAATCAATAAGAAGAGGCCGTTTTTTAGCCAGTCTAGACTGACACTGAGGAAAACCTGCATGTTGGTTGTATTAAGGGTCATGCAGTTGCCTGTTACGCTGGTATCGCCTTTTACAAATATAAGCGAAGCATCAGCAGTGTAATGGCATCACCATTGTAGAGGAATATGCTCAGAAATGATGTTAAGTTTAAATCTGTCTCTGGGAGGTATAGGAAAAATTGTTGAAATAGATGAAACAGCTATTAGAAAGTGAAAATATAATAAAGAAAGATCTGTAAAAACCGAATGGGTAAGTAATAATTGGTTTAATCTTACTGGTAGGTTCTTAGTATCTACAACTGAACATTAGGAGTTGGACATTTCCAGTATGTCCCAGGTCGAACTGCAAAGACCGTGATACCAATAATCCGGATGTACGTTCAACCACCGTCCACTATTTATACTGACGACTAGAGAGCTTATCGGCCTCTTCGTAGACTTGTATATATTCACCGTGTTGTAGTTCACGAAAAACATTTTGTGGACCCAAGTACTGGTGCACACACAAAACATCGAAGGATACTGGTCACGTCTGTAGGAGTTTCTTAGACATAATAAAGGTTCCAGAAACAACGTGACTTCGAGCCACATGGAGGAGTCCCTATATAGATCATATTTTGAATTTAAATTAAATGAACCCGTCCCCAATCTTCAAAAGTTCATAAATCGTGTAAAAACAGTGTATTATGTGCATATATTTTTTAAAATTTCGTCGTTTTTTCATTATAAATAATGATTTTATCTACTAATTCATTCTCATTTGCTAAAAGGTTCCCCAATGTCATCGGTAGTTATGCGAGTTCGTCAGCAGAGTTTAGTTTCACCATGTCACCATGTTAATAATAACGATCACGGATCATTCGTTTATATATCACCAACTGTGAATAGACTTTACATAAGTTAACATGAATGATTAATCATATCATTTTGAATAGAAAATCATAATTAATTCAGTTAATTGTCATAGAATCTATTATTGAAGTAATGTTTAGATTCAGTTACAATAATTGGCTTACTAGTGGCTAACTTCAGGATGTTTCTGAAGCCGATCTCCACAAACTCTCAGAATTCACTTATAAAATGCTATGTTTAATTACTGGATAAATATATTTTGAAGGAACAAATTTTTAAGGAGAATTACTTTCGTAATTCATGTTAAAGCAATGACAATGGAAACATTTAATAAAGGAAACTTTGAACACAAACAAATCGATACTATATTCTATTGATGTAATATTACAAATTGCATACCGATTGTTTTCCACACAATCTTATTACAATGTGATTATCAGTTGATTGAATACACCACAGATTGATATTGGTAATTTACTATTGAATACCAGGGAGCACTGGTCAGCTGTTTCTTCTTATAATCGGACTCATCACCACTGCACATCCTAGATTCCGTCCCAAGGGCTTCAGGTTGATGAACATCTAACTTTCTGCACCATTGGGCAGGCCGAAATCCAATGATAGAATTTCCACTTTCATCAATTTGTATTACATTGCACGATGATCATCCACTGTCATTAGTGATGAATATCTCACTCACAACAAATATGAACTCCACCAGTTACGACTTTCCATTCAATCAACTAAATTTAATGTTAATCTCTACAAACCATCTCTATTCAATCTGATTATTATTTATACATCATATGAAATATTCATCATGTTTTTCTGTTGCTAGAGGATAAAAAAAACAGAATTTTTCTTTACATTCATTAACAAAAAAATAAAAATAAAATATTTGTGAAATAAAATAAAATAATTTAAAACAATCACCTAATTATCCCTTGTCTTAATTTTAGTGCATAGAATTAGTTAAAAAAAAAAAAAAACTGTAACCAAATTTTCTTTATTTCCCCCCCCCCGCCTTCCATCTCACTTGTTTCATTTATCACTAAGTCAATGCATTACACTAAGTGCATAACGATTAAATTTTTTTTTCTATTTTTTTTTATATTTTACAATAATTTTAATTTTTATCTACTCATTGAATTGTATACTAATAACAAAATGATAAAGAGATGAGGGGGAGAAAAAAAACACCAACAAATAATTTTAAAAAAAGAAACAAAAAAGAAGTACAACATCATGATAAATCAATGTAAAATTTCTACGGATGAAAAAAAATTTATTGACTTTGTAGAAAACCATAATGAATTGCATAGAAACTACAAAATGTACATAATCTAAATTAAAATTTTACAAATTCACTAAAATATAATAAATTATGAATAAATAAATAGAAAATATGAATGATGTATAAATTTTAAATTGATTAATTAGATATGAGAATGTTGATAGCCACTACTGATAGATACTACTTGTGAGATTTCATGTAAGTAGTGCATAACTAAATGGTATGTAAAGTAGAAAGAGCGGACAATTGACGAAGGAGTTACAATTCATAGTAGTATAACTTTTTTCATTATATTTTTAATAATAAGTTGTAAGGTTAGAAACAAACGAAGGAATAACTAAGCTTGATTGTCAGTGGCCTTACCAGTAAGTTTTTAAAATATCGATTAACCACCTATACGAGTTAAATATTTATGCAAATTGATAAATCAGCTGTTATTAACACCACTGAGATGTTGTTCTGGTCTAATCTAGTCTAGATACTCAGAGTAAATGACTCCATTCTTTATTATGTTAATCAAGGCCAAAATACTTCAATGAAAGTATCTAGGGTGCAGTCGGCATATGACCAAGTAACGTTTGGCGTATAACCAGAGAAACTACTAAAAATTAAACCAAAACCTACGAGTAAGAATAAATCAAAAGGCAGTGAGGGATGGAGGATAAGTTATGTTTAATCGTGAGTAGAGCTAGACAGTTGCTTCCCACGTTGTGTCATGATTTGGTGGTGATGTGAGACAGAGCGCCTTCAACTAGTTGTGTCCGATCAAACAAAGACGGTCAGCATTATTGTCGAGAGCCTATGCAACTATCTATTTGGGAGATTATTTAGTGCTACAGATCTCTTTCATGATCACTATACTATGTGGCATGGCATTGTATGCTCATAAAAGTGACAAGGTGTTGACCCATTTCGACTGAAGACTTTTCAGTGACTAGCATTTGGAAAGTTTTGTTTTTAAGACAATGAAATTCAAGATATTCGTATATTCAGAAAAAATGGATTTCAAGTCCGTAACTTAATCACTACTCATAAAAGTTATTCACGGTTACGACTCTTTATTACAATCATTCATCTCTTGTACACATCATATCTTAATATCATTTTATCACTGAGCTTACTTGGCTATCACAAGACAGAAGTGCTTACATCTAGATAATCTATAAGTGTTTGTAACTCCTTGTTGTCGATGTTAAGAGTTACCTCAATATAGTGTTACCCTATGCATTTTGACTATGTCCGGAATGTGATTGTTTAAACTTATTAACTTAATAGAGGAATGATGACAATCCAATTTCATAACCTACAGTTAAATGTTATGCCTTCTAAGCTCTCCAAGGTGGTAACAGATCATGAGAGTTCTGAGAATGACATTTTTTAGTGAACTTCCCAGTAAACTAATTAAATTTTCAAATTTACTCAGCTACATAATATAGATTGGTGGCGTTAAATTAAACTAAGTTTCATTATAAAAATTTATTTACGGTTGAATAAGTAATTTCAAGCAAAGTCTTTATCATCTTATAACTAATAACAATAGAAAAATATATTTTACTTATTTTAATTTACTTTATTAGATAAGCTTGTAATAAAGTTCTATACTTTACACGGAAGATTGTCATTTAACTTAGTATTCATATAGAACATAGGAAATATTGGTTTATCACTCGCCGTATGTTTAATCGAATTCTGTAGTAAACATGACAGTATTTTGAAGTGATACGTATAAATATTAATGTCAGCTTACTAATGACTAACTTCACGAGGTAATTCCTGGAGTTCTACTAGGAAGATGTGACCAGTGAAGTTCAACTGTGTCGTGTGTAAGGGTTATGGATGAGGTCGAGCATACGCAATATGGATTGAGTGAATTGGAAATATCAAATGTTGAAGATCAGCTGGCTGGCTCAGTAGTCTAATGGTGAGGCGTTCGCCACATAGCCAGGGGGTCCTGGGTTCGACCCCTTGTGGGGTCGAGAATGTGAACTGATGAAGACTCCCATGCTAGAAGGAAACAGCTGCCGTGAGATTTCAGATGATCATTGGTTGTTTTATTCACACCAAACGCGTTATTAATTGACACATGCTTGTTTATGAATAATTACGAAAGATGATAGAAATTGGTTTATCTGATATACCGCATGCATTTGTTCTTCCTCTAACACTAAGTTGACAGGCCAAAGGTCACTGAACAAACTATATAATATAACATCCACTAATGTAATCTGACATTCTAAAAGTAAGTAGTTAGTAACTTCTCAAAACGTAGATCAAAATAGTAAAGAGAGTGACAAACTTCAAATTACTCCTTTTGTTTATTATAACTGGATGAATGAGGATACCAAACAGCTCATTTTTTTCATTACGTAGTTTATATAAATAAGTACGTTTATGTAATACATTAATTGTAGATATAGTATGGCTTGGATTTCAGTTCATTCATAATTCATTCCTAAATGCCCGACCTGAACTTCTCATAAACTAGTTCTTCCAGTCTTGTAAATGATTTTAAAGACCCCTAGCCCAAACTGACCATATGTTCAAAAATTGTAACATTCTTTATGTAGCCATCCAGAGTGATGCCTGCATATCCTTTTATGAAGTGCATGATCATTAAGGTCGACATAAATTGTTTCACATGAACAAGTGATCTGATAAGCGAAGTCTGGATCGGTTCAGAGAGAAATTTTGTCCTTAACACTCTTTAGAATTAGATCCTTTCTTCAGAAAAGAATTAGAAGCTGTACCGAATAGACAATTTTAAGGGGTCTTAATATTCACTTCCTAATGGTTACCACTACCAGATCCTTCTTGACATCAGTGTTCATGGACAAAGTTTTCTTCTGTATTGTGGTGATGCTACTGACTTCTTATTGCAATTGGTTTTAGATTCCTGTCAATGAATAAATATTAATACAGAAAAACGGTCTATTTTGTCAAGTACTTCTAAAATATAACATAGATACATATTTTAATTTACTGAAACTATATTGTATTAGTCAATAATCAAAGTTGGGCTAAAAGGACAGTTTCTAAGTGCTTGTCTAAATGGATAACATATAATAGGACAGGCAGCTTATTATGCAATACTTCTTAACAGCAAATTGAAAATTCCCATCCCCTAGTCACCACAACCACCTTGCCATAGTTATTAGACTGAGTTCAATTTATTAGTTGAATTTTGTTTTTCTTATAAAAAAAATACGGCTAAAAACAAAATTACAAAGAGAAACCATTAATTTTCTGAAAAACGAAACCAAGAAGCAGGAGAAATACTCTTCATATTTAAACAGACTATTGTAAATTTTTAATTACATCAGTTACTAGTTTATCTTCAAAACAAAATTAATGTTATAACTTTTTTGAAGTATAATAATGATGACGGTGACAATGTTGTGCTTATTTCTATATGTTGCATACAAGTCACACACACACACACACACACCTCCATCCCCGCCATGGTAGCTAATTCTTTCTGTATACCATTAAACAGTGTACACATTCTTAATTATCAATTTGACATTTCTAATTACTTGTAAATCACAATGAATAGTTTAATAAGATACCTATTTTAATTTGATAAACGACATATGAAGCAAAATGCATAACAACAAATATAGAATATGAACTACTGAAAAAATGCAATCTAATTAATACGCCAATTATTTATTAAACAATAGTCTGAAAAAATATGATCCTTCACAATTGATAAGGAATTAATAGGATGTACTTAGAAGTTATAGAACTGCAAATTAGTGAATTGATGTGAAAATAAAAAGTTCGGTTTAACAAAACGATTCTAGTGATGTAATTAGAATCCGCTTGGATTTTCCAGTTGATTTGTTATGGACTGAAATTGATCAGTTTTTGTTATCATAAGTGCATTCTGAGCGGATTATCTCGATATAGTGATAGTTGACAAGTATTGTTTGAATTCAACTGTGGCTGGCGAAGGGAATTCGGACTCGCGTTTCGTTATATTTCGAACTCATCAGCGGGATGTATCCACATCCCAGTAATGATGTTTGCACCGGGACCGGGACTCACTAAGTCACTTCCTAAATAGAACGAAACGTGAGTCTTGGATCCCGCTCGCCAGCATCAATCCAACTCAAACGATTTTAGTGATATTGTGTTCCTTAAATTGGATTGTTGTATCTTGAAACTTTGATTGTCTTGTTAGACAGTAGTCGGTTGAATTGAAAAAACAACTGAGTTGTTAGATTTTTTTGTAATTAGTGATCATGAGTTAAACAACCATAAAAATTCCAATTCAACAATTTCAACATTATCTAATTTTAATCAATATCAGTACACTAGTGACTAAATTCTGACGACAATTCCTAGAGTTTTAGTGAAGAAACGCGATCAGTGAAGTTCAGTTATTTGGGGTGTGAAGCAGTTTCACACCAATGGCAATAGGCCATGTCTCGTAAATATTTCAAGAATGTGAATGAAGTTAGGAATATAAACCGTTGGATATCAGCCTGCTTAGTAACCCAGTGGTAAGCGTTCACCATAAACCTCGAGAATCATAGGCTCTATTCCCTAGTAAGGTTGAGGATGAATACTTCTGAAGAGTACCATGCTTGAACAAAACAAATATCCACTTTTTCCTCGTATTCAATAGTTGTCTAACTCAGACCAATTTGTGATTTCAAACTCAAATACTAGATTGTTCTTGACTTCAAGATGTATTGTTGTTTTTATAATATCCACTTTTATTGTTTTTTCCTCTAGTTTTTATATCTGACCTAGTCGTTACTTTTTCTGTTCATCATTAATTGGTTGAGTGTACCAGTTTTCATACGTTTATTCAATGATGTCAAGTTTTGAAAATTTTTTAGTTTTCCGCATGCTTCCTTTGTTCAATATTTAGACATTTCTCTAATAGGACTCAAGTTCGCAGTTGCTAGTATAAATTGATATAAGCAAAGATATGCTTTGGAGTTTAACAATTACGTGATGTTTACGTGTCCATAGATGAAGAAAGAGATCATTTTTTCCAACTTGGGGCTCTTCACTGTTGCAATTTATAATGTATATAATACTTTATTTGTCACCATTCGTCGTGGCGTCCTTTAGCCCCACTAATTACAATACTTTGTAGGTTTCTATGTAATACCTATTCCTGGCAGACGTAAAAGTCTATTTGTGATCACGCATATGTTCTCCATATAAGGCATGATTCTACAATGGCATCTATTTTCTATTATGTACATAATCATGTATTTCGTCGTAACTAGAGGATTGCCAAAGAAAAATATAAACCAACTACTGTGTTGGTCCCAAATAGGTGTATACAGTCGGTATATCTAACAAGTCAGTTAAAACACGCCCATGTTGAATTACATGCACAGTCGAAAAATACGATTATTTTATGTATAAGGGTTGTTGGCACAAACATACATTTTATTCTAGTTTTTTCACATAGTTAATTGGTTTCATTTAATTAGGCACACTCAAAATGCTAATCAGTCTACCTGTTAGAGAAGAGATTGATAGACTATGTCACCGATAGGATAATCAATGTAGTAGAGATCTCAGAGATATAAATATTCGTCCAAATTAAAACAATAGGTTGACAAGAATTAGGCACTAAGTGTATAGAAGACTCTAAAAGTAGATTATATTTGAAAAATCTTAACAGTTACAAAGTAAATAAAGAATGGCCAACATTTCACTGGACAAACTAGTTCGTGTTTTTTCAGAGAGAAATAATCAAAATCAAAATTATCAAAGATAAGCATAAGGTCAAACAACCATATAATTATCTTATCATGTTCCAAAGGAGAATTTTTATCGTAGAAATGGTGTAAAGGTCACGAGTTTGTATGTGAACAACTATTAACATGTTTGCGCATGTCTCTGTGTTTCTATATTTACAGTCCAGACTATGTATTGGGCCAAATGAAACAATTTTTTAAGTGTGATCTATATCTGAAGATCACAGAGATTAATTTTTTAAGTTTCTGCAAATTTTTGTTTGATTGGATACGTCATAGATTGATGTTGACATGGTAACACTGAAAACTAGGGTCCATTGGACAGGTGTTGTGTTTTATTGTGGAACTCCTCAGCAGTGAACACCCTAGGTTGTACTCTCAAGGTGCTTCAGGTTGGCAAACACCTAACTATCTGCTCTACTGGGCCGACAAGTATCTGATGGTAGAATTCCCACTTCGTTGAATTCGTAATATATATCACTACGATCATCCATTGTGATTGGTGACAACTGTCTCCCTACATGTTTAAACTCCACCAGTCTCAACTCCTCACCAGAGCTTTAGGAACATTCTGAAGTTAATCACTAATGAACTGATTATTGTAATTGAATTGAGACGGTTTATAGAGATGCATTTTTATTAGAGTGAATACGTCATAGATTGATATTTCTGTATATGTTTCTGTTTACTGCGCGAAGGTAATGCAAATGTATGTAATGCAGTGTTATGTATATCTTTTATCAGGAATTTAAAAGTTATTTATACTTCATGAATGAACTGTAATACAATGTAAATCCTGAAGAGGTTTACATAATAAGTCTAAAATTTGAATGGATTTATGGTCCATTAGACATTGACATTATTTGCTTTGGTACGTTGATATATGACATTCTAGTGAAGTTTGATTATCTTTCAGTAGCAAATATTCTAATTAAATTTAGATTCTTAATTTTGAGAAGACTAGAATTTTCAATTGATTACATACATTACAGATTGATGTTGGTCGGGTAACATTGAAAACCAGGGAGCACTAGATAGCTATTTCATTCTAGTATGGAACTCCTTAGCAGTGAGCCAACCTGAAGCCTCTGGGGAGCAGAATATAGGGTGCGCATTGCTGAGGAGTTCCACACTAGAACACAACACTTGTCTAGTGCTCCCTGGTTTTCAATGTTACCCTGTCAACATCAATTTGTGACGTAATCAACCAAGTGCATATTCTCTTATAAACAAAAACTTATTTCAGGTCTAGGAAAAACTCTAAAAACTAAATCTAATATCATACACACACACATGTTAACGAAGGAACAGATTAGAAATGCTAATCGTTCTCCTCACCGCTATACTGTCATATAGGATGAATTAGGCATACAACTATATGCTGATCACTACTTTATTTAGTCGCATTTATCTACTGTCTGCACAATTTTGTTAAGTGAACAGTTATAACCGTCTTTACTAACATAGGATGCATTAGTGGTCACATTCATGCTTCTATACAACATACCCATGTATGCATACAAAGTTGTATAAATACACACGATTATACACTATGGTTATCTAAAAGTAATGCATGTAGTCTACCTATAGTGTCTATAACTGAAAAGTGCAAAGGTGAACATTTCTGAAAAATCATGGAGACAATTTTATGAATCACTGATTAGTCACTTGCACAGATTTTTGAAATAAATGAAAGTTATCCTTTGGATGATAAAAAGGGATTTTATCGTTTATAGTCATAATAAATAGTATGAGACAAAGAAGAATGTAAAGTGATTTGGAGTAATCTGGAATGACTTATCATTATGAATTATCAGTTGTGAAGCTAACTAATACTACTGAACACTGAACTGATGTTTCGATTTGCTGTTGACACTGTTTCATATCATAGATTTATCGCATTTCGATAGTTGAAAAACTTTAACCATCTGTCAGCTTACATCATGTCAAAATTTTCAATACAAATGTAAATTTCTATTGTATGGAGATGCAACTTGGAGAACTACGGGAACCATCATTCAAAAGATATAGGTATTTACAAACAGTTGTTTCAGCAAGATAGTTCGATTCCGTTGGTTTAATACCACCAGCAATAACATACTGTGGTAGAGAACAAACCAACCAAAAACCAACAGAGAAAGAAATTAGGTGGATAGGACAAACATTGATGAAATCACCGAACTGCATCACAAGACAAGCTCTAACTTCTAATCGAGAAGGAGAAAGGGAAAGAGGAAGACCGAAAAACATATTGCGCCAGGAATTTAAGACCGGCATATAAAGAATGAATAGCACTTGGGAAGAACTGTAAAGAAGAGCCTAAGACAGAGGTGGTTGAGGTATCCTGGTCGGTGGCCTATACTCCATGTAGGGTAACAGGCCTCGATTGATTGGATGATTAGAAGAAGCGATAAAACAATTCATAGCATAAAGAAAATTCAAAGGTGAGCGGCAGGAGGATTGTTAATTTACAACATCCCTTTGTATTATTAATAATTAGCAAGTTAGTTATGGAAATATGCTATTACTGTTCATCGATCTACAGTTAGTTAATTAAAATAAGTAATGATTGTAGTAAAGCTTAGTTTAGAAAGATTTACTAGTGTATATATGCAGATGAAAGTTAATTACTGTAATATCTTTCGGTTATCATTGTCACTAATTCACATTCACACATTACCTTATCACGTACGTACAGACAGTTTACGTTGATGTAAATTCACTTGACCTATACTCCTCTGCGAGAGGTAACTGGCGTAAGTAAATGAGTAAGTAAGTCACTTGACAGTGGTACAGTAGGACAAAATTTGTCATGGTGATTATGTAAAAATAAATACCTTATATTATTCAGGTATACGCTTTTATAACGTAAACTGGATTCCTAGAATGATGTAATCAGATCAAGTTTTAGTCTATATTTTGTCATTGTACAGTAAAAGGAAATTTATAGATTGAAATATTAATAGATGCTCTTTGAATTTACTCTTTGCCTTTCTATTTGGAATGCCGTCGATGAATTTCAATGTTTTGTAATCTCTGTTAAATCTAGAAGTCTGGCTTTTCAGTTCAGAAGAAATGGTTGTTATGAACTACTGCGAAAATATGAGGTGACCTAGGACAGTCATCTAAAGTTCAATATTTCTCTGGGTGTTTCTAATTCATAACGATATGAACTCCAGTTCTTTAAATTAGCTGTTACTTTTTAGTGTAACGATCACATTTCACTATCTGTACGTAAATACGTATTCTTACTTCATATTTTTGCCAATAACCAAGTATAAGAATTGCTTACCAACTTATAACACTAGAAAAGTAAAATTCTCGTAGACAAGGGGCATTAAATTAAAGCCTGAATCTACTTGACTAATCATAAATAGAATGAAAAGTAAAAATTCTAAATTTTACTGTAAGTCATAATGAAAATGTGAGATTGTCCAGTTTCAGTCTTTAATATAAACATCAAGAAAATAGAAACATTTACAAATTAAATACATATAGATTGCACAAGTGAATGGTTGTCTGAATTCAGTAATTCAGTGAATAGTAGAAAAGCATATAAAACAATTGAGGTGATTTCAATGCCCCAGAGTAAACATCATCACTGGGTATCAAGTATCACTTTTAATGTTACTTAAATAAGACGAAACAATTATTCTAGATTCCATTGATATTTAAAAATGGGTATTATTTCTTTAATAGTAAACATCATTCTCATTTAATGTTTATCCAATACTTGTATCTTATCTTAGATCATTCATAATTCAATAAGCATCCCATAACATCACTGTTGTTATGATCTGAAAAAGAGGGAAGAATTAAAAGTTCTATTTTTATCAATAAATGTGATATGTCCATGCCTCATTTGTCTAGTCTTGTATTATTCTTACCTTTAATCTATTTTTTTGAGTTCTACGAGTGAGTTTTAGTCTCTATAAAGATTAAGATACATACTATCTTGCTTATTATTTCTTGAGGATACTGATTTATTTTCTTTTGTGATGATGTAACTGATAAGATACAAATGTTGTCTTGATTGATGCTTTATCCAGATGATCAACAGAAGTAAATTCAATTTTTTTTCTTTCATGGATTGTACGATATTATCGTAGTAATTATTACTAGGTAATAAGACAAGTTTTGGCTTGTGTTTTTTTAGCAAGCTTGTGTTTTACGGGATGGGAATACCAGCCCTATGCCCAACTCTCCTCCTTTATCCAGACTTGGCACCAGCAGTAACCCTAGAAAAGCTATAGGCTGAGCTTACTATAGGTGATAACAAACCAACTTCCAGCCGAAGAGGAAATTAGGAAAAGACGTTTTTAAATCATTGGACATACATTACGTAAATCATCAGGCTGCTTCACGGGGCAAGTATTAACTTGGAATCCGGTTGGGAAACGGAAAAGTGGAAGGCTAAAGAACACTGCGTCGAAAATTGGTAGCAGACATTAAAAAGGTAAACAGCAACTGAAAACAGTTGGAAAGGATTGCTCAGGACAGAGTTCAATGGGGAATACTGGTGAGTGGCCTATGCTCTTCTGTGAGGGGTAACGGGCGTAAGTAAGTAAAGTAAGCAAATAATCAGAAAAGTTACAAATACGATCACTTAGAAAATACAGTACTCGCTACAAAGTATGCGTATTAACTAATCAAGGAAGAGCAACTACTCAAATATATCAGGCTATTTATTTTCATGTTTTTTTTCTCATGTAGTCGTATTTTTGTGAAATAGAACGTTAGAAACACTACTGTGCAGGATACTAAGTCATACATCGGCAACAAAAGAACAATTTACAGTAAAAGTAATTTGAAGAGACTATTCACCAATGTCAAACCAGAAAAACGAAGAAATGGAAAAAACTCATTAACAGTATTCTGTAAAAATGACCATCTTGATATTTAAACAAGAAACCCACAAAAGTATAACTTTACTATATTCGGAAAACATTTGAAACATTATTAGAAAAATCTTGGAATCATTTGGAATCAATGTCGACATCAAACTAACTTAGTTACTACATTATATTTTATGTAGACTAAAAACCATTACTTCGAAGAAAGACAGTTTTAATGCCATGTACAAAATAAATTTTACTAACCGAAAGAAACTGTATGCTGGACATATTGAACCCACCGTCTTCATTGACGTGTACACGAAACCAAGCTGGCAGTGAAACGACTTGATATATTCTAATTGATATCAATGCAAGTAGGCAATAAAGAACATGAATTCGATTAAGAAAACAATGAGAGAATTACAATTATCCCATAGGATTTTTGAAAGCATACCACTTATAGAAATCGGGAATAATATTCAAATCAACATAAACTTATCCTGTTAACACATAGAATAAAAGTCAAATAACCACATGATCAGATGTCTACTAAACAAGAGTACCGACAGGGTTATATGGATAAATGTAGATAATGAAAATTATGTAGATGACTTCTTGTAAAAAAGGCCACCAACAAGAAATGATTTAATACCAGTTCAATGATTATTAAGCTCACTTCCAAATGAAGTAGAGGCTGATTATAATGGTCAAAATGACGAAAAAACCTCTTCACCTATTTCATCTTACTCATAGAACGCAACTTTGTCTACATCGTTTAAAAATTCCCATGTTTATCAAAAACAAAGACGTTTGA